>CM031238.1:675175019-675308196 GCA_018340775.1 Taxus wallichiana var. yunnanensis | reverse complement strand
AAAAAACCAAGTAAGGATATTGTAGAGGGTCCCTTCACCAAGGTGTCAGATTAGACGAGACCTCTCTAGGTGCCATAGAGTCCGAGTAGTCACCCGTCGAATTTGAACGATATTTTGGTCTCAGGGCTCTTAAGGGACTACGCCCGAACGAAGTAGCCCGGAAGAAACGATCCTTTCACGCACAAAAATACCACCTCCTCTAGTGTTCATATGGCCACCCATATGTGCCAGCATAATTGGTTTGGTGCCACGACCCACCGTTTGCAAAATATAGCATTTGACAACCTTACACTGGCTCCAACTGCACTATTTCGTGTGTTTGCAAATAGTAGTACAATGAGAGAGCACCGAAATGAGAAGGAAAAAACTGAGAGAGGTTCTTTTAGAGGGTCCTTACTATGAGGTGTTAGATTAGATGTGGCCTCTCTAGGTTCCACGGAATCCAAGTACTCACCCGTCGAAGTTGAACGATATTTTGGTCTCAGGGCTCTTAAGGGACTACGCCCGAATGAAGTATCCCGGAAGCAACGACCCTTACGCACAACAAAACACCACCTCCTATAGCATTCACCTAGCCAACCAAACATGCTGCCATAGTCGGTTCGGTGCCACGACCCACCGTCTGCAAAATATAGCATTTGACAAACTTACACTGGCTCCAACTGCACTATTCCACACGTTTGCAAACAATATTAAAGCGAGAGCACCGAAATGAGAAGGAAAAAACTGAGAGAGGTTATTGTGGAGGGTACCTAGGCTGAGGTTTTGGATTAGACGAGGCCTCTCTAGGTGGCATGGAGTCCGAGTAGTCACCCGTCGAAGTTGAATGATATTTTTGTCTAAGGGCTCTTAAGGGACTACGCCTGAATGAAGTAGCTCGGAAGCAACGACCCTATTGCGCACACAAAAAACCACCTCCTCTAGCATTCACCTAGCCACCCAAACATGCCAGCGTAGTCGGTTTGGTGCCATGACCCACCATTTGCAAAATATAGCATTTGACAACCTTACACTGACTCTAATTGCACTATTTCGCGTGTTTGCAAACAGTAGGACAGCGAGAGCACCGAAATGAGAAGGAAAAAACCAAGAGAGGGTATTGTAGAGGGTCTCTACGCTGAGGTGTTGGATTAGACGAGGCCTCTCTAGGTGGCAAGGAGTCCGAGTAGTCACCCATCTAAGTTTAACGATATTTTGGTCTCACAGCTCTTAAGGGACTTCACCCGAACGAAGTAGGCCAGAAGCAACGACCCTTTTACGCACCAAAACACTACCTCCTATAGCATTCACCTAGCCACCCAAACATGCCGGTGCATTCGGTTTGGTGCCATTACCCACCGTTTGCAAAATATAGCATTTGACAACCTTACACTGGCTCCAACTGCACTATTTTACACGTTTGCAAACAGTAGGACAACGAGAGCACCGAAATGAGAAGGAAAAAACCAAGAGAGGCTATTGTAGAGGGTCTCTACGCAAGGTGTTTGATCAGACGAGGCCTCTCTAGGTGCCACGGAGTCTGAGTAGTCACCCCTCAAAGTTGAACGATATTTTGGTCTCAGGGCTCTTAAGGGACTACACCCAAATGAAGTATCCCGGAAGCAACGACCCTTTAATGCACCAAAACACCACCTCCTCTAGCATTCACCTTGCCACCTGGATGTGATGGCATAGTTGGTTTGGTGCCATGACCCACCATTTGCAAAATATACCATTTGACAACCTTACACTGGCTCCAACTGCACTATTACTCACGTTTGCAAAAAGTAGGATAACAATAGCACCAAAATGAGAAGGAAAAAACCAAGAAATGCTATTGTAGAGGGTCTCTATGCCTAGGTTTTGGATCAGACGAGGCCTCTCTAGGTGCCACAAAGTCCGAGTAGTCACCCATCAAAGTTGAACGATATTTTGGTCTCAGTGCTCTTAGGGGACTACGCACGAACGAAGTAGACCGTAAGAAACGACCCTTTCATGCACCAAAACACCACCTCTTGTAGTGTTCACCTAGCTTAAAGGTAACCCATCTAAACGAGATGAACCCAACTTAAAGGTAAATCCTTTTAATTCAACATACCCATTCAGTCGAAAATATTTATAAACCGTCTTCTCACAAGTCAAAGACACGGAACCTTTGGTTGGTCATAGTGGAGAAGAATCTAATTCATATGAAGACCAAAAAAAATTAGATCTATTTTTCTTTCATGAGATCCTTTACTACAATAGAGATGAAGTACTTGCAAGAGTCCTTGAGTTAGGAGGTAGACTATTACAAGAGTATGAACTAGCGATTAAGACCATGAATCACAAATCAAAAGATCCAAAATGACCATCCCTCATAGAAATGGACATCCATTTTGATACAGGTTATTCTTCCACTTCAATAAAAAAGAAAAAAAAATGTTGAGGATCACCCACCAAAACCAATAAGTGATTCATGAAAACCTTACTTTAAGGCTTCACGTAGATTCAAGATTGAACATAGTCACAAAGACTCACCTCCTCCTAGATTTTATGATGAAGATGATCCCTTATTCAAAGAGGAGATCATTCAAAGACAAATACTAAAACTCACTCAAAATTTAGTGACCTTAGGTTACTTGAATAGGAATACATGCAAGGATAGACTCAAAATAAAGTTAGGTGAATTTCACATTTATCCATCTAATGAAGAAAATTTCAAAGTTGCTAAAGCGAATAGACCAATATATCACCCACAAAGGAAAAAATGATTCAACAAGAGTTACATTCAATGAAGAATACGCTAACCACTTTACAAGAAAGAAATGTAGGACACAATAGAAAATATCTATACAAATAGCTATTTCCTTACCCATTTGATAAAGATATGTTGCTACAACAATTTGCAAAGAATTTAGACATGGTCCTAACAAGAATATGGGTATATTCAAATAACCATATCCTAACCATGGAGATAAAAAGAACAAAAAGTCAGATCATGGACAAGCTTATAATGACTATCAGAATACTACCTACATCTATCCAAAAAATGATAAACAATTTTAATCCCTTATAAGATGCGTCCATTCATCTAATGAAGAAGTAAATACCATTAGGATCTTAGAGAAAAGTTATGATGTGGATACAAGACATTCTAGTTTGGTAATACCATTTATCCCCTACCTATTCCGCAAAAAGCTTCAATACAACTTAGTAGAATAATTGGAAAATACACCAGCTAGAATTTTGATCCTATATCTCCTCAAAATCACCATTGCTCATAAGAAAATATTATATAAAACACTTATAAATGTACTCACTCCTTGTAATAAGAAATTTCCATCATTGGTCAATCCCTTAACATTGTTGGAGGCAACGTATCAAAAGAATGGTCTAGATGATAAATTAAGTCCTCAACATGCCTTATTAATATAAGATCTCTCAGTGTCTCTTTGATAATGATGAGACATTTGCAGAATTCATGGGAATTAGGGATTCTATTTTGAAGGGGGATCATAAGAAATATTTTCCCATCAACCTAGATGATTGTGCATAGTTTGGATAAAAAGTATAGATGTGTGAACACTTGAATAAAAAGAGTATAAGAAAAATCAAGACTACTTCTAAAAATCCTTGCAAGAAAAACAAACATAAGTCTCATAGTGAAATCCTCTTTGAGTCATTAGTAAACAAACAAGACAAAGACCATATAGAAAAATAATAGATAAATCTTGGAGCTTCACTTTCAACAAAAGAAAAAAACATTTTCATAGCATTATTATGAGAATATGAATATTAATGTTTTCCATTAGATGTTAAACCCATAAAGTAGAAGTTAAGAAATATGCATCCCAACATTACACTGCTTATTAAAGAAGAACTAAGAAAGTCATAAATATGAAAACCAACACACATGGATATATATAAGAATCAAACAAAGTGTGCTCCAGACGCACGTCTCTGAAAATATATATGTATAATTTTATAATGTATGTGTACATATCAAACTAAGCACGTGTCATAATGTACATATGGGACCACATGTGGTCGCAAAAGGCTATATATATACAATGGACTATGAATCTACTCATGACCACATATGTACATCCAGGTGGACTATAAATCTACTCATGAAACATCTTCCCTCTCTTCGCCCTGCTAGAAGTAGCACGTCCAAGACGTGGGGATGTAGTGGAGGGAGATGCCACTACGATTTCATTCGTGTGGTCCTAGGTGTCTCTAAGCATGCCTGCAACCTAACCTACACATTCATAAACAACAAGTTTTTAACACCCAAAATTTTAAAATACATTCAAAATTTAGAAACTTGTATAATTTAGTTAAAATGCATGTGAAAACTTACCGCAATGTCATGATCCCTATCAATTTTTGTTGACACATCGTAGGGACAACAATAGACTCATGAGGGGTAAGCTAGATACAAATAATTAATTTTCAAATTAAATATTTCACATATACCTAAAAATTTTGATATTGTAGATTTAAGTTTAATAAGAAATAATGAACCTCCAAAATTTAACAAATTTAAAAAATTGTACCTCAGTTAGTGGATCTACAGATGCTATGGCAGTATCTACAGTAGCCTCCACAGTCTGCATATATGGAGGAGTCTCTCTAGCAGTCATAAGCTATAAAAAAAACATGTACAAATCAATATTAAAATCTACATGAAAGAGGTCCAAAGCATGTAATCCATGTGAACTTCCAGTAATTAGAAACAAAGTGTAAAGAGATTTACTAACCTACGTAAAACTCATGTAAGGCATGCCAGTAGCCTCAGTTCCTTGAGTAGATGATGACCCGCCAGGCTCCTGTGTATAAAAGAGAAAAATATTAATACATGTACAACATACACGTGAAACATTATAATAATAATATAGTGCAATCAAATGAAATTAAAAATGTAAGTTTTTACAACTTGAAACTTACATTTGAAACATGCCCAGCAGTGAGTGAGAGCTTGACATGTTGACACCGATGTTTCCTTCACCAACTCTTGCTATTTAAAATAAAATAAAAAATTAGTTTTTACATATATGTACATGACGTACAATCAAATATATATATATATATATATATATATATATATATATATATATATATATGTATTACTATCTCAAACATGTGAATTAAACTATTGTATATATATATTTTTAAATTTATTTGAAATTTACCTATGAAAGACCAATATCAAGTGGTACCAGTTCAAAAACATTCCTCAAAGATCTCATCTATAGAAAAGAAATCATGTGAACCAGCAAATGATGTCTCGCTGCTTAGTGCATACGGCACCACATGATCCACAGTGGTGTGGTGTACTAGAACTGGCACCTCCACCAACATCACCGGATGTAATCTGTCACTATGTTTGGGTGAGAGTGTCGGTGAGCTCCCTCAATGCATGCAATGTATCAATCTCCATAACCTCCTTCACTGTAGGAGGGATAACTCAAGGCGTAGTGGGGGTTTTGGGGCATGGGGATCCTAAGCGACCTACGCATGCACCAGGTCTGCTCTGTGTAGAGCCACCTCCTCGACCAAAAAATTTAGAAAAGTCAAAATAATTTGGGACCTCATTGAGCACGAACTCGTAATATAATTTCTTGAAAAATAAAGAGGAACCTCATTGTTGTTGCATGGTGGATAATCAAAAACCATCCACCATCGGTCCCAAAAAAAAATTTTTGATTCTGTCATCATGGCACCAATGGATTAGGAACCATTTGCAAGTAACTGCAGGGGGGCATTAGTTCTAGGGTTGGTAAATAATGCACAAATGAGGTCTTTTCCAATTTTTTTGTCTTTTACGGCCGCATGGGATAGTTTATCCACATACCACCACCTACAGTCACTTCTAAATGTGTTCCATCTATGTATTTGGTTGGTTGCGAGACTTGAATTTGCTAATCAATGTTTGTAATGTATTGGCTAAAGTCATGCGGGATGAATTTGTAGCATGGTTTTGTCTTATAGTTTGAATTAGGTTCTCAATGACAATTTTATTTTCTCAGATTCTTCCAATGATATTATATTGCCTTCCTACTGGCTCAGTGCGGACAGAAGGAGCAACAGGAGGCGATCTGTGTTTGAAGGAGGGTTTTGAGGAATGTTCGGAGGGTTTTGAGGAATGTTCGGTGGGTTTTGAGGAATGTTTTCATGGTTTGGATGATTTTGAGCTTCCTAATCAACTGATAAAAAAATAAAATTGTATACATAAACAAACATTTTAAAAAACCCATGAAAATGCAAAAAAAAACCTAAAATGTAAAAAAAAACCTAAAATGCAAAAAAATGATTACAATCGGGGACTTACCTCCTCGTCTTGGTAGCATGGTTGAATCTATCACTATCCAGAAGTCCGATGAGAAATTTTGAGGTGGTATTGAAAGCACGAGTGAAAAACGTTTAGGAAAAATCATGGTTTGAAATGAAAAATGAGGAAAATAAGAAGTCACGGGACTGCTAAATTTTGTCTCAGAGTTCGTGATCACGGTTTTAGGTTCGGTAATTACCAAACCTAGAATTCAGGAACCACGATCGCGGTTCCTTTATTTCAGGTTTTTATGTCCATGGAATTTTCCACCAACTTCATGCACTTACCCATGATTATGTTTTAATTGTGATATAAAATATGGACCGGGACACAAATGTGCTGAGAAGAATTTGTTCTATATTGATAGAGGTAATCAGGATGATGAGGAAGCCAAAATTATAGGAGAGGTTGAGGAACCAGTAGAAAATGAAGTAGAGGATGACCAACCTACAATTTTTTTCCATGCATTTTCAGGTATTAGTACTCCTCAAAAACTCAAGGTTATTGGCTATCTAAAAACCAGAAGGTGACGGTGTTGATTGACTCAGAGAGTACTCATAACTTCATAAATAATAAGTTAGCTATCCACCTCAATTATTTTATTTACCCACCTCCAGAAATGTAAGTTATGATTTCAGATGGTGGGACAATCAAGTGCATAGGAAAGTTCCATAGTATCAAGATTTCCATGGGAGACTACATGTTAAACTCACCTATGTTTGCTATTTCTATGGGAGGGATAGATATTGTTTTGGGTGTCCAATGGACCACAACCTTAGGTACTATAGAGATGAATTTCCAAGAATTGTTCATGCGATTTCATTTAGATGGAAGGATAATACAATTAAATGGGATGGTAGCTAAGTCTCCACAGATTATTAGCTCGTATTAGATGCACAAGGTTCTCAGAAAAGGAGTAGATGGGTTTATAACAAAGTTACTTTCCATAGAAGTACAAGATATAGAGTCTTCAATGCCACCTGATCTTAAGAAGATTGTTGATGCTCACTAATCTATTTTTTATGCAATTCCAAAGGGACTACCACTAGTTAGGGATCATGATCATGCCATTCAATTGATTATAGGGAGCCAAACACTTAACATCAGACCATACAGATACCCATATTCCTAGAAAAGTGAGATCAATAAAATGGTTTAGGAAATGTTGAAGGCAAGTATCATCAAGCATAGCCAAAGTGTATATTCTTCACCCGTGGCCATGGAACGTAAGAAACATGAAACATGGAGGATGTGTCCAGATTACTGATAACTCAACAAGTACACCATCCAAGTTAATTTTCCTATTCCAATAATTGATGATTTACTTGATGAATTACATGGTGCTATTTATTTCACAAAATTAGATCTTCATCGGGTATTATAAAATTAGAATAAAAGAGGAAGATGTTCATAAAATGGCTTTTAGGACTCATGAGGGCCATTATGAGTTTTTGGTAATGCCTTTTGGTCTTACAAATGTGCCCTCAATCTTTCGAAGCTTGATGAACATTGTTTTTAGGCCATTTTAAAGGAAATTTGTATTAGTTTTCTTTGATGACATATTTATTTACAATAAGACATGGGAATAACACTTAAAACATGTAAATAAAGTGTTAGAAAATTTGGAGAAACATACTCTCTATGAAAATCCATCCAAATTTTCCTTTGGTGTACAAGAGGTAGAGTACTTGGGTCACATTGTATCCCATGAAGGCATCAAAGTTGATCCTCAGAAGATCAAAGCTATGGTGGAATGGCGAAGGCCCAAAACTCTTAAAAATCTTTGTGGGTTACTAGGACTAACAGGGTACTACAAAATATTTGTGTGGGGATATGGTAGAATATAAACCCCACTCACTACATTGCTAAATAAGGATGCCTTCCATTAGACATATGTAGCCATTAAATCCTTTGAGTAGCTGAAGGAAGCCATGTGCAGGACCCCAGTTTTAGCTACTCCCAACTTCTCAAAAACCTTCATTAATGAATGTGACGCTTCAGGATCAAGATTAGGAGTAGTTCTAAATGTAGTAAGGAATAGAAATTTTAGTTTAGAGTATCCAATTTAAAGGAAAATATCTGCTCAAACCTGTCTATGAGAAATAAATGATGGCTATTCTTCATGCGGTCAAGAAATGGATGCCCTATCTCATGGGTAGACACTTTAAGGTAAAAACTAATCATGATAGTCTCAAATAATTTTTGGAGCAAAGTTTATCATCAGAGGAACAATAAAAATGGGTAACAAAAATGTTGGGTTATGATTTTGAAATCATATACAAAAAGGGTAAATAAAATTTAGTAGTTGATGCATTGTCTAGAAGGGATACATCCACATATGCCTTACTATGTGGAATGTCCATGTTGATGGCTGATTGGGTGGATGAAGCAAGATTTGAATGGAATCAAGACAAGGATACACAATTTCTAATACAGAATATCAAGCAAGGATCTATGAAATCTAAAAAAATTAGTGGAAAGGTAATACCCTATGGTATAAGGGAATGTTATACTTGAGTAAAGATTCTGAGTTGAAGCATAAGATTCTTGCAGAGCTACACGCATCACCTATTGAAGGACACTCTAAGTTTTTTGAAGACATATCATATAATAAAAAGAGAATTATTTTGGGAAGGATTCAAGGGGGATGTACAAAATTTTGTATCAAAGTGTTTAGTGTGCCAACAGAACAAAGGGGAAACCATTAAGACACCAGGTTTGTTGCAACCTTACCAATTGCTAGCTAGAGATGGGAGGAGGTCTCCATAGATTTCATCACTAGATTTCCTAGTTCAGAGGGTAAGAATGTTATTTTCATGGTTTTCGATAGCCTCACAAAATATGACCATTTTTGTCCCCTATCACATCCATTTGCATCCAGTACAGTCATAGCTATTTTTTTGGATACAGTTCAAAGGCTACATGGAACCCCAAAGATAATCATAAGTGATCGTGATCGTATTTTCACAAGTAATTTTTGGACAGAACTATTTTCATGTTTAGGTACTTAGCTAGATCATAGTTCATCTTATCATCCTCAAACTGATGGGAAAATGGAAGTGGTCAACAAATTCTTAGAGGGGTATCTATGTTGTTTTGTACTAGATAAGTAGGAAACATGGTTTAAATGGCTACCACTTATAGAATGGTTGTATAACACATCTTTTCATACCTATTCTCAAATTACTCCATTTTTAGCATTATATGGTTACCATCCACCTTCTATCACTTCCTCCTTGATGGTGTAGACTAAGGTCAGAGATGTTGAGGAAAACATTCAACATCAACAATATGTTTTTGCTAGTTCGAAGGAGAATTTAACATTAGCACAAAACAAGATGAAACAACAAGCAGATCAACACCGTAGTGAAAGACATTTTGAAATTGGTGACTGGGTTTTTTTAACGTCTCCAGCCTTACAAAAAGATGTCCCTAAAGCAACAAAAAAAGGACAACAAACTTGCTCCTAAATATTATGGCCCTTATCAGGTTCTATAGAAAATTGGCAGTGTTGCTTATAAACTAGAGTTGCCTCCATTTTCACACATACACCTAGTATTCCATGTTTCATGCTTGAAGAAGGTTATTGGACAAAAATTTTAATCCTAGATAGAGTTACCAAAACTTGACGAGGAAGGAAAAATTATTTTGGAGCCAGAGAGGATTCTACAAACACGTACAAAGAGGCTAAGAACAAGAGACATTAAGGAATATTTGATCAAGTGGAAGAAATTGAGCATAGAAGATGCAACCTAGGAGGATAAATATTTTCTGTAGCAACATCAAGGATTATTAAACATTGAGGACAAAGTTGGTTTGAATGGGAAGGGCATGCCACGCCCTTAACCTATTGCTTGTATTAGAATATGAGTAGCTGACTTATGGCTTACCATATCATTTTATTATATAATTTATACTTCTCATGCTTAATAGGTCAGCCTTGGTGATGGCCATAGCATATGAATAGTACATATAGGAGATTGTAGGTAGTAGTTCATTATCATTTGAGCATTTGAGGCTTATTATATGGTTTGGAGGTTGTCCCCTCGAAGTGGAAAAGCTATTATAATTTCATATTGAGATCATTATTCTAAAATATTATGTTATTTGGTGTTCTATTGTTACTCATAATCTGAATTATATAAGTAATTTCATTACAATGACATGATTGCAGTACTTATAAAATTGTATAGAGGTGATAACAACCTCTTTCATTTGTGATTTTTTGAATAGAAAAGGTTCTCTTTCACCACCTAAGCATGCCAAGTTGTTTACTATGTTGAAGAAAACATATTTGGATAAATTGGAGCTCAATCCATACAGATCAAAGTTCTGTGGGTTTAAAAATAATACTAAATCAACTACATTTCTAAATAAAGCAACCACTATATTCACAAAAATATAACCTTCAACTAAGTAGCAGTTTGATTACTTCTTGTTAAATGGTGAAGTATTTTCAATTGATGCTTCTATGTGCAATGTAGCACCTCTATAGTATCATTATCATCCTATTGATGATGATAATGTTGACCTTCATGTGCACTCCATGTTGATAACTATTATTCCTACACAGTGGGACCCAATTCTTCTTCCCTTCTTGGAGTCTACGAATAAGGTTATGGTGCTCAAATAACCAAAATACTTAGAAAGGGATGATGTTAAATTTTATATACTTGACGACTATCATACAATATGTGCACAAAAATATATTTTTGGGTGAGACACTTATAATTCTTTACATCTGAGGCTATAGTTCTGTAGGGATCACATTCTTTCTGCAAATTCAACTAACGAAGACATTACTAATATTTGTAAACAACATAATGAAGTGAACATAACTTAGATAAAAATAAAGTTTATTGACTTTTTGTACAAAGCTAGATTGGTTTAGAAATAACTTCGATTTCCCCAACCTCCATGATTGGCCAAACAAAAAATAGAGGAATGGAAGGAAATTCATTTTAATTTTATTGCATTTGTTATTAACTTTTTTGTTCCTTATATAAAAATATAAAACATTTAATTTTCCTTTAAATGCAGAAATTTGAGATTCAATGCCTTTTGATTTTCAAAACAAACACAACCATCAATCTATACGTCAAATGGAATTTTCTATTATTTTCGGATGATATATGGATGTAATGGAATATAACATTTGAGTTATTTAAATATAGTGGCGTTTCTTTTTTACTTATTAAAGACAATCATGATAACTTTAAACCTAATTCATTAGTAAGATTCACAACCAATTCATTCAGAGCATCTATAGGAATGAACGATGAAGAACTATCAGTACTAGAAGATAAAGTTAAATCAAGGGATGTCTTGTTAATTGGCCTTGTTCAGGTAGGTGTAATAGTAGAGACATTTGATTCTTACTACTAGATAATAAAAGGAGATAGAAAAATGAGAGAAAAGGTTCTAAAATATTTTAAAGACAAACATCCATATATTGATCTATTGACATCCTGTAGTGAATCCAATGTAATTGAAAAATTTAAATTGCATGAATCACACTACCACTAGTTGTTTGTACTATTGGGTGAAGAGAGGAAAGAAAAGAGAAAATATGATTCCGACATAGGGGATAAAAAGCTAAATGAAAAAGGACTAGGTGGCAGAAGAATATATTTTCATCGAGGCTCAAACAATATTAGACAAATATGTGGTGTCAGTGGAAGAAAATATATCGGGAAGGATGAAGCACGTAGAAGAATTTACTTTTCAATGTGCCTATCCATTCGAGATTTCGTCAACTCTATCAGCTATTCCTGCCACCAATCCTTTCAATGCAGAATGTGTTATCACTGATTTTATAAAAAAATCTAGCGATATTTATTATGAAGAAATAATGGAGTTGCTAACAATTATTTGAGCCATTGCACTAGAATGTATTATTATTGTTCTCATAACAATTGAATATTCAATGTTTTTGAGAGAAACAATAAAAAAATACATGGAAAAGGTTAAAGACAGTGAAGAATCAATTCTGGATGGATGTTATAGACTCTATGATAGCAGCGGGAAATTTAAAAGTTTTTGTCTTATGTAAACAATAATTGGAGTGCATAATTGTGACGAAAAACAATGATGGAAGATAATAAATCACTAGGGATTGCATGGAAAAATTGCCATAGCAATTGATAACTGCAAGCAAAATTGGCCTAAAAGGAAACAAAAAAACTTTTCTTGGAGAGAAATAATATGAGTTATGTTCTAACATGTTCACTCGATGTTGTTCCTAGGATTCTACAATATTAGTGTTATACGAAGGTAGTCTCGCACTGCGTGCATTAGTTGAATCCAATAAATATTTTGTTTTTATTGTTGAGACACATAGTCAGGAAATGTTTTTAAAACATTACTATTCTCATATGAAGAAAGGTCGGTACAAGAATATAACTCGAAGATGTGATTATGTTAAAATTATTTCAACAAGAAAAATCTACTTACACAGTTCTTATTTATGCAAACAACCCAATAACAATAGGAATCAATGTACAAACCTCTCACCTAGATGCTACACAACCAACTCATCATGGTGATTGACCTTCAATCACTTTATAAATATATTTAATGATCTCTTTTTTCAATTATCATTGTTCTCATTTTTTGACAATACTATATGTTCAGTAGTTATGACCACAGATGAGGAGAAATCATCCACATCATCCACAAATATGCAAGCAAATCCTGAAATTTTAGTCTTGTGCATCTATAAATAATAAATCTTACTAAGACCCACAAATTTATAAAAACAATTAATGGTTTATGTAGACCACCAACACTCAGAGAAAGTAACAATGGAGTGCGCGGTGGTATCCAACATGAATATGTAGATAGAACCAGGTATGTTAGCCACACGTATCTCTAAACATAACCATTTCTAAGGATCACATCGTTATTGAAAAATATATCAGCTAATTGTAGAAGTGGAACCATTTTTGAAGAAGGAATTACCAAATAACCTATTTAAAAATTTCATGGTTGCATCCAACACTACATAGTTTGTAGTTTCCATGTTGTAGCTTGTCTGTATAAACCATTAGTATCAACATAATGATACTGAAATTATAATCTATGATTATTCCATCCAATGATGAAATAGCCTAGTGGTCCTTAATCCACATAAATATCTCAAAAGTGTTGTCCACCAATGGGTGGTTCAACGGATATAAACAAACTCTAGCGGTGGTACAATTCATTCAGAAGACATAGAACATTTTGATTTGCACTTACCATATTACCATGAAGACTAGTATGATTTTAAATTATGATTTAATTTGCAATGACAAGAAATCTATTTTGAATTGATTACTGTTGTTTGTAATACATATTGCATAAACAAATAGTAGCTAGTAAGGTCTATGCAGGCCAAACTAGAAGCTCAGTTGGTAAGTGATAGCTACCTAAAGTGCTAATATTGAATTTACCATTTTAAAATGTAGTTCAATATGATTTTTTAAAATACACTTTCATTTTCCATAGCAATAGCTATATTAATAATATTAATATTATTTGAAACAAATATTTCATCAAAGGATCCAACTGTGGGTAAAGAAGATGCAATCGTACATGCAAGGAGCACTGGTAAGTGGTAGCCACAAGATAAAATGTTGATTGTTTCCATTGGCTAGAATTAATATGAGACCAATTAAAAAAATTTATTTACTTCCCTACAATTAGCCACAATAATTACTTTCTTATTTTAGATTTAGAGGGCTTTTTATATGAGAAAAACCAATCACCCTCTGGGACATCACATTCAAGTTTTGCAGGGAGAGAATCAATGTGCGAGGTGGCCTTAAAGATCATATGAAGTCATTATCAATAGATTTTGAAATGGTATTCTAATCAGACAAACTCACTTCAATTGATGTTGAAAATATGAAAAAAGCCTTCAATAAAAAATTATTGAATGACTTGAATCCATTAATCACCTTGGGAAAAGAACATTGCAAAATGGTCGATGGAATTGCAATAAAATATCTAGAAAACGTTTGGGGTAGAAACAATGTCCTATACAATTTGTAAGACACAATGTGTATTACATTAGGTGGAAACGAAAACCCTCCAACAAATTTTATGGTTGGGATGAAAAGCAGAGGAGAAAATTTGTCAAAAGATATGTGGTTGATGACCGATTTGCACAAAGACTTATCAGTAATAGTGTCAAAGGGATTAAATGTTGTAGAGGGCATAAAATATTTGGAGCAAGTAAATGCTGAATAAAAAATTTAACATTTCAAAATTTTATTGTGATGATACATCTTAACATTGTAAATAAAATACATACATATGTTTTATTGATGGTTCTGTAACTATTTTAATTATGATTATATGATTTTAAGTTGGGAGAATTTAAATTTTCCCAGATTATAAGTTCATAGTGTGAGTGTATAAGTTATAAATGTGAATTAACATAAAATATTTAATGTAATGAATCTTTGAGGAGATTTTATTAATGAAATATGTATTCATAAATTAATTGTGAGCATGCTTAAATACAATTTTTTTCTTCGATATTAGAAAACATATACCACTTTCTAATGCAACAAACTAACTACAATATGGTATGTAAAGACTTTTCACACTAAACAATTACATTCTATTAAAAAAAATCTTCACAAAAAAATATTCCTAATATAACAATAAGAAATGAGGATGCCCTTAGATTTTGCCTTTGTCACCACCTACAACCATTTGATTTTTTATATAACAATATCGAAAGGGAATTGTTTTTTATATTTTAATTGATTCGCCACCCTCAACCATTTGATTTTGTTTTTTTCCATTTTCAGATACGAACACATGCAATATCAAACTGATCATATCTGATATAAACGATATTTTGGCACATAACCTCCACAAGGCATCTTCAAATTTAAATATTTAAAAAATTCTAGTGGCATTAAACTTGAAAAAAAAATCTCATACCTAATGACTATGAAAATTAACAAAGAAACTTATCTAAAAAAATTGAATCGATCTATGAAAATTCCAATATATGTCCAATGACATAATTGGTTTGATAATATAGTCTATTTATCTTGTGGAACCTCGAAAAAGTGAATTTACTCATGATAGTAGGTGGAAAAAGGACTAGTTAGAGCTTGTAGACCACTAACAAGAAAAAGGAGATTTCCTAGAGGGAACTTAAAAATTCAAAATATGAAATCTGGGGTACACCTTGAGCATGATTAAAAGGATTGTGGGAGGTCCTATAAGTTTATATACCTATATGGTATATGTATGCTTTTTCTTAGGAATCTAGAGAGAAATCCTTCAAAACAAATAGAGATTGGTGGGATTGGTTAGCTTGGGAGCAATTTTGTGTGATATGACCTTATTGTCATGAAATAAAGTCTGTGAACAACTAAAGAAACCATCAGAGACTAAAGGAGTCCATTCTTGCTATGAGAACCATAGTGTAAAAGTACTAAGGGAAATTTTGGGAGAAACATTGGTAAAAGCTTAGGCTTGGGTGGTGAAGAGAGAACTAGTGTTGGTCCCAACATGATTTGATGAGCAGACCAGGGGTACAAAGTGTCATATTGATGAATGGGGAATGAATACAACTATTTTCCTTACAATAGTATAGGATCTTGATATGGAACAAGGTAAGGTTTTCTTCTACTTTGTAAATTAATACCACATAATTGATTGCATTGAGGTTAGAAAAGGATAAATAATTAAAGTACCATGTTCAAAAACCACCTATGATGAGATTTATGTCACTATTTAAATTTGTAATCCTATATAGGTCTATTGTATGATCCTCGAAAGGAAGAATAAGGTAAAAATTGAAGTTGAAAACTCTTATGAACTAATTATATGCATGGTTATATTTTGTGATGCATCATTTTTTCTATCAAAGCCTAATTTTTGTTATTATTGGGTTTTCGATTGATTTTTGTTGGAGCTAACATTGATTGGTGATTTTGTGCATGTGAAATTTACAATGAAGATGAGTGAAGAGAAAGGTATAAAACTAGTCCTTAACCTCGGTTACAAGATGCCACCATGGATGAAGAAGTCAATAGAAGAAAGAGAAGAGGCTAGGATAAAGCAATTGCAAGAGAGGGTAAGGGAACAAGAAAATATGAGAAGAATAACAAGGATGATGGAAACACATAAAACATGCAAAGAAAGATAATGGAAGGCTATTAGGCATCAAGAATCGACCTAATAAATGGTGAAGAGGAGGAAGAACTAGCAACATAAGTGATTTGAGGATGGATAGATTTAATGAAGCATAAGAACAAATAAGAACAAGAAAGAGAGGAGATAAGGAAATATGAAAGGAGAAAGAAAAGAGATATGTGGTTCCAACATGAGATCAAATAGTTGTAGCAAGATACCGCACAACTGATAATGCTCATTGAGAGAGAGAGAGAGAGGAAATTGGTGAAGAATAATTCCAAGTGACAAGTTAAGTTGTTTGTTGAAATGGAACAAAGAAATAGTTAAGAATGATGATAAACTAAGAGGAAAGAATAAAACAAACATGAAAAAAAGGATTGCTAAGAAAGAAACAAAGGTGATTAAGGAAATGGTGCTGATAAAGAATAAGAGTGAGGATGATGATTTAATAGAATTATGTTTGTCTTCTGTTGCAATGGAAGAGCATGATGAAAGAATTTATTATGCAAAGAAATAATAATTAGAGTTTTTGATAAAATAAAATGAATATTTTTTATGGAAAGAAGAACCTAGAGAGGAAACCAAGACTCAAAATTGTGAATCTAACATTGTGTGTATGTGTGTGTTTGCAGGTGTGAACAATGAACAAGATAATGTGTTTGTTTATGTGAGCTTAGATAAGTTAGATATGTAGATAGAAACCTTAGAGCATGTTATAAACACAATGAAACCATGTGAAAAGGAAATGGATATCTATTTCATAATAGAGAGAGATAGAGAGAGAAGAAAATAGATTCTCAAACCAAGAATATTAAAGAAGGGATTACAGAGATATAAAAGAAAGAGATAAATAAAAAGTGTGTAGCAGAAGAGCAAGAGGCATGTGAAGAGGATGACAAAGATAAGTAGTAGCAGCAAACACTAAAGGAAGATATGAAAGTTGAATAAAAGAGAGATAAAAATTTAAAATCTTACATAGAAGAAGACCTTATCAATGAATTCAAAATAAATAATGATGATCATACATAACTTAGGATTGAAATAGTTAATGATAAGGAAGCTAAATAAGAAAATCAAGTCTAAGCCAAGTTGAAGATGTAAATGAATTGGAAGAAGAAGAAGAAGAATAAAGCATTGGGTTTCAAACTTCTTACCCCTAGAGAATGATGTAGGGGCATCAAATCTAGAGTGTACATAGGATGAAAACATCTAAATTTTTGTTTGTCAGGTATGGTCATGAGTTTTAGGTATCAATTTAACTCATTTTAGGTGTTATTGGGAGTCTAGTTTCTTCAAAATTCAAATAGCATATTTCCCTCCAAAATGTAAAATTTTAATGTGGAGGCCATTTTGGATTTCTATTGTTGTTTTCACGAATTCTTGGAGCTTATAAACCATGAAAAGGATGAAAATAGGTGTAAGTGAGTTTTTAGGGTTCCCTTTGGGGACTAGATGTCATGAAATGTGTCTAAAAGTCAAGAATTTTGTCTTTAAGTTAAGAAACCTAATGTTAAAGAAACATTCAATCATATGACCAAGGTAGATAAGGGTGTGCATTTGGTTAGAAGTTGATACAAAAACTATATATTGTCAAAATGTAACTGTAATTTTCAATCATATTCGGATATGAATTAAGCTAAAACATCCAGGAAGATATTAAAGGAGAAAAAAACTCAGTTTGTAATATATTATTACATAATTAATCTATTTATTATTGTGCATCTGTGGTATTTTAATTTTACATTTGATTATTGATCTCATTTTGAATGGAATATGAACTTAAGCTCAGGATTTGTATGTTGATATGTTGGTATAAGGTTTTCTGGTGTTTCAAGTGCATTTTTAACCTTGTGATTTTGGAACATCTATGTAGGATGAAAGGGAATGATTCATATTTACTCTATGAATCATATTGAGTAGTTATCCTTGAGTAAGGTAAGAGGTCTTATTCTACATAATACTGAAGGTAAGCCAATTGATGCTTAGGGTTTGGTTTTATAAAACCTTGAGGGGATTGGAAAAATGAAAAATATTCTGGTAGTCTTGTGCCAAACCTTCCTTGTAAAATTTAAATGAGAGTTCTCATTAGTTGTGGGAGTGATAATATTTGTTAGTGAACAAACAAAAGGGGTTAGAACAATGTGATTGTGATTTTATTACTCGAATAGTTTCATTAAATATCCTAAAGTAAATCTTTGTTTGGGTAGTTGTATCAAGGGAAACCCATATTAGCACTAAATTCAAGAGTCAGAGGATTGGAATCATTAAAATTAGCACAAGAGTGAATGATTTGAGCATATAGTGAAGTCTTCCCTTCATGAAAATTCCTAACTACGAAAATTGTGCAATGACACCATCTTTCACATTCAAGTGGAATAATGTTTTTTGGTTGAGACTGCTATGTTTTATATTATGATTTATTAGAAATAAAGAACTGAGAAAGAATGGGATACAGACGTTAGGAGAATGTTTACGTTCATTAATCCAAAACAGTAATAAAGTAACAATCAATTCTCTCCTCTCGGGTATAATTTAACGTATAGTTAAGACTATACTACGGTAGGAAATTTGAGGACTGAAATCATCGATTGAAGGATTTGAAATTGTTCAAAGTGATGATAACAAGGTATTTTATATTATTAAAGAAGGTATTTAGAGTTTCATTTGTTGAAATTTGAATAAAAACTTTATATTTCACCTGAAACTGAGTGAAGCAGGGAAGGACCTAGTTATAGAGGGCACTTAACTAAGAAACCTATCAAAAAATCTTTAATCAATCTATAAAAATTCTAATATATGTCAAAAATAAATAATGGGTTCCAAAATATAGTCTATTTATCTTATGGAACCTCCAAAAAGTTGAGTTACTCATGACAGTAGGTGATAAAAGGACTAATTGGAGCTAGTACACAACTAAAATTAAAAAAGACATTTCCTAGAGGAGCTTATGAATTCAAAAGATGAAATCTTGGGTACACCTTGAGAATTATTAAAAGGATTGAAAGGAGTGGAGGAAACCTGTTGGGAGGTCCTATAAGTTTATATACCTATATGGTAAAATCATTTTGTCTTAGGAATCTAGAGAGCAATCTTGCAAAACAGGAGAGATTGGTGTGATTGGTTAGCTTGGGAGTAATCTGTGTGTGATATGATCTTATTTTCATGAAATATAGGGTTTGAAAAACTAAAAAAAAATTAAATACTAAAGGATTCCATTCTTACTATGAGAACCAAAGCGTAAAAGGACTAAGGTAAAATTTGGGAGTAAAATTGGTAAAAGCTTAGGCTTAGGTGGTGAAGAGGGAATTGGTGAGGGTCCTAACATGATTTTATGAGCACACTAGGGGTCAAAGTGTCAGATGGATGAATGAGGACTAAATACTTCTATTTTCCTTACAAGATTATAGGATCTTGATATGGAAAAAGTTAAATTTTGCTACTACTTTGTAAATTAAGACCACATAATTGATTGCACTGAGGTTATAAAAGGATACAAAATCAAGGTACCGAGTTCATAAACCACCTAGGATGAGATTTATGTCACTATTGCAAGTTGTAAGCCTATGTAGGTTTGTTGTATGATCCTCTAAAAGTAGAATAAGGTGAATGTTGGAAGTTGAAAACTCTTATGGATTGAGTATGTGCATGGTTATATTTTATGTTGCATTAGAAGAGATTTAAGAGTTGTTAGACATGGACAGATTTAGAACCATTATGAAGTGGATCAAGGGTCACAAAAAGTATATATCTATGACATTTTCCAAAAACTAGAAGGATAGGGTAATCACTTACAAATGTAAGGAATTTCCCATCACTAGAAATGTATATCCTCTATAAAGGGGCTTGGAATAAATGGTGCCATAGTTTTTAGAAACAAATTTGATAAAGTGTAAGAGGAGAATTTTTTTTAGGGGTCTAAAACCCTTATATATGTCAATGAGAGAGTTGTTTGCTCCTCCATCCCTACCCCTTTTGATGAGGTAGACATAATCATGGTTAGATATATTACACTTGAGGGTACATTGTCCACCCTTCCTTTACACCACCTTGTTCTGTTGAATCACTTATGCAGGTCCCCCAATGTGAGCATGGCGTATTACATTTTATAGCCCTTGGAGAAATTCATTCTTGAAGTCCACTCCCACCAACACATCCTTCCACTCCACCGGGTATTTATCCTTTTGTTACACCAATATTATTATTATATTGTTTCCAACATTCCCTCCCATCCTATTCCTCATGTCGAACTCCCTTTGCATCATAAAGTGAAGACAACAAACAATATGTCCCCCTCTCCTCCGTTGACCAAACATGCTCTCCAAAGTAGTGCCAAAGGAAAGGATTTTTCCATAGTAGAAATTAGAGTGTTCATTAACAAAAATTCTTAGGATCCCTTAACCAGTAATGATTTACAACCGCAGATTAAGCATCATACAGATAAAATCAAGGTCCTTGAGGAGGATGTGGCTCTTTTTCTCAAAGAGGGTGGAAAAGACAAGTAGGTTCTTGACTATAACCCTATGATTGAGGAAAAAATTGAATAAACAAGCAAGAAATACAAATTTATGGAGGAGACAATGGAGAAGATCATAAACAAGATAATAGACCACCTTACCATGTGTAAGGCCATTCTTGAATTCATTGAAGTACAGGTAATTTTTTTGTGATCTCAGTGATATTCCACTACGAATTATGAAAGGAGGTAAAGAAATGAAAATGGAAATCTCTACTATAAGAAAGAAACCCTCTCAATAAACTACACTTAATCTGTTGAAATCTATAGAGGAGGTGAAAACGGTCTTTAACAATGCTCTCAAATGATGGTTTCTAGGTCTCTCAGTTTTGGTATTTTTTTTCTGGTATCATGCGGATGTACAACTATTTTGATGTTTTAATTCGGATATTTTTTGGCTTTATGTTGGTAGGTCGTCCTCTTCCTATGTTTTTATCTATTTTTCTAGCTGGTAGGCCTAGTTTTCTAAGATATGGTCCCCACATGTAAAAACAATTTTGTTGATGTCTATTTTCATATAGATTATGAGCCATATTCTGTACTATGGGGTATGGTACCCTTCAAACAATTTACCAATAATAAAAATAGTATGTAACATTTTAATTAATTAAATAAATACTAAACTTCAACTCTATACCATCAAATAGACATAACTATATAATTAGAGAGTAAAATACAACAACAATTTACTTTGACACAATATTAATGGCCCTAAATGTATACTAAAATTAAATTAGAGGACATTGAACATTCCTATTGAAATTTCCTTAGTCTGATTAATAATTTTATAAATATTTTCCCTCAATCCTCACTCTTTAACTGCAACTAATTTCCCTTTGAAGTGTGATTGATCACACTTTAAAGTGCAAGTTCTCACTCTTCTACCTGTGAGGGATCACACTTAGAAGTGCAAGTCCTTAACTCACACTACGAAGTGTGATTACTTACACAACAAAGTGCATTCACTTACACATTGAAGTGTGATCACTAATATTTTTACTTTCCATTCTATTCAATATTTGAATTAATTCATGCACGAGAAAAAATTAAGTCCCGGTGGCTGCTAGGCTACACAAATTTTTAAAGCCATTAACTATATTTTTTATGGATAAAAATATACACACATTAGTGGGATATAAGATTCTAATACAATGTGTTATATGGTAAGTAAGTATATATATATATATATATATATATATATATATATTATAGGTAATTAATGCTCCTTTAACCATATAACACTTTGTATTATAATATTATATCCCCTACTGTGTGTATCTTTTATATATATATTAAGGCTAAATGTTTTTTGGGTGGGATCCTACCTAGGTATTAAAAATGCCATATCGCATATATACCACAAAAAAAATAGAACTAGGATAATACTGGGAAGAAAACCAAGAAACCAACATCATAAAATCAACGTGATTTTAGTACAAGATCAGCTCTAGGACGACAAGATCACAACTGAGATACGAAAAATATCCCAAAATTAAGGGAAGAGATCACACAAATGCAAGAGCTAAGTGTTATCCAAAATTCACCCCTCAAGGTAATTTTGATAACATGCATCAAATTCTTTAGTCCCAAGCAAATAGATTGATTTAAGGCCCGAAATCATGTTTTTGGGGCCCCCTCGGCTTCTTTCTAACTTTCCCATCCAAGAAGAAAACCCAACGAGTTAGAAAAGGTAAAAAAATTGCAAAAAACCAAGCTTGGGGCCAAAAAAATGAAGAAAATCGGCTAAGTCCTAGTCCGCAACAGTTGGGACAATTGGGACGTCGGGACACGAACCGGCCGAAAAGCCGCCAGGCAGTCCGCGCAGCAGTTGGAGCAGTTGGGACAAAGGTACACACGGGACGTGAACCGGAAAAAAGTAAAAAGGCAGCAAAATAGGGACAAGGAAGCCTGAATCAGCCGAAGAAGGAGATTTTCATTTGGGACATCCGGGTCAAAGGTACGCGCGGGACGCGAAAAGCTAAACGACCGACAACGCAAAGAAGAAAAGTCAACGTTTGACCCATGAAACTTCAAACGGCCATAACTTTTGACTCTGAGCTCCGATTTTGTTATTTTTAATGAGGTTAGATATATTTAATTAAGAGAAACATATTCAGCTCCAGTCAGTTAATGCTCATTCCTATCAAATGACAGAAAAAGCCTGCCAGACCCAAAATAGCTGCCCGCACTCAGAAGGCCATAAATTTTGCATTTCTCAATGAAATTGTACAAAATTGGTACCGTTGGAATCTTGGCTCCGAGCCCGATGCATAGTAATTAAGAAATTTAGTATTTGATTAGAAATTGGTTGAGATTTTTTAGAAAAAGTGGCTGGGTTCATAACGGTGTTTCATTTGGTGGTTGGGAGTGCAATTACGAGGCATGGTCATCATTCTTTCTCTGCTGCAGCACCTGGGATAGTATGGGGAGCCTTTTGCAAGTAATATATAATCATTTTACTCCATTTAATGCCTCTTACAAGTGGTTTAAGGATAGATTTTGGGATTTTCATTTTTCCCTTCTCTTTCTCTTCTCATTTTTTCTATAAATTGGAGTGTTGGGCTCATTGTAAAGGGGGAGTTTTCAGATAGCAAAGCTCCATAAAAATTTCTTTGTGAAGCCAATGTGCTGCAGGCCCTTGTAGTGGACTCCTTGCATGGTGATCCAGGTCCTTATCTTGTAATAGATTGAACTGTGCATATCATGAAGCAATAAAATATCAGTTTGTGGATGTATCTTCCCCTGCTGTGTTTTCTTGCATTCTTCTTGCCCCTTTAATATTTCTACAAGAATATTGTGTCTATTATTATGTTCTTGCAGGGATACATTATCATTGTGTATGCTTGGAATATTGTTGTGAATGCATTTTGCTAGATTATGGAGAACTGTCATCACCTCTTCTAGTGTGTACTTTGCTTCTGTATTTCACGCATTTGGAGACTACTCTCACACCCTCCTTTTCTGGTGTATCACTGCTTTAGTGTAGGCTTTCATTTTATGCACTCTCTCTCCCTGGTCCCTTGGAAATTTAGATTAGGATAGTTAGTTTCCCCTGCATTAGAGTAGATCGTGGCAGGTAGTTTAGGAGCAAGAACCAGCTTTCTCTGGAGGTCTATCTCAAGTAGCAAGTCCCACAACTTGGAGATAGTACCCACGTTATCCAATCACACCGTGAGCTCAAGTATATGCACTTGTATAAACAGAGGGGTGCTGTGATTCGGTGATAACACTAAGTGCATAGACAATTACATTAAACAATTGTGGACCCAAAAACTAATCTACTAAGGTTGATTTTACGAACTGAGGTATTTGAGGTGCACTTTGCATAAGAAAGATCATAAAATATAACACGTGGCCACTAGATATTCATGATATGCACCGTGTGTCACCACCAGCTTCCGTGGCAAAACCCTCTGTTTAACGGAGAAAAATATCTAGAAAGTCTTTGTTTTTGTTCTTTGTGATTCTACCAGTAGGCTGAACGATATTCTTTCCTTTGTATTTTTGTTTCACATTGTGTTCCACTAGTCATGAAAATCAATAGTTCCTCCATCACCATATGTCGAAAATACATATTCACTGTAACATTCACCCTCCCAGAAGTCAAGGATTTTGAGAGATTTAGGGTGAGCTAAATTTTTAATGGGTAAATCTACATCTACCTTTCCACTTAGGATTTTCTCGACAGTCCACTTCCATCACATTTCCTCAAAATATTCTTGAAGCTCTTGTTTCCTAGTCCATGTTTCCATACTGACTAGGGTAATCTGGTTGGATCCATTAATTTTTGTATGTATCGTATGTATCTCCTACTCCATTGTAGGTCCAATCATGGTCAGTGCTACAACCTGAGGCTCCTCAATAGGGTTCTCTGAAGATACTAGAACCCCTTCCACAGCTAAATCCACCACACCATAAGAGGAATAAAGATCATGTTCTGATTCATTGTGCACACTTTCATTACCGTCTTTTGAGTCTAGATAAGAATATAAATGATTTTATACCATTTTGGAATATTCTAGAATTTGTATTTGGCTAGATGGAGTTCCATAGGGAAAAATATCAACATGGACACTCACCTGCTAAGGGTCAACACAAAGGAAACATTATTCTCACCCAAAATAGGAAGACCAATGGGGATGAACCACCTAAGGTGTTTTCCAACTAACCACATTGACCACCTTGAGGAATCGAGGGTGAATCACCATTCACATCAATTTTTCTTCTTGTACTACACGTGATTTATACACCCATATATGAGGGCCAAAGCCTTCAATTTTTTTAGTAGGAAAATTGCTTGTCCTATGTCCAACACCATTGCACTTGCAGCAATATAAAGAGGAGTTTTCTTATTGATAAACCCAGTCAATATTTCCCTCGGATAAAATGAGACGAATGGTAGATGGAAAAGACACATATTTTTCCCAAAACTTGAGATCTATGTTAGGGAGTCTGACACAAATAAGGTAAGAACAAGGCTCAAATTTTCCCAAGTCCAAACCCGGTTTCCATTTAGCTAGATGTAGTAATATTTTTCCAAAGAACTAAGCGTCATCATTAATGGCTTTATGGAATTGTTCTTTTAGTTTAAACTAGAACAAGAAGGAGCTATTAAAGATGGCATCCACCAAAATATGTCCAAGTGGAGCTAATTTTTTCTTTGTCCAGTCTTTCACATAGGCAGTATTGGGTCTGATTCCTACAAAGCACCCTATGTGGAGGATAAGACCATACTTGATATTTTCCTTGTTCACCAATGCGTCGAGGATGAAAAAGGAGGGTCCATTGTCATCCCAAACTAGGTTTAGTAGATGAATATGGGAAGTTTCAAGAGTAAAACCCGCTACCATGTCAACCCAAGAGGCCCTAGACCACCCTTATAATGTGCCAAAAATAGAGACAGTTACTTCCGACCCAACGTGATTTTGAATAGAACTAGTTTTTTGAGGAATCATTAGTAACTTTATTTATTTTTATGAAAAGAGTAATCTAGTAACATAAATCCTTACATAGATACAAGTTAATAGTTTCAAAGTGTTGGTGTCCAAGATGTTATGTTCTAAAATAGATGACATCTACCTTAGATTGTAATTTTGATAGGATTTTCAATTTCAATATTTATTGATTTGAATATGCTAGGCATATATAGTTGAATATATATGATGATGAAAAGATTCATATGTAGCATAAATGAAAAAGTCACTTCTTTAATGTCTTTAATGATAGTGAAATTCTCCATATGTGCAAGATTTATATTAAAGGAGGATTCATATATGTTAATATAAGATGTATATTTTTGTTTTCTCATTGTTATTTCAAGCATTTGTGTTAACCTTGGAAATGTTATTCATATTTTTAATTTTAATTATCCATATGTTCAATATTTAATTGTCCACACTATTTATTTTCTCCTTTTTATTTATAGATATAGTTGAAAATGAACTATTTTTTCAAAGAAGAAGCACTTGTGGATTTACTCTCCAAAGGTGTGAAAGTTGCAGAGGGACTAGTTTATCCATCCATAGCTACACTCCATTGCAGATACATGGGGTCTATTTTATTTTTGTCACAATAAGCATTGTATTCAATGGTAGAGTGAGATTTCCATACACAATTGATGATTGTGAAACCTTAAAATAAATTGAAAACAAGGGATATTTTATCCCATGGGAAAGGAAACAATTTATTAAGCATGTGATTTCAGAAGTTTCACACGTGGGGGTTGATGGCATATAAAACATCATGAGCAGTGACTTAGAGGATACATTTCATGAGGATGAGGGTTTGAATTTTGACGATGAGATCCATTGTTTCAAAACTTCTAAAGACACAAATGAATTTTGTACAACCTACATGGTGCTAAAACATAAGTGTGCTCCGAAATAAGGTGAAATAGATGAAGAGTTTATATCTCTACTAAAAGAAGAACATGTGATTTCAAGAGTAGTGTTGGGACCCACATAGTTTTGTGTTTTTTCGAAAATATTATAACTACACGCAAATATTTCTATACAAGTCTACAACACAACAATGAACTGGCATGGCCTATCAAAAATCTAGTGTATCTAGAAACAAGAACTACACTTCATGTTAATGGAAACTATGAACTTCAATAAATAACCACCACATAAAACACTAACTTCAATTTTAAGCTAAATGGGGTAGAGGTGGAGTTGATACATCTTTATTCAAAAGAACACAAATTTGTTGCAGAAGTGACAATTATAAATGTCTATGAAGAAGACATGGTGCACTTTAAAAAATTAGATCACAATATATTTGGGGTGCATATTAATAAAACAATTAGGAAATTTTTAAAGCGTTGCTCTATATCAATAAGATCTCTCATCCAATGGTCTGCCATCCAGTTGACTTATCCAAATGGTTCCTCTATGGAAGAAACGTTAAAAGAAATTCTAGAATATTTTTCAATAAAATTTCGAGTGCATTTGAAGAGCCATTACCTCAATTGGTATATAAAAAATCATTTGAATCCTCCATTTGTAGTAGTAATGAAAACTTGACAAAATTACCTTACAACTCTAGAAAACACCAAAAAGGTAAATACCACTCCATCTAGTACACCAAGGGAAAATGAAAAAAATAGGAGAATAATTATTGTCGGAAGTTGAGAAGAAACCTTGCTACAAATAATTATGTCTCTAACATACCTTTAGGCTCTTTTAATCACTATTCAAATGTAATTCTAGGGATGCATGAACCTTCCATCAAAAACTTTATACTTAATTCATTCACCACAAATGCTAATAGTTTTGATATAGGTTAAACTTATGAGAAAATTATAGATAAATTGAATTTATGTGGAAGGGATGTATGTTAGAATGCATGGTAGAGATGTCATGGAATCTTGAAGAGCAGCTATTATGGATACAAATAATCTTGGATGAATGGTGAGAGGAGGGCAGTAAATGGAAATATAGGAAAATAGAAATAAATGCCAAGTAGTGTCGCAACTATTGCATTAATATCAAAAATGGTGGAGAGAAATTTGGATATATCACCACACATGTCTTGTTTAATGAGAAAATATGGTACTAAAGTAATAATGAGACTATTTCCTACATGTTATAGTTATTCTTACATCCTACAACAAGGTAATGAGGGAATTTTATTGTTGAACATTCCTCGAACATCAAAACTGTAAAATCTCTGAAAAATATAGAAAGAAAATTTCTCGCATGTTTTAATCACCAAGAAAAACTTCTTCCCCAAATGTGACAAGTTCACATAGATTAAGAAAAAATGTGCAACAATCTCATGTCTAGAAAAATTGGCACAATTAGATCAATGTAAGAAATAGAAAAATAATTACATTAAAAGTTTTCATGCAACTTACTATCCACATAGATCACAATCAAAGCAACATCCTGATAGCTACTTGAGCATTGTGCACAAAAAAATAGACAAGATGAAAACCATCATATCAAGGACAAGAAAAAAAGTAAAGTGAATAACTAATGTGAGTAACCTCCCCATCATCTTGACTGATATACTAACACATGGTAAGAAAAAATGGGGGTTTAAGGAACTATGGTCTTTCTTTTTTTGTGTGAGGAGAAAACTTAACAATACCATCATTAGCACTGTGTATCAGGAAGCTAAAAGAACTACTTACATATTAGTAAGGTGATTTTTTATATAGTTGTGGGACATTAAAACCCACATTACATGATGCACTGATGAAAAATGATGTGTATTACAAGTGCAAGGAATATAAGAACAAAAATTACTAGGCTCGTATAACTAATATTGTAAGAAAACAACCACCAGTTCTCTAACATCCAAAAGGGTTTTCAACACAATGTATGTGATTTTCCTTATAATGGGTCACATGCATGAGGATATAAATGGGACATTACTGAAACTATCAACAACATTGCACAAATTAGTATTATTCTCTTCACAAAAATAATGGAAACTTATAGAACATGCCAAGAGGGGCCTAGTACATTCACTTCATACATCATCCAAGAATTCTATAGCTTAAAGCCCATTTTGGAACCACACGTGCTAGATGGAAACCAAAAGATCATCGGTATAATAAAATAAAGGATGTGTAAATTCCATGTAGTCATCAACATTCCCATCATGGATTTCAAAGAATTAATAATGGATTCCTTATGGTCACAACCAATTGAAATCTTGAAAAGAGTGGGTGGGAAACCTTTCTTTACTGAAGGGAATCCTCCATTGGTACCCTTAAAATAAGTAAAAGAGATCATAGACCTGCACCGAGAGGCATTCAAGAATACATCCCACAATGGGAAAAGAGTTCAACAGATGGTGGAGATGCATTCTAGGTTCCAAATGGTATTTATTGGAAAACATTTATGCATTCCCTATAAAATCCCTTTTTCAATTATAACATGATGAGGATAGATTACTTATTTTCTAAAAATAATTCAGAATAGCACAATGTACAATAAAATATTATAATCAAAATATCCTTTCAAATAATGATATATATGTGGGGCCTATTTTTATAGACCTCGAGAAACATTTAACCCAACAATGGATGTGAATGATGGGTAGATGATATTAGTAATACCAATTGATGATAATGTACCTATATGGATGTGCAATGTAGAACGAATTCCAATAAAGGATGTTCACACAAAATCTTAAAATATAATGGTTGGTTTGTGGGAATCCATGGGAAAATAAAATATAAAAAATGATACGTACCGAGATTGTTTAAGGAAAAAGAAATGGTGGCAAAAATCAAGGAAACATAATATATTGATATAAACATCATCATCTGGGCATGGACACCAAGGAAAACATGGAAAATAGATCAAATTAAAATACCAAATCAGGGACATGATGTTATTAAGGTATACCTTATAAATATTCAAGAATTATAATTAATGCATTATAGTTAAAATTTACTTGACTAGATACCATTGAGAGGGATTAATCCTTATCTAATTTTCAATATAATTGTCCATAAGGAATTGATTTCATATGGAAATAAATTGTCAAATTCATTTTTTCATAATAGCCTATTTAATATAATTCTTAACTCTTTTTTGTTCTTTATGATTTATAGAATGGATAAGCAGAAAAGTAGTTCACGTTATCTGTATTATCTTCTCTTTTGAAATGCCTAGCTAGAGATAAATTTTGTTACAATTATTTCCATTTTATAGATTGACCAAATAATTTTTCAAAAGATGTATCTTAGTGGTCGCTAGGGTTATGTGTCTTAGAGTTCATAAGTACTATGTAACTTAATGACCACTAGGCTTATGTAACTTAGCACCCACTATGAGTATGTATCTTAGAGGATGCTAAGCTCATGTAATTTAGTGGTCTCTAGGATTATATATCTTGTAGTCATCAGGATAATGTAACTTTGCGACCATTAGGCTTATGTAATTTACAACCCACGAGGCATATGTAACATGTGGCCATTGGGATGATCTAACTTTATCGTCGCTAGGATTATTTCACATAGTGGAATCTATTCTTATGTAATTTAGTAGCTGCTAAGCTTATGTAAGTTAGCAACTGCTAGGCTTGTGTAAGATAGCAGATGCTAGGGTTATGTTTGGAATCCAATAATAACAAAATAGAAATCCTAGAATAGGAAATTAAAATCCAAAAATTGGAAATTAAAAATTGCATTCAAATAATTGAGAAATGTGAATCCAAAAATATATATATATTAGAATCCAATAATAACATAATTCGAATCCAATAATAGCGAAATTTGAACTCACATAAGTCCAATAATGACAATATTAGAATCAAATATTGATAGAAATGGAATCCAATAATGATAATAACGGAATCCAATATTTAAACAAAAATGGAATCCAATATATGCAAAAATGGAGATAGATTTCTTTCAAAACTTGTAATACTGGAGTTCAAATTTAGTGGAATGTCTAGATTTATTGAAAAAAGAATTGTATCCAAAGTAATAGGAAATATCCTTCTAAAATCATGCAAGTTATAAAAATAGGTATTAGAAGGGGGTAATGTAATAATATTTAATGAAAGAGGGGTAATTTTAGCAATTTAAATTCCAATGGACCTTGTACATTAGGCCAATTTTGCAAAGATGAGATGAACAAATAAAAGATAACATAAGAAGTGCTTCATTATACACAATTGCTTCAATTTTACAAAATTTAGAACATTGAACAACCACAGACACATAGGTAAGCCTAGTTATCATACAATTGTAACTTAGAATCTAAAATATAGAATTAGACTTTAATTTCACAAGGATTTCATAATATATTTTTTGGTGATTACACATTTTATGTGTACACCTAATCAACAAATGACGATTCTAATAATTTTAGTGAATAAATTCTTTACTCAATCTATATCTTCCATACTAATCAACTATGGCATTAAGAACATAAAAAAATATACATATATACTCTCTTAGACATTTATTGCAATTTATATAAAATTTCAGAATACTCTTCTCATTCCTTCAAACGCTAATGATGGACAATGTCCTTAGAATAAATACTAGTTGGGTTATGGGAACTCATATGCACTACCAATATCCACATAATTCTAAATAGGAATCAAAGCACATTTCATTCTCTAGAATGTTATATGTAGTTCTAGTGTAATTAGATTTGACATCCATTATTTGACAATTCATGACTTGAATTTATTTCTACCTTATCTACTTGAGTGGGTGACTTTGAGTTATTGGAAATGTGGGAATCAATTCCATATACCTAGTGGGAAGATTCAAACCTATAAATAGTGCTACCTTAATGAGCATGTAGAGCTATTTTCATAGTGTAGGGAAATTTGGGTGCCTTTTGTGATATATTTTGCATCATGAATCCATAAGAGTGTTATGTTGTTCTTCCTAGTTAAATTAGGTGAGTTTCACTTATTTATAATATGATTTGGAAGGTGTTTTAAGTTCAAAAGGATGACTGAGGAGAATCAAGTAACCTAAATAATAATATTTAATGGGAATTTTGAGACCAAAGTGAGCTAGATCAAGACCATATAAATAGGTTCATGACCATAAAAATGTTCTTAACTCTACTTTATATTGTTGAGATAAGAGTGATAATATGTAATAGGAATTATGGAATCTAAAAGGTGGAATATCTTACTATTTTTAATGCATTCAATTCTTAGAAATTATCGACAACTGATTGTATAAGATCAATCAAACTAGACAAGAGACCTATGGATCTACTAGATGAGAATGGATAACATATAGTTGTTTGATAAAGAGAGGAATATTAGGAACAATAATGTCAAAGAGTATAATTAAAAATTTTATTGTCTGCATCTCCCCCTTTAAGTATGAAATGAAATTATACACTTAAATGAAAATATACCTAAGTGTGTTGACACACTTTGTATTTTCTCAATGTTTGTTTCACAATATCCAACTATATTGGTGTTGAAACACTCCTTAATTAAAACTACAACACATAGTGTAGTTAATTTCCATGACAAAGAATTAAACTTTAGTTCATTTTAAAATATAAGAGTGAAAGAAAGAGATGAAAAACAAGGAAGGAGAACACTTATTTGTTTTACAGAGGGAAGTTTTTCCCATTCTTTACATGTACTTGGAGATTTAAATTTTCTTAAATTTTCTAAATTATTGTCAATGATTAGTGCATAATTGTGTTGAGGAGATGTCAAAGGATTGTGTCTATGGGAATCAACACATGAATTCTCGAGAGATAGAGAGTGAGAAGAATAAGTGAGGATCTAAAGAACCCCATGAAGGAAGAAGATCATGTATCTAATTCATTCAGTAACTCTCATATCTTACCCCTTAGGTATAATAGGAGAAGAAGTAATAACTACAGAGAACTTAGTTACTTTATTACCTTCCATAACCCAATATACCACATTGTTGTAAATAGATATATTCCCAATTTTGTAAATTAGTACAAATAGTAAAAAGGATAATGAATTACCCCATACTCTCCACATGTGTTGCACAACTGAGTAGAGACTGGATTAAAGAAAAATATGATAAAATATGTTTGGATAAAGGAGACCCATGACTCCAATATCCTTGAAAGATGAATTGAAATTGAGTTTTGTGGAGAAGGAATGAACAATTTCACGGCCCCTTGAAACTAATATGAACTAAGTAGTCTAAGATTGAAAATTTTCCAAAAAAATATACATATAGGTGAAAATTTAAACTATTGAGAAACATTTTGTAACTTATCCCATGGAAAAATCATAGGAATGGGTTATAAACATCACTATAGTATTGGAATTCCTATACAGTTTTGAACCTGTTATCTATTTCTAATTTTCTATTTCAGGTCTTGTTTTTGAGTGACATTGCTTATTTTTTATTTGTCCAAATATATAAATATTTATTTCTACTATAGGTGTAAAATATACCTAGATGAATGTTCACTCTTTTAAGGAATTAATGAAAAATAGATTAAGAATGTGGCTCAAAAGAATAGATGTACAACCATGTCTAATAAGTCTAATATTTTTCATAGAAAACACATGAAGGGTTGATGTTGTGGCCATTGAGAAGAATTTGTAGTTTCAAATAGGATGTGTATGGTGGATACAATGACACACAACAAGAGCATAAATAGAAATAATAATAATAGCATAAATATTTTCAATAGGAAAACTAGTAGTAGTCAACAATAGTGAATCATGTGTAACTGAAAATATAATATTACGAATAGTGTCACATAAAAGGATTACCGTTTCCAAACATGGGAAACCAATGGTATCATAAGATAGTCAATTCCATTGAAATTGAAAATAATATATGCAATGTCACACAAAAAACATGTGATACAATGAACATGGGGCACATATGGTTTCATAAGAAAAATAAGGTTCTTAGGGAAAAATCAAAGTAGAAAACAAGTAACTACACACACAATTAACAAGAACATATAAATAATAAAAGTAATTTAATGTCATTTAATGTCATAACAAGTTATATAGAAGATTATATGAAACAAAGATCTATCAACATTTCATCAAACACATGTGTTAGTCCTATTAGTTCAAAAGATAGTAAAATCACTATGTGTGTAATCAAGTATAATGAGAAATTAAAATGGTAATCTAGTGAAATACTAACACCTAGTTTGAGCGGAGGGATGCCCTAGGAAGAAGTATGTAAGGAACCTTGATATCTCCCATAATCAACTATCAATTTATATGTTCTATATAAATCTAAATATACCCAATGAACACATGCATGTTAAGGAGAAAAATGTTATTTATCAAATTAAAAGGATAAACACCATGTATTATGCAAAGATTTAATAATGAATGCTAAATAAATAGGTCTTGATTTTTGTGTTATTTTTTAATATGCCAATAGTTTTACTTTTTATGATTATATCAATGTTTTTTATTCTTTTATAGTGTATAATTATGTACATTAAATAGGAATATCATGGAATCTACATAATGAGGACCTCCAAAGGTGATGAAGAGACTATCAAAGACAATGTAGAAATAGGTGGTGGATGTGACTAAAGTGAAAATCAAATATTGGTAGTGATATGTTTCAAAAAGGGAATAGGAGAAGAGCAATGCAGAGAAGTATCTACTATGTGATATTAGGATGGTTTATTAGAAGAATGAGCCTTCCTCGAAGACCGAGGACTATATGTAGAGTGATACACTATAATATTGATGATGCATCCTTTAAGAAGGTAATCTACTAGAGGAAATATGTGTGGATTAAGGGATGAGTAGAGGTTGAATAAGGCTATGTGAAGCTGTATGGGTAACCAAATATAAAGAAAAAGGAATGGATCTATATGAATCGGTGTGTGCATCCAAGGATCTATCAGAAAACCTAAAAGGATTAGATCTATGTAACGAGTATCTTTACATCTAGGGACATATCATAAGACCTAGGAGGATTAAATATATAAAAATAAGTGTGTGAATCCAAAGACCTATTATAATTCCTAAAAGTAAGGGTAGAGGATACGACAGAATTAATAGGCGTCATAGGGAAGGGATCCTCAAAGTGATACCTCAAATAATAATAACCTAATAATTATGAATGAGCTTGATACATTGGTGAATGATTGATGGGATAGCCTTAAGAGCATGTAACCAAAGAAGACCAAGGCGTAATTTACCAGATCTAAGAGAGATAACAACCAATAATGAAATAGGCGTGCTAAGGGGGCAATAATTATAGGTAGTGTGATATGATGGTAGTGTGGATTATAGTCAAATATCATCTCCGAGGTAGAGATACCTATATTTTTAAGAAATAAAAAAGAAAAAACATTATCTTTGTTGTCTGGATCAACCGATAAACCATGTATAGGTATTTCATTAATAGATATATCAATTGAAATTTATCATAAATAAATTTCATCTATATCAAATTCATTGAAATTACTGGATGGTGTAGAAACTGGTGTATGAATAATAATACAAATCATAACATATAATGGATTATCATAAGAAGGAAATTGTGGAACTACATAATGAACATTATATACTTCAGAAGTATATGTGTCATCTACATGCTTATGGAGTGGATCATTGAATATTTTCAATTTAGAATTATTGTTTGCTGGCTTAAAATATTCAGTGGGCTCATCCCATTCAATGGTATTAGAGTCAAAAAGATCCGAGATATCATGAAGAAGATTTATTTATATTTCTATGGAGTTTCCGACACATTAATGATAATTTCAATAGGCTTCGGCATCAAATTTTTTCTTTTGGGGATTTGGAAACAAGATTGAATTCAAGTAATTAATTTAGGAACACGTTAGGAGGCTATGGTAAATTTAAAAACTATCTTCAATAAATTTGTAACTATATCTTAGTAGATTGATTAGTATCATTGAAAGATTCTTTGGTAGAATCCTTAGCATCATTTTTGTTTCCCTTAAATGTAAATTTCCTATTCAAATTTGAGCATGAAATTGATTAGGAGTTTTAAAAACATACTTAATATTATTCATATGTATAAAACTGAGCTTTGTGATCCTTTAGTGTATAATGTATATGGTCAAATGATATAAATTCGTCAACCATGATTGATTCTTGCAAAAGGGGAAGAAATATTTTTGTAAAATGTACTTATATGTAACTATTAGTTACATGATTATTCATCTTAGTAACCATGGTCTTATAATACATGATATAATAAGTGATACATTCATCAGGTCCTTGACATAGCTTAGAAAATTTTTCATGTAAGAAACCTTGTATCCAATTTTGATAGTATAGTGTGCTATAATTTGATATTCCAATACAATGAAAGAGAATATAGAATGATTGGGTAGATTATAGAACCATTGCAATTAAAATTAATTAATACTTGTAGGGAGTAACTTGGTAATAAATATGTCAGAATAGGAATACTTTATGGAAGCCACATGAAATGATTTAATATTTTTGCATGGGATCACCATTTCCATAATATATATGAATATTAGGTGCAAAAAAACCAATAGGAAAAGAGTAAGAGGCCACCTAAAGAGCTATAGGATTGTGTTAGAATTAGACTAGGTTTGAAGTATGAAGAGAAGTGCACATAAATTGTTATTATTGTTTAGATTTGAGCTTCTAACGTATGAATAAGGGCATCTAGATCTTGTGTGCTAGATGAGGAGGCACATGATTCATTACAGATGAGAGGTGTAGTATTAATAGTGGTTACATGAATATGTTCTTAGACTTTGTTGCTATAGTGTTTTCATTGACGTCAAAGGTCATTAATGGTAAAGGGTGTCACGGTGAATTTCATGTCTCCATGTGTTATTTATCAAGGTAAAACATGAAGTTTGATTGGTAGTGACTATTTTTTGGTAAAGGTTTATGGTTTCTTGGAGCATGGTATAGTAGGCATGGTCATAATATGATCTCTCCAATGGTTGTATTAAGTATTCATGAGGTATACCATGCTTTGCATCATGTGTGATAGGTTTTAATTAGTCTGTAAGAGGTCATCATGGTCAGTTCCTAAAGAGTCATGGTTGAGTCGGGTCATTCTAGGCCTATTCATAGGCCTAGTGCACAGTGCATGGTGGAGTAACATGGGAAATAAAGGAGGGAAGTCTTTGTAAGGCTTGTGGAATGTTTTTTGATATGGCATAACATGTTTATTAGGTATATCTGGTCATATCTCAACTTTTTAGTGCATATATGAGGTCCTTTTCAAGAATGTTCTTTAGAAAACGACATGGAGACTCAGGTAAGTATTTGTGGTGATAAACATTCATAATTATTTGATCATGGATGATACCTTGGTCATTTAGATGAGGTTATCACAATGTTATGGGTTAAATTGTAGGTTAGGTTGATGAGGAGTTTTGAATATTTGAGTTATTTCCTAAATTAGTTTTTCAAATGTTAGTATTTATGCTAAAAATTGACTTTCTGATGCTTTTTGTAGACTGTATGAATTTCATGGGGATCTTAGCTCTTTGGAATAGCTAATTAGGTTATCTATGAGGACTTTCCAAGAAGAATGAGGTAGTTTTATCATCAGGTTTTTTAAACAATCATTAAGAAGGTCAACATGTTTGAAACCCTCCTAAAACCAGGTAGTTAAGCAATAACTTTGGAGATATTCAGAATAGGGAGCCAATTTTTTTTTTTGGAAACAATGATGATTGGATGTTATAGAGGAATCCTCCAGATATCTCTAGGTGTGATTTTTATATTTTTACAGTATGCATGGGCCATTGTTGGCAAGAAAATTTATCGTGTAGACAAATTGATGGTTATATAACCAACACTCTGGGGCTCTAGGTCCCTATGCTTGGGTGGTCCAACTCCACTTTATTGTGGATGAATAAAAATTAAAATATGTAGTTGGAAAAGAGTCTTGGGATCCAACAAGAAAAATCCATTGTACCTACATAAAATACTTAGAATGAATTGTAAGGTAAGAATTTTCTAAAATATGGGTGGAGGGAAGTGATAAATTACATAAGAGAAATTAACTCTGCAAGTAGAACATTAGATTCTTGCCAAATTAATTAGAAGTTTTGCATTCAAAAATTATGGGAAAGAAAAAACTATGGTTACAACATCAATGACTAGATGAAACCATGCACACATAGTTTTAAACATTCATGGGTCATGAAAATAAGCAATCCATTTCTTTATTGAAATATTAACAAGTTGTACAATGTTAGAAAATATAGGAAAATAGATAGGAAAAGAGGAAAAATAGCTATCTCTTTTTCCTTTCTCAAAAAAAATCTCTCTTCAAAGATGCAAAAATTGACAACCCTTAAGAATGAGGGTGTCATTAAATTATATAACTAGGAATGACTCTTTAGCTACCCCCACATGACATTTAATTTTTATCACAAAATGTGAATCTTGACATTCTTAGTAATGAAATTAAATCCATTTCTTTATTGAAATATTAACAAGTTGTACAATGTTAGAAAATATAGGAAAATAGATAGGAAAAGAGGAAAAATAGCTATCTCTTTTTCCTTTCTCAAAAAAATCTCTCTTGAGTGCACAAAATTGACAACCCTTAAGAATGAGGGTGTCATTAAATTATATAGAACTAGGAATGACTCTTTAGCTACCCCCACATGACATTTAATTTTTTATCACAAAATGTGAATCTTGACATTCTTAGTAATGAAATTAAGTTCCCTTTTATATTAATCAAGGTCAACTTATAACAATATTTTTTAAAACCACATTTAAAAAAATAATATGAACGTCACGATTGTTCACAACAATTAAGTTGAAAGGGTGTAGAGAAGAGGAGAAAAAATGGAGAGAGAATGAAATAATGCTCTAAAGCATGAGTGGGGATACCTCTTCCTTCAATGAAGATTTTTTTTATGATGATGGCATCCTCTATATGATGCACGAACACCTTGGACCATAGAATGAATGTTTAGAAACATTGTTCTGATATTTTCCAATGTGAGCTCAGGATGAACACATACACTACCCACAATGATAATTTTCAACATTTGATTGGTAAACTCCTTTAATAATTGAAATCTCCCAAATCGACTCACTTTTACTCACCCATCTCCGAGTGATAAAGATGGATCCACTCGTTACACCCTGTGATACTCTACCTTGATTTTAAACACAATTGAACTCATGATGATGCTTCTAGGACCCTTATGAAGTTGAAGTTACTATATTTGAACAATGGAATCATCCCATCACCCCATGGAGAGTCCAAAAAGAGGAAATATCAATGAAAATGAAGCCATCTACAAATTTTTGCACTTAGAACTTTTTTTTTTTTAGTTTTTATAATATGATATCATAACCTGCTATTTTGGGAGATACCACCTTTTTTCTCCAATTTCACACTATGAACCTGTTTATGCCAAATCACAGCACCCTCGAATGGTCTAATTGATTATGTGAAATTTAGTGTGATTGCACAACATGGAGCTATTCCGAAAGTGTGTGATTTTGCAATTGGGATAGCTCTCTGGAGAAAGATCGGATACCTATTCCTATATCTTGACACTGCACCCCCAAATTGCAAAGGAACTACTATAACCCTACCCTAATGCTTTCCAACGAGACACGTAAAAAATGATTACATGAAAATTAAATATATTCTAAATGGAGGTGTTGCACCAATAAGGAATGTTGATATCTTGGACTACATAGATGTGGAACAGGAAAATTTGAAGAGGGTAATATAACACCACAGGTCAAAATACCTATTGCAAGACATTTACAAGTAAACACAATCCATTAAAATCTTGAAATAACAATTAAACAATGCACAAATAACCTTAACTATATTGAAATATCAGATAAGACACAATAAACACAAAAGAGGGTTGAGAATCATCCACATGTCTATTTTATTTCTCCAAAAGTTGATACAATACATTACATAGGGGCCAAAGGCATAAAATTGCATTACAATTTCAATGGGAGGCTTGAAATTCATAGATTTATCATAGAAAGAAAGAAGGGAGTGGAAAATGTAAAGTATCTAACCTTTTTTATTGTGCCTCTCCTTATAATTTATAGAAGAAGATTTATAGATAGGGGAGAGAAATAAGAGTTTGTACATCCTCCAAAAACCATCACAATTTATCATTAAACTCTTGTAATGGATGTTGGGAAGATCTAAAACTCCATCATGGTATTGTGCCTTGAGCAAGAATAAATGGGTTCATGATTACACCTGGGCATGGATTGTGATATTGCAACTTCATCATGAAAATTTTCTCACCAATTACATTAAATGTTCATCTTTGATCATCCCATACTGAAGAGCTCAAAATTATCTTTCCATAAACTATAATTTTGTGACAATGGTAGGGAATGGAAGAAGTTGTCATCATTTTACACCAAGTTTATTCTCTTAGTTATCTTCACCTACCCTCATGGTTTATGTATTTTGATGTGTCCATTGGATAGAGAATGGAATTAAATTTCTAGAAAGTGCAATTTAATTAAATTTGGCCAAAAAATTCTCAGTTATGTTAGATTGAATTCAGACCATGTTTTGGTTTGAAATTCCCCCCACCAAGACAAAACTCTCCACCTACCAAGCTCTGCATTGAATGAAACTTGGCCTCAACATGTTAACAGCTTGGTCACATTACATTCTAACCTACCACTAGATGCCTCCCAAAATGGCTCGGCGACCAATGTTCTAGCTTGGTGGATTTGAATGGATTTTGGAGTTCATGACCTCTCTATTTCGAGCATGGCGAGCCCAACGGTTTGGTTATTTTCCACCCAAGACTTCAAAGCCAACCCACCCCTACCTAAAATCACATTTACCCCTAAAGTCTAAAGTTTTCAAACTTTAGGATTCATTTATTTAGGAGACTCATTGTTTGCTGCTTCGAAAACTTACCTTGCCAAACTATGAATGCCTCCATGTCCAAAGCCTAAAATATTTAGAATCTGAAGTGCCTCAGCCAATGTGCATTCCTCTGACTCTAATGGTTCACTATTCCAACTCGCTCAGCTCCACCTTGAGAGTTTGTTATTTTCTCACTTTGGGTGGCATTGCCCTTCAACCTCAGTGAGTCCTTTGTCTATCATATCTAAGTCAACCTATTCATTTGCTATGCTCTGTCATACATGTCACGATCTCAATGTCATGCGATTCATTTTCCAACCCCTTAGCTTCTACCTTGCTTCCCACTTCATGCTTGACCCCTGAAACATTTTGTGAAATCTCGAATCTTTAGTCACTCGGTCGACCTCCATTTTTCTTCTAAAATTGTCAAGCTTGAACCCCTTAGGTTTCCTTGAACATCATGATCCAAAACCAAGCTCACAATATAATGTATTACGATGGCCTCTGTTGAGCCTATTTTGTATTTCTCTTTCATTTGAGAGATCATCATGTATACTCTTTGCATCTGGATTTATTTTCATGAGCTCTGAGTTGATATCCATGTTTGCACCAGTCGACAAGGACCCTATTGAACTCCCCCGAGATCCGATTCAGGCTCAAACCATCATCAACACAACTCGGCTCACTAATTATATTTTCGAGCTACTTGGTGATCCCTCCTCTGACTCGATTTCCTAATGGAAAACTTCAGCTCACCCGATGGCCCCTTAAGGCCCAAAATGCAATTTTTGACACCGAAGTTATACCCTTTGAATTTATCAAAATTTCCTCATGTCAGAGGCCTCATTAAGAGGGAATGTAAGGTATTTTTAGACTCATCATATTTTCCCTCTGCTTTTTCCCATTTTAGTTAGGTGTGGGCCATGGGGCCCGCATTCATCATTTTTTAAGATGATGTTAAGGACCAAAACCCAGAAGAGGAAAAAATTCCTTGATATCATTTTCACTCTTGAATTTAGTGAAAGTGCTCCTGAGATCCCAGAAGCTTCCTGTGACCCAATTTCATCCCCAGTTTCCTTATCCAGTCTCTAGGTCCTTTTAGGTCATTATCGTTCAATTTACCCAGAGGAACACAATTGGATAACATAACCTTTTGGAACATTCCATTCTATTTTGTTGTTGAGGCATTTCTATTTTTAACACATTTCTATTTTTAACAAGTTGCTTTTTGAGGATCTACTATTTTGGGAAAATTTTCATTTTCTTTCCTTTCTCCATTTTATGCTTTTACTGATTTCCTCAAGTGATCAAACATGAAATTTAGGGGATTTACTATTTATACCATCTGGGGAATAAAAAATATGCCATTTTTAGTAAGTGGCAAAAAAATAATTGGTTTGCGACAGGAACAAAATTTGTGGATTCAACTCTTTGTCGTGATCTTTTACTCTTAATTCCACCATGTTTCACTCACTAGAAAGCTCAAAAATAAAAAATACATTTTTTCGTTGTGATATCTTCAGGTACGAAGCTACCAACGTAGCCACTAATGGACTCACCAAGATTTTTTTGAATTTTTTTCTTCCCTACCTCTGATTGATGAAATATTAACTTTCATGTGATGTGTTTTTCTATTAATGCCACATTCAAAATCTTACCTTCACCCACTTTCCAGATCAACAAAAAATTGAGAAAAATGAATCTTGGGAAAAAAAAACTTATTTCATTTCTATTAATGCTCTGAGGAACCTTTGCATTTTCCATTTTTTTCATCTTGAAGCCATTTTGGAGTGGAATATATGCTCCATGTTTCATCAAAATTCTCTCCCTAATTTGTGAGTTATGAGAAAATAATCATTTTTCACCACAAGCATTTCTGGCAACACCCGGAAATGGTTTTGGATCAAAAAGCTCCATTTTTTTGTTGTAGCAGTGAGGAGAATGGAAAAAAATTATATATGTGATATCATAGGCATGACAGTAACAACAATGGAGGAGAGGAAGAAATCTTACCATAAAGGTTTGCATGAGCATGCGTGCTAGTAGCACTGGAAACATTGAGAAATAACACTAAAATGAAAAAAATTATTAGTTTTCACAATTTGGGAAGGAGCACACGTTCTTGTCCCAACTTTCCCAAATGTTTGGGATGGTTGGTGCAAAAAATTACACCCCCTTCCCTACGGGCCACTTGTTGCCTTCTAATTTGCAGTTGAAAAGAAGAGGGGGGATGAAAATAAGCTGCTGAAATACCTGTCAAGGTCATGTGGGTGACCAAGGGCCAAAAAGTAAGGAGGAACACATTTTTGCACCAAACATACCAATTTTTTTGGATGGTTGGTGCATAAAAGTACACCCCTTTGCTATTTTTCCAAGTGGCACTATGTGGTTGGATAAAGTTGCGGGATTGAATTTGGTGCATTGGGGCTTAAACTTGTAAAAGGAGCTTAAAAATGGTCACATGATGACCCAAACGATTGAATGAGAGGGAGGCATAAAAGTGCATAAATATTTTGCACCAAAATTCCAAAATATTTTAGACAATTGGTGCATAAAAATGTACCACCTCCTAATTGACTCAAATTTCAGGGCAAAAAATCAACTAACTCCTAAAGCCATATATTGGGAATAAAATTATGGAAGTCGTATATCAAGTTCTTAGAGGATATTTTTTATGATTATTTTAATTTTCATGAAAATGGCCTTATGAAAACAATGGTGGTGGTATTATCCCTTTATTCTTCCTCCAACCCTCTAAAAATATGAATTTTCTTTGAGCTCAAAGGTTTTGCAGGTTGAAATCAGGTTGTGGACATAATGACTTGAGTGTTGTTAAAATTGTGAAAAAACCATCCTCTAGGGATTTAAAATAGAATTCTAAAGATTATTTTTTTGTCCTCCAAATCTTCACAAAGCTTATGAAATTACTTCCTAAAACTCACCCTCCAGGACCCACTTTTGCATAATCTGCTCCAAAACTTCTAACACTTTCTAGATTATTCAAAAACCAATTACAAAACATTTTTATCTATTTGATACACCTAAATGATGATTTTGAGTCATTATTTCCTCTCTGAGGTGTGTGTTCTATCCTCAAGAAGATCAAATAAATAGTAGTTTGTTAATCTTCTTATAGACCTTGTCCTGAAGAAACTCATTTTGGAAGTACTTAAGTAGACCTGATATCCCTAAATCACCAAGGGGCATGTTAACACAACATATTGTACTGTTCAGAGAGATAAGATAATATTGAAAATGGGGTAAGGGTAATTTGGAGAAGGTCTTGGGATGACCTTTAAGATAAACGTTTTGAGTAGGTTATGGTTGTCATGCTATAAGGTGTGAATTTTACCCTAAAAAAATATCATGACAATAGTTAGCTCTACTTGGGGACATGTTGTGGACCAAGCGCAACGAGAAAATGACATGAGAAATCTTGAATCAAAATACGAAACATTGATCAGTTTCATATCCATTGGGATTTAGATAACACAAATCTTGCAAGCGATTGACAAAAATGGATAAAACACAAACACACCACACATAACTCAAGGGAAACACACCATAGTGAAAAAGGGAAATAAACACAAAACAAAGAAAGGAAAAAAAAATTAAATCACCTATGGTACAATGTGGGGAAAACCCACATTTAATGAAGTTCTCTTCTCCTCTTAGACGTTACCCATGAGTGGGAAATAATAAGTGATGATTTTTCATGAAGGCAGTGACTGGTTTGAGAAGGTAGCCTCCTCTACTTAAATGCTTATGAAATCTAGGTAACTTGATGATTGTTTGTGTACTTTTTAGGAGCGAGTCTACATGATATTCTTGATGCTCATGCCTTCTCTTAGAAATTTCATTTCCTTCATTCTCTTTGAAATATGTTTCCGAATGCCAATTGTCTTCTGTGTTCCTCCATACTCTTGATTTTTCACTGAGCATCTCATCACTGCCCCGAGGCTAGTTTTTGTTTGAATTTCTTAAACATATTAAGTTCCCTTATTTTTCATACTCATATTTGAATCTCTTGTTCTACTCTATCGTGAGGTATTTTTAAATGGGGGAAATAATCATACACAACCTCATACCTATCCTACATTGGCATATCTTGAATAAAGAGATTTAGACTCCATTCAAGATATTTGGTACCTTCTATTACACGAAATATTTCTTACACAGAGTCTTCCTTTAAATTCATCAAAATTTCACCTTTGTATTCATTAAAAAATATTCACTTTGAAATTAAAGGAAACCATTAATAGGATTGCTTCATCATCTCGAAGTTCATCACATTTTGTCACTTATTTTTCAAGAGAAATCTCAACTTTGGGAACCTCAAAAGTTAGAATCTCAAATTTTTCATCCCACGGAAAATATTATTCTTTGAATGGAAAGGAAAAAAATTAAACTTCATCATTATATCTGTCACACATTAGCTCGTGAGGAACATCAAACTCTTCACCATGGTTTTCTTCATCATGGCCAACCTCAAAATTATTGATGATTCAAAATTAGATTCATGATTATCTTGTAGATCCATAGCTCTCATCAGGAGTTAGAGACTTAGTTAGGGGTCTTCTCTTCTATTCCAAAACTTCACACAAATCTTGCACTAATTATCCCTTATATTATTTCAAGAGATCATCACAAATCAGATTTGTTTCTTCTTTGTGGACAACATAATCTAGGGGATATTCATCTTAAAATGGGAATGAAAACATAACTTCCTCATGGGTGGGAATACAAGCTGGTTTCTCCACTTGAAATTCAGCAAGAACCATTTCCTCTTCTTCATGGCTCGCATCATTTGACGAATCGAAGCTAACCTATTGTAGCTCAATGTTTCTTAATAATTCTTCAAGATCCATACCCCTTTGAGAAGGTATTCTTGACCATATCAATATGGGTATCTAGTCCTCCTCTTCATTTGTTACAAAATGATTCATCCCCTAGCTATTTTACTTTAAGATGTTGTCTCCTAGATTTCTTGATTTTTGCACCATGCACCTCATCTTATTTTTTGGAAGAAAATTTTCCCATGTATTTCTTAAATATAATCATTGGGGAAGACAAATTCCTCATATTTTCCCTCCAAACTATTATCATAAAACTCTATCCAACAACATTCCAAATGAAGTTGAGATATCTGCTACTAAGATCATCATTAAAACCTTCTTGTCTAGAAATTTTGGGAGATCCATCTGTGCTTATTTTTACTTCCCTACAAGTGGGAATTCTTTTGACTCCATTGAGTAACAAGAGCCACTTGGCTGAGTCATGGTGATTTTGATAGCTTTGGTGACCTTCACAGGTATTACATTATCAAAGGCACTAGAATCTATGATGTAATTGTTCAATACATATTCTCCAAGGAGGGATACATAGAAAGATTCAACCTTATCAGTCTTAGATGCACTCAAAGAAATAATGTTATGTGATGGATGTGTAGGTGTGTTTGGTAGTATTCCTTTAGAGATAGGAGTTACGACATTGGGCTTTGGAATACTACTCTTGATATGTCAGATGAAACTCTCAAACTACTCAGGATGGGTAAGTAAATATTTAGTTTCAAAAGGAGAAGATATGGACACGGGAGGCAAATAAACTACTTTGGGAGTTAGGATAGGCTTAGAAGAAGGGGTAGATGCTTGAGGAATGGAGGCTATTTTTAAAGGTACACTAAGAGATTTTGAAGGACTTAATTTTTGAGGAGCACAGTTATACTTGGAAGGACAATTTGAAAACCTACTTGTAATAGCACGTGACTTATTGCTTTATATAGATCGATTTTATCTAATGAGAACAACATACAAGGTGGAAGTGGATATCCTTGACTGATTAGTTTATACTAAGGAGTCATCACATGAGGATCTTCAATCTTCTTGTTTTTCACAGCAGTGGATCAAGAATCTCCTTTATTAGACTAAGAGAGGGTAAACACCACACATGAAATACTAGGTGCATCTGTGTCATCATCTCCATTACCTATAGAATACTCACAGAAATGGATCTATGAATCTTTCTCTATTTCCTTAACTTCTAGAAAATCATCGTCTACACTTTCTCGTTCAATTTCTTCTTCGTCCTCTTTAATTATTTAACTTGCATTAATGGGTGGAGCCTCCATGGAAATCCTTCTAGATGATCCTTCAATCTTATTTCTGATATTTCTTTGAGGAGATACTCATTTGAATATTTCCCTATTGAACAATGTCATTTCATTTTCCAATTTCTGCAATAATGGATTTTTTCTTTTATCTTTTGGATGATGATATTTACCCATTGAAGGGTTTTTAATCTTCCAGGATAGGATGAGATCACCATCGAATTCAATAGCAATCATTTTTTCTTGTGTGAGATCTCTTGGTTGGACACTCCAAATAAAAAATCTTGCATCTGACATTTGAGCATTGATGAAGAACATTTTTACATTGTTATTAGAGGAAACACTTAAAGAGGTATCCTTTTGAGTAACTTGTGGTAATGAGCTATAAAGTCCCTCATAATTTCATTAGGTTCCTTCTTCATTTGGGTCAATTACATTAGGAGATATTGACATTCCTCAGTATCCTTGAATATTTCTTCAAACATGGACTTGATATCATTCCAACAAGTGATAGATTTTGTGGGAAAGAGGTAGAACCATTTTTCTAAATTTTCTTTTTGATAATCCATGAACAATCTTAAGGCAGTGTCCTCATGTTTGATTCCAACAATTTTGCATGATGTGGTGAAGGTAGAGATTTTTTTTTCATGAAGCTGGGTGTGGTCTCCTTTGAATTTTGGGAAGTTCTTAAGGGAACACGTTGGTAGACCATGAAGAGGAGGTGTGAGAGAAAGCAAGAATGTATTCCTTCCCCATAGAACAATGGGTTAGGTTCTTTCTACTTCATCCTCCATTGATTTTTCTACTTCAATTTCAGTTTTCTACTTCTACAATTTCTTCTTCTAGTTATTTTTCTTCCTCACCACGGAATTCAATGTTCAATGGTGGTTGAAATATGGGAGATTTCACAAGGGGAGTATCAATAGGATTTTGATTGGAATTACTAGGAGTACCACTGGAAGACCCAAATGGAGATGAGGCTTGAGAAAAATAGTAGGGGTTATCTTTGAGTTTTCCTTTCTGATTTTACAAATCCTCAAAGGTGGGGTCAAATATTCCTCTCAACCTATCCAATCTCATATATTTCTTTTCAGCCAATTTTTGGAAAATCTTGTGGTGGGAATATGAAAGGACACTGTAGAATGTGAAAATTCACATGAAGGAATCAACAATATGTCTTTCAACAAAGGATTTCGATAAAAAAAAATTATTCCAATTTTTTTGATTTTTTTTGGTATTTTAATTTTTTTGGATTTTGTGATCATGTTTGGGTGTACATTTCTCATGAGTCTTCCCCATGGTTTGCACCCAAAAAAAATTACAAGAAAATTTTTCATGTGGAAAAATTGATGGTTATCTATTCAATGCTTTGGGACTCTAGGTCCCTTTGCTTAGGTGGTGATTCTATAAAATCTGGATTTTATTAGGAATATAAGAGTACATAAACAAAATAAATGACATATAATTAGATATAGGTGATAAGTGATTTATTTTATATTTGAAATGAAATGAAATGAAAGGGGAAATGTACTTACCTAAATTGGACTTGCCTCACAGTGATCTGGTATTGAATGAAGTGATGGAATGGTGGAACATAGAATCACAACAAACCTTAGAAAATTAAAGCGCAAGAACATATGGAGGGACTGGGGTGCTTGAGGAAGGATGAGGACACTTGGGGCACCTTGGTCTAAAATATGGGCAGCATGATCTACGCAGCAGACTCAAAATCTAATCTTGGTATAGTTATTATGTCTTCATAGTGCTTCACATTTGGTCCTGTGGATGTCAAACTTGGTTCGTTTATGTTGTCGTAAACTAATAATAAAGAATCACTTGCAAAACCCCACACAAAGCATCAAATCCATAAAAAATAAATATACATAAAGGGTTCAAATTGTCCTTAGCAGCCATAATGTTGGTCTTATAACTACGTGTTTCACTACATCTTAGACCCAATGTAGTTCTATGTGCTTGTATGTGTGCAATAATGTGACTACATTTCCCTAGTGCAAATGACGCAAAATAGTGGGAAATATCTACATAACATGTAAAATGGTGGATGTAATAGAGTTAAATCTACTTCCTATGTAGTTTGAGATGTAGAAGAGGGCCAAAGTGATGTCTCTTACCCTATGTAGATAGCTAGCCCTTGAAAGAAATAGTCTTCCTATAAGGTAGTGTGTATGTTGTGTTTATATAGGGAATTTTCTCAAATTCTGACACTAATGACCCCACATGCTAACTGTTACCTCGGGAGATGAGAGGGAAAGCCAAAAAAACTAACTTCAAGTGCCAAAAGTAAAACCAAGTATGACAAGGACAAAGGTACCTAGAAATTAGGACCAAGGCGTGCAAGGCATTCTAATCCCTCTCTAGGTGTTGTAGTCATAGACTAGTTATGAAAATTGAGTGAGTATTGGTAAATAGAAATGCCTGAGACCTAAAAACAACAATTTGAGTTATTGAAAAATGTAGAATATCAATAAGACCAAAAGGAAAAATGACTAGACTATGGAATGGATCATTAGTGAACTCTTTTCTTACACAAGATCCATATATAAAACAACATACTTGGTAATATAATAATATTAGTAAGTGTGTGATTTTTTTACTACATTTACCCCAAATTTATGTTGGTGAGAGAAATCTAAGTAACATCAAGTAGTTAGAGATGCATACCTGAGAAAATTCCAGAGAAGCCCATGTTGTGTAAGAATGCACAAATGTGGTATAAGAGTGTGCCAAATGAAAACATATAGCGTGGTGAACCATGGACTAGTGTGCTGATCCATGCAATATAGAAATAGATGTAAGGCCATCTGAAGTGCACTAAACAAGAGTGATGATTGTGATGTTGAATGATTGATGATTTAAAATTTTGAATGTTGATGATGTGATAGGGTAAGGAGTGATTAGTTCCCAACCTGATTACATGTGTACCAATAACTAGAGGATTTGGGTATCCTACCACAAGAGGAAGAATGTAGGGAGAAAGGTGTGATATTCTCTAACCTTTTACTACATCCTCAAATGATCTAGCCAATGCAAATAAACACAAACAAAAAAATCAGTTGTTTTGGATCCAAATATTTTGATCAAACGTGATGACCCATATAGGATCAGTAAAGAAAAATTAATAACATCTCATTTCCCCACTTCAAGGGTGTCTCTGTAATGTGTGTGTGTATGTGTGATGGATTCCAAGTTAGGTAATTTGGAAGTAAATGAAAAGTAAAATAACTTCCCATGTTAGGTCATCTGGGAAAGTAATGATGTAACTCCCAAGTTTGGTCATCAGGGAGGCCACATGTAGCTCCCAAGTCAGGTCATCATGGAGGCCAAGTGTGTTGTATTGTATCAATTAAATGGTATGATTTTGATTGTTACAAACTTAAACGTATTGATTGGTTGATTGATTGTTTGTTTTTTATTATTTTACTCAAAGAGATATTTTATGCTTGTTTCCCGCAGGTTAGGTCATTAGGGGGATTCGATGAAAAACAATGAAATTTCACATGGTGTATTATTAAATGTTTGGAAATGAAGAATTATAAGTGTTGAATGATCGCATAGCATTATAAGGGGAATTATAGTATGACCCCAATTATATGCTCCCCTTTTGGAGAAAGGGTAAGTAATTATAAGAATGAATGACGAGCTGAAATTAATCCTATAATAGACAATGTATGATAGATATCGCAAACATATGTGTAGACTAAGTGAAAAAAAATCAAGGAGAAAAGTGTCTGTATGAAATGATAGAAGGGGGAGTTCTGAAGAGAATTCCACAGAAGGGATAGAAATTGGAGTAAAAATTCTCAAGATATTAGAAAAATTGTGCAATGTGTATTAGTTGAGTAGTGAATATGAAGGATGACCATAATAGAGTGAATAAGGAAAAGTGAAAAAGTTATTAGTCAATTCATTTGTATTGTGAGTGAGTTTTAGGGTGAGCTCTGAGTGTGTAAGGATGCCGCAAGTAAGAGCATCGCAACCTAGCTGTTTTGAGATGGTAGTGACCATTGTGGCATCGGGTATGATGAAAGAGCTGGTAAGTGTGATGTTTTGAGAAAATTATTTTGTAGTAGTTATTTTGGGTGATATTTAGTGAAATAGTTATTTTTCCTTTTCTTGACATTGTGGACCTAGAAAACAGTGGTGAAGATGCTAGTGGCCTTTGGGATAGGAGCGTATAGACATGGGAAATGGTGTTCTACTCATGGGTGCCCTAGTCCTCCTTCTGGGTGATCATATCTTGAAAACATAATTTTTATTCAGAATGATCCAAGCATGAAATGTGATCTATAGTGATGTCCTAAGTAACCATGTGTGTATGTGTATCATTTTCTAAAGAAAATTTTTGTTTTTTTTGTTGGTGTGAAGAGGGATATCTATTTGAGGGAGTTCCGTAGTGGTATCCACTTGAGTACATTACTTAGGTTGGGTTATTCAGATGATGATTGGGAAGTTATGGACCTTTCCATCATGTGCCACATAGTGAGGATATAGGATGTGTCACATAATATTCCTATGATGATATCTTTGTGTGAGAGATGGTGTATGGGCAATTATACATTTTGGCTACTTACATGTGAGATGAAAGTCACACTATAGGATGTATATCACATACTATGATTCCTAATTGTTTGTGAGAGGGTACATGTCATGGCTATAGATAATATAGAGAGACATATGAGGCCCACTAGGTGGTATTTTGTAGCAAATCAAGTACCTTCTGAGGCCCATATTATCCTGGATGTGATCTTGAGGTCAGGGGTTCCACGCTTACGAAATTTATAGTCATGGTTATTGCATCATCGATTGTAGTAGAGGGTGGTTATGTGTGTATCTTATACAAGTTGCATGACAATTTCCACTGGATAGAGGAGGAGAGAACTATATATGCATGGGAACAATGTGTGTTACCCACTTATATACAGATCTCTACATATTTACACAGGAAGAGTATGGAGGTGGAATTGGAGCTACTACTTTGTTGTATGTGTGTGCTTATGAGCATATAATAGTTACGAGGCCAGTTGGTTGTCCATGCGTAGATTAGGATAGGTTAGGAATAATTTCTTGGAGATGGATACGTTGTTTGGTAATAAGATAGATACTAACACCTATAGAAAATTGATAGATTAGTTAGAGTTATATGAAGTGATATGAAGGCCATATCAAGACTATGGAGGATGGATAGAGGATGTGGTAAGGTTACGGTGCATACAGAGGATGATGTGGTTGGAGGATCAGTTTCCAAGGGTAACTGAGTTATTCTAGAAAGAGTGGGTATCTTGATAGTTTAGTATGGCCCATGATGTGCCCCCAAAACCATATGTGTGGATTAGAGTTGTTAGAGAACTGAGGAGGGTTAGATCTAGGCAAAATCCCACAAGAGAACATCTAATACCTATCGGGAAAGATGATGATGATGAAGTGATAGAATTGATAGACACAAAGGCATATCCACATGGTGGGAGGTGTAATGATGTACCGGAGGCCATGAGATTACCACATGGAGGAGTAGAGGGGAAATAAAATCCTCTGACAATGTATCGGCAACAATAGGGGAGAATGAGTATATATATAGTTGTGTTGTATGATTGTTACTTGTTTATGTGATGGTTACAGTTGCCTAATGTTTTGTTTTATTAGTTGTAGGTGATGCATATTAATCCTTTATTATGACACATCCATCTGCACATTGATGTGAAATGTTCCCACTGACATAATTTCAGGTGGGGGAAAGTTAGAGTATGTGGATGACCTTGCTAGAAAACAAGCCAATTTTTAGAGCCAGTGGCCATAAAATTAGCGACATGTAATATGTTGTTGAGCGAGAGGGATAAGGCATGCGATGAGACATAATGAGCTAGAGAGGAAGTGGGTGGATTTCCTTTAGTGTAGGATGTGTTTGCACAATTTATCACATTATAGAGTCACTTTGCGGAGAAGTCTACAAGAGGTTACACTACCACTTAGGCAAGTGGAGAGATATTGAGGTCGCGATCATCAGTACAGAGTTAGCGGTGAGGTGTAGAGTTCTAGAGATCTTGCAAGGTCAAAGAGTGAAAATGATGATAATAGATTATTTATATTGTTGTATTGATGTAGGGGACCTACCTTACAGGGATGATATGTTTTGCAACTATGATTATGAAGGATATAGATATGCATTCATTGGCATATGATCATTGTATTTGTTGTTTATTGATGTTATATGTGATTGATAATATATAATTTGTGAATGATAGTTGCAATGATGTGTAATGTATTAAATGTTGTTTATTTTTCTTGGGTTGACTTGCAATATATGGTTGTTACATAATGTGATGATCACTGTAGACACCTGTAATTTGGTCTACATGATATTTTCACTAATATCATACTAACTACCCCGGTCCATGTTCATTTACTACTATGCGCTATTAAATCCCCCTTTCTAACCCCTTCTAAACCACTTAAATCTCCTATTACATCTCTAACTAGCTTCTATAAGCTTATTTCCCCTTGAATTAACCTTGTTTAGGTTAAGTAACACTCTTATTGACTTTCTAATGAGAGTTTCACTCTATAAACAAATATCTCACCTTTTTAAAATAGCCACTTGGCTTTTAAAATCTAGTTCAAACCTCCCAATGTGCTTTTTATAAAAAACACGTTTTAGCTCCTTTTTAGTCCCACATGCTTCCAAAACACCTTTTTCTCCAAACCAAAAACTATAAATAGGAGGGTACCCCTCCTACCTTTTCCTAAGAACTCTCTCTCGATCTCATTTCTTATTTAGGTTATGCTTTAGTCTTTTTAGAGTCATTTCATTTCATATTTGAGCTATTTACTTGTATTTTCTAAATCTTTCAAATCTTGAAGTAAATGGGAGAAACCATTAATGATGAGATCACATTCTTAAGATTTAGAGACATCAAGAAACAAATAACTGATTGCAACATCTTCAATAGGTTCATTTTATAGATAGATTTCATGGAGTAAAGAACTGATATAGTCATGTTTAGAGGTTGATTGTTTGTTTCAATATTTATATATGCATGCAAATAGGTATCTCTTGCTTAGCTCTAATTTTGGTAATTTGAGTAGCTTGTTTCAGATATTTTGGGGTTTATTTTGATATTCATACCCCATGTTCATTACTTTAACAAACTTTTCATCGTACACATTTGGCACGCCTAGTGGCACACTCACCATTTTCCTCTAGGAGCGCTTTTCAAGCTTTTTAAGTTCACTTTCATATTTTCTAGGAGAAACAACTTGTTATTTACTTAATTCAATTTTTTAAGTGAGATAAATCACCCTTATTCATACATTTTTGTGGGTTTGAGGTGGAAATAGGATTCTTTAACTAACATTTAACCTATTTGACTGTTGAAAATTCAAATTTTTGTGGGTGTTGTAGTTTTAAGGGGGTATGCGTAGTTTTCCTAAAGAGGGCATCTCTTTCGAAACCCTAGTGCAGGCGTCGAGCTATCCACACACCCTTATTATCATAATTTTTGTTGACAACACATTTAGGATGGGCCGCGTATCCATCAAACCATCGGCATCTTCGTCTACTATCAAGTGTCCTTGTGCCTCTAGATGTGTTGGTGTTTTTTGTCACACTATGGATTTTCTAAATTTTTATTACATGCATATCCGTTGAGATGAGGACGTTTTTGTTGAAACCATAACGTACCTCTTTGGCAGGACCGTGTATGTGTTAGATCCCACTATCATAAATTCTTACCACACGTCTTGCATTGGTTAGGGCACGTATCCATTGGCTATGGCACGCAGGTGTCATTTTAGACGTGCATGTTTTTGTGTTAAAATTTGAACTTTTTTATCCAAATTGTAAGATCATTTCTTTGGTTTTTTATGATGTTTGCAAGGTTAAAAAAGTGATTATAGGTTGTTGTTTGGCTGTTTAAACTAGCATAGCTTAAGTATTTTAGTTTCTTAGCTATAACAATGTTAGTACAAGTGTGTATGCTCTCTCCTCGCACCTTTTAGGTGATCTTGGAGATCAAAAACAATTCTCTAACCTTTTGTCACATCTAAAAACACTTGTTTTACGTGTTTTAGAAGAACTTTCCATGTGATTTGTTTTAGTGGAATTTTAATGTTGTGTATGCTCTTCCTTTGCACCTTTTTGGTGGTCTTAGGAATAAAAAACAACATGTAAATTCCATTTCTTATATCATTTTTCGATGGAAAATTACTAACTCTTCCCATGTAGGGCCTAACTCTTGTCAAAGAAAGGATTCAAAACTAAATGAAACCCTCTAATACACGTGTTTTCATACAGGTTTTCAAACGATGCTCTACTTAAAACCACATTAACTTAAGCAAGATAAAAAACACACCACTTTAATTCACACTGTATTGCAGTTTTTGAAATGGGTATGTCCCTATCCGTTCAACTAGAACATAACCCCTTTTTCATAACGCCTTAAGTTACAACAATGGGGGTGGTTCCAAGAACCCTAAATTAATCCACCACCGACTAACCTTGTGGATGAAATAAGAAGCACTCCGCTCACTCACTTGACTAGTTTTACATTGTAAGTTAGAGTCAAAGATTGTATGTATTATGAATCTTGTGATGGTACAACTTAACGCACTAGTTTCTCATTGTATCAAAGGGGGTAAAGTAAATTTGAGATACTCCCAAATCAGTTAGTGTGACTCTTTGGGTAAATCGAGCTCACATTTAGACTAATTGTGACACCTAGTTGAGAGATCTTATTAGGGAAGCCATTATGTATTGGAGCCCACTTTTATAGTCCGTTATCACATCGAGCCATCACGAAGTGAGAACTTACTTGGAATCTGAACCTTGTTTCTTGAACAAGGCAAAGAACCCATGTAAGTTAGATGTGAGTGTCTTTTATCATGGAATTGAATGACGTATCCCTTAGCTTGGTTTATTTCTCAACTTTAGATGAGGTGAAACTCTGCCTAAGTGGCGTTTAGTTAGTTTCATATTTTTAATCTATACCCTTGAATTCTCACCGCCAATTTTTGGGTTAGAAGGAGGCATATCTCACGATTCTTATCAAAGATGGTATTCACCACTTTTTTGTCCATTTATGCCCATCCATGTTTGCGGTTGGGTTGTTAAATGTATAAAGTGTGCAAGTATGTTTTCGTATCTTTGATACACCTTTGATCTTGATTTCAAGACGTCTTCACTACTACGAGTTCAGTTCATCATTTATTTCTCCTTAAGTTGATAGTTTTACTCACATTTCAGTCAAACAATTTGTTACTTACATCATGTTTTCAATCTCTTGAGAACTGGATATAAGTCCCTTTATTGCATAGTTACACTACTGACACAATTACAAACTTATTGCTATACTCATACTTAGTTTCAATTCTAACATCATATAAGTCTTTTTAAAGTGTTGATATCACCTTTTATATACCGCAATAATGTCGTCTTGATACTAACACCCTACTTTCTTGGTTAATATATCAGGATAGTGTTATTACACTATACATATTCACAACTTCCATTTTTCAGAAAACTTAGCTTTCATCGGCATTTAAACTAGTTTTAGTATACCTCATTGAGAGATTGCGTCAGTACCACTTTAATGCTTATATCTTTTTATAATTCTAACTTGACCTACGTATTGATACGATATTTTCACTAACCATTTTTGACCCTTCACTAGAATCATAGTTAGGGTATAAACTTGATAACAACAACTCGAGTAATCATTTCATTTCAGTGTTCATATGAGTGTTCTTTGACAAAAATAACTACATATCATTACTTTTAGAATGCACAGTGTTATTTCAAACATCACCTTGAAGGAATTACATAAACATGCACCGAGGTTTCACACTAACTTTGAAGACATTTAGACACACCTCGTATAACATTGGCTAGTGATGCATAGAATCACGAAGATAGCATCCAAATCAAACAAGAACGACTTGGGAGAAAACCCTTTTGAAGCCTTCACATAAAATTAGTACCTCTCTTTTCACAAGTGAAGGACGCAAAGCCATTAATTGATCTTAATAGAGAGGAGTTTGAATCTATTGGAGAACATCATAAGTTATACCTAGGCTGATTCGATGAGATCCTATATTATAATAGAGATCAATTACTCACAAGAGTCTTAGAATTAGGAGCTAAACTGCCACACCAACACAAAGTAGAAACCAAGGTCATTAATAATAAAATGGAAGAACAAATATCCCTCTTAGACATGGATAACCCCTTTGATACATGGTATGACTCTACTTTTGGGAAACATCATACTATCGTTTAAGGAGACCCACCATGGAGCCCTTATTATAAAGATTCACGTAAAGTGAATATTGAGTGCAAATCCTCACCACCTCCCAAGTTTGATGAGGAAGAGGATCCTTTAATTGAAGAAGAGATCCTTCAAAAACATATCTTTAAACTGAGCCAAAAATTCACAAACTTAGGCTCTTCAAGAAGAAATGTCTACAAAGACAAAGACAATGAAATCCAATGAATTCCACTTTGATCCATATACTAACACTAAGTTTAAAGTGGCTAAAGCACAAAGACCAATATCACCTACTAAAGAACAAACCATTCAACAGGAGTTACAATCGATGAAAGACACACTTACTACACTATAGGAGGGAAACATAGGACATAACAGAAATAATTGTATGAAGAACTATTCCTTTACCCATTCGATAAGGACATGTTATGACAATCCTTCCCAAAGAACTTTAACATTCCAGAATTTGATAAATATAAAAGAAAAGGTGATCCTTATGATCACATGAAGGAATTTTATATGGATTTACAAGAGGTCATGTATAATGATAATTTATTGATATGACTCTTCCCTTGCAGCCTAGGGGCACTAGTATTGGAATGGTTCTTTATCATACCCAAGGGTTCTATAACAACATGGTCCGTGTTAGTAGAGAAATTTTACAGCATTATTCCTTCAACATGGAAAATGATATCACAATGAATGACATCTGCAATGAAAAATGATTCCCAATGAAACCTTTGCAAGCTTTTTACAATGATGGCGAGGGTTGGCAAGTAGTTTACCTTGTGCATTACCAAAAAACAACTAGTGATCATATTTGTTCCTAACTTAAACCTGGAAATATCCTTCCATTTACAAATGCACTGCAGCTCTAAATTTGATAAAGTCATAGAGAAGGGTGGTCAAATCGAGAAGGCCCTCATCACAAAAGGAACACTAAAAATGGTCATTAGAGACAAGCATGAAGAGAAATCCATAGATAAACCAAAATTTTCAATAAAAAAAGCATGTCATTGGTGATAGAATTATGCTCTTAAATCTCTCATAAGGACCTCATCCTAAGGCACCCAATAAATGTACATTTACATTGTTAACATGATCATTATCTATCACACTAAAAAAATTGGATAACGTAAACATAGTGGAATACCCAACAATGACAGTACCATACCCAGAAGATGCTCCAAAACATGGTTAGTTCAAAGAGTATCTGAGTACTATGACTTACACCATGTTAAAGGACATGAGACATATAGGTGTTTAATACTACATCATTACATACAAGACCTAATTGAAGAGTTAAAAATCATCGTAGATTCTCCCTTTTTCCCTCAGGAAGGTCAGTAAAATTTGATAGATTAGTTACAAAAAAATCCTACTAGGATATCAATTTTAGATCTCCTCAAAACCTCTACTGCCCATAAAAACTTACTTTATAAAACACTGTAAAGTTTGGAAGTCTCTACGTATGTATATACCATGCACCTCCAAGCCATGATTGCAAACCTTGAATCCAATGATCATATTACTTTTGATTACACTGCAATCTCATTTAATGACCTAGAGCACAATTTTCCCTTATATTTAGAAGTAGTTGTTACCCGTCACAAAATCAAGAGAGTACATATGGATGGTGGATTTGGTCTAAATATTTGTACTTTGAAACTGGTTAAGAAGCTAGGAAATTCATAGACAGATCTAGGGGCAAATACTATTACAATCATATCCTATGATAATGAGTAATGAGAATCATCGGGTCATATAGTGGTTCCAATGGAAGTAGGGTCGACTTGTCATTATATGGCCTTCTATGTCCTTGACCTGCATCTTCCATACAACATGCTCCTGGGATGCCCATCGATCCATGCCATGCAAGCCATTCCCTTGATTTTCCATCAATGTATTAAGTTGTGTTATGAAGGCTAAATAGTCACCATTTAGGGTGACCAAGAACCATTCACGCATTGTAGAGCATTGCACAATTTTTATCATGCAACTTATGAATGTCCTTTTGTGGATGTTGTTATCTCCCTAAAAATAGAATATATCAAAAAATGGGTGTATTAAGATTCACTTACACCATCTCATTTTGATATCAATGTAGATTCACAATGTAGCCTATACGAGGATCTTACTTCCACTAACCTATTCCCTGATTCAACTCTCCTTACCTTATCTAGATCTAACCCTTAAAACAAGTACCAAATAACCCTTATATATCCCAAACTTGTAGATTGGGACCAAAAATTTCACGTACCAATTAACTTTTTTGAGAATGACAGACATTTGTAGAATTCTTAGGACTCAGGGATTCTATTTTAGTTTGGGATCACAAGAAAGGCTTTGTAATTCAATTAGACACATGTGCATACTTCATAGAAGAGGCAAAGATGTGTGGACAATTGAATAATAAGGTCATAAACAAGAGTAATAAAACTTTAGAGAAGCCTTGTGGGAAATATAAACGCAAGTCTCATAGTGAAAAAATCTTTGAAGAACTCGTAGATACACAGAACGAAGAACCTATGGATGAAATGGTCTATCCATTCAAAGATGATGATGAGCCACCTAAGGAGGTTAATATTACTATTTACGCTAATCCTACATGGATGGAGGATGCTTTTAAGATTCTTGTTGAGGAAATAATCAATGTCAATATTGGCTGAGAGGAACAACCTAAAATGATAAAGTTTGGAGCTTCACTCTCAGCTTAGGAACATAAAGGTTTTTGTAGAGCTATTAATAGAATAAACATATTTATTTACATGAACATACACAAATATGACTTGTTTGGACCTAGACTTAGTCGTGCACAACCTCGTTGTACACCCAAATGCCAAACCCATGAAGCATAAGTTGAGGAAGATGCACCCTAAAATTACAATCCTTGTCAAAGAAGAACTTGAGAAATTATTAGCTGTTGATTTCATTAAGCCCATCAAATCTTTAGATTGGATATCTAACATAGTCCTTGTGCATAAGAAACCTGTTGGCATAAGGATCTACATTGATTTCCATGACATCAATAAACCATGTCCCAAGAATGACTTCCCCTTGTGTAACATTTATATGATCATTTATTCCACTATTGGATATGAAATTTTGTCCTTAATGGATGGTTTTTCTTGTTATAACATGATTCGGATTGCAGAAGAAGATCAACATAAAAAAATTCATCACCCCTTGGGAAAATTTTCTTACAAAGTCATGCTGAAGAATGTCGGGCCACCTATCAACGCACAATGACTACCATCTTCCATGACAAGATGAATGACATCATGGAGGATTATGTTGATGATACCATAGCTAAATCCAAAAGTAGAGGAGAGAACCCTGAAGTGCTGAGACATATTTTTCAGCATCTTTGGGATTACAAGGTGCACTTGAACCCCAAGAAGTGTGTATTTGGTGTTTTATAACGAAAGATCCTAGGTTTTATCATTTCACAAATAGGGATAGAAGAGGACCCTGCAAAGGTTACAACTATCACATAAATGCCTTCACCTCCAACTCTCAAACAACTGAGAAGTTTACAAAGAAATATTCAAGCAATCTGCCATTTTATTTCACATCTTATACAGATAAGTACCACCCATTTACGCATCTCCTTAAAAATGGATGTTGCATTCAACTGGGAAAAAACTATCAAAAGGCATTTACACTATTTAAATAATACCTTGTCAACCCACCTGTACTCATGATGCCTACCCTAGGTAAACCTCTCCTCTTATACATTTCCACTACCCATTTTTCTATTGGTGCATTTCTTTCCCAATATGACCTAGACCATAGAGAAAGGGAAGTTTATTATCTCATTTGCACCTTGATTGCCTATGAGTTAAATTATCCATAGATTGAAACATCTTGACGGGAATTTGTATTCACCTTCCAGAAACTTCGCCACTATCTCCTTAACAATAAAACCAAACTAATATCTAAATTTGACCCTCTCAAGTACCTTTTATCAAAACCTGAGAGAATGGATAATTGGATCATTCTCTTGAGAGAATTTGATATTGAGTTTTTGAATTAGAAATCCTTAAAAGGAAAAGTGTTGGCTGATAAATTTAAAGAAGCTCCTCTACTAGGAATGGAAATTTTGTGTTTGGATATGCCAAATCTATACATGATGTATATTGAAGAATCCACACTATGGAAGGTCCATGTTGATATATCGTTCACTTTCCATGAATCTGGAGCAGTGGTGGTTCTCATCACTCCCACAAGGGAGGTTATTCAAGAGCGTTCTATTTTGGATTCCCTTGCACTAATTATATTACAGAGCATGAGGCACTCATTTTCACCTCAAGTTAGCTATCACCTAGAATATTAGACAACTATGAGTCATTGGTAACTCCCAACTTTCATTAAACAAGTTAATGATGAGTATAATGTTAAAGATGAAAAGCTTATTTCATACAAGAAATTGGTTGAATCCTTGAAGGAATACTTTATGCAGATTATATTTGAACAAAATCTAAGTTCACACAATAGATCAACAATGTTATAGATACAATTGGGTCTCTTCTACACATTTAACCTCAGGAAAGAAAAAACCCTTCTTTGTAGAGCATCTCCAAGTACCCGCATATGAGATGTGAGATTCATGTTTGGCATGTGAAATTGTTGGCCCATTCTCCCCTTGGTATGACCCTATATTCATATACCTACAAGATGGAAAATTTACCCCACACATTACCCATTATGAGAAGAAATCCCTTATCCTCCGTATATCCTATTACACCCTCCTATGAGGAACCCTTTATCGTCGTGGCTATGACGAGAATCTACTTCACTATTTGGATGTTATTGAATCAGTCCACGCTACGAAGGAAGTACATTGTAGTATTTTGGAGCACATACTAGCAACACGGTCTTGGCTAAGAAGCTCTTAAGGTTAGGTTATTATTGGTGCACCATGGAAGCAAACTATTGTAATTTTTAAAGAAGTGTGAGTTATGCTAAAATTATGGAAACTTGATACATGCATCAGCATAGGCTTTGTAGCGTATCACAACACCTTGGTCATTCTCTAAATAGGGTCTAGATTTCATAGGGAAGCTCTATCCTTCTTCCTCACATGGTCATATCCACATTATCACCTCTACCGAGTACTTTACTAAATGGGTAGAGGTTGTGCCTCTCACATATGTCAATGGTGTGCAAATTTCCACATTCATCATGAATCATCTCATTTAAGATTACGGTATCCCTTCCGCCATTGTCACTAATAATGGTAAATCCTTCAAGAAAATAATGGTTAAGACATTGTGTCAGTGCTTCCATATTCATATCAAGTGGTCTACCCCCTATTACCCCTAATGTAATGGACAAGCGGAAGCTACCAATAAAACCTGTTTACAGATCATGGAAAAAGTGGTAAGTAAGAGTAGCCGTAATTGGGACTTACAGATACATCCCACCCTCTGGGCCTATCAAACCTCCATCCACACTCCTACTAGTGCGACCTCATATTTTCTTCTCTATGGAACTGAAGCCATCATACCCTTGGAAGTGGAGCTTCCCTACCTAAGACTATCTCTCTGGGACTATCTTGATCAAGATGAGGACTACAGAGTTGCTCGGCTAACAGAGATGGAATTATTAGATAAAAACGTATCAATGCACTTAATTACCTAAAATTTGATCAGAATAGAGTATCAAGGGGATACAACAAATAGATCATTCATCATGAATTTGATGTAGGTGATCTATTTCTAAAGTAAAATTAGAAGAACATTGTCAAGCACAGAGAAAAGAAAGGTAAGTTTGAAGCCAACTAGTTAGGACCTTTTGTGGTGGTTGCTAAGTATGGATCAGGAGCTTACAAAATGGCATACTCAGATGGTGAAGAGATTCTAGAACCTTTGAACGCCATGCACCTCAAGTAGTTATATGCTTAAACATGACAAAAATATCATATAAGAACTAAAAATTGAAAAAATAAAGAAAAAGTAGGTCTTCCACATGTGAAAACCACACAATTGTGGTGCATTGGGTGGGACTTTGGGTGAAAACTGGTTTCTAGAGCTTAAGGGGGATTCTTCGGTCACATGTTTCTCTTGCATTAAGATGGGTAACTCTCACCTCTTTATAGGGTTATTTTCCCTTGTTAGGTCTAGGAACCTTACTGAATCTTTCTTGCAAATTCATGATCTAGCTTATTTATATTTGCGTGAGGGTTTGTGCCTTTGAATATTCCCATCTAATGCTAGGGGCACCTTAACATTTCACTTTCTCATACATACATGCATGGCATTACTCCTTTTGTATATTACCACATCATTTTGGGGGCATCCACGCTTCTTCATCTTTATACATTATTTCTAGACCAAGACATTATAAAACACAAAAACATTCAGAAAAGGATGCAACACCTCAACATTCAAAAAATAGCACTTTTAGGGATGAGGCTACACCAACGGTGTAACATTGTCTTTGGAAGCCTTAGAAACCATGAGAATAGTAGCCTTGAAAAATTATCCTTCAGGATAACCCAAAACCTTAGAAAATATATCAATGTTGTCCCACAAAACCAAAGTAGTGTTTGAAATTTCTTTTAGTTGTTTATTTGTATAGTTTTGATGTGCTTATTATTTCTTGTCATTTGATGTTAGGGAATGGTTCATTTTCTTACCTTAGATTGAATCTTGTTTGATTAGAGTGTGTGTTACATTGATATCATTTTCCTATGAAATATTGTTATGTTTTCAACATTTGTTGTGTGCATCTATTACAATTCATTTTACTTACTTTGATTGAATATCAATTTAATCTATTGTTAGCACTTGTATGAATTAATCTTAGTTGCATTTTTTTGTGTATGATTGTTTAGTTTTGCTAACTTTTTCTTGTGTATTTTTTACTGCACATCCATTTTTTATCACATCTATCATCTACCATTCATCACATATAACATCATATATACAAAATTGATCAATTTTACATCATGCATGTATAAAAAGCTAATCATCACATATTGTCATCATCGATGGGGGCAAGAGGGGTTGCGCATAATCAAAAATATACCCCCACACCAATATCATCTAGTATCATCCAAAATGCTAGCATAAAAATCAGAATAATACATAAAACATATGATATTATCTACTAATATATCATAAATACGAAACATGAAATCCAACAACTCTAATCTAAACATGACATATACATGGGAAAGGATAAAATCACACATCATGATAGAATAATACATCTACAGAACATGAATCATCATCATGAATCATATCAAATCATGACAAAGTAATAAACCATCAAATGTCCATATAATACATATGTAAATGTTTGTCTCAAAATTAGATATACATCATCAATACAATCTGCCATCTAAAGGGCATGGATAAAAACTAAGCCTTCATCAAGAGGCATCATAAAAATAATGGTACATCAATCTATACATCAATCAAAATCAGCCTTCATAAGAGGCATGTATCTATACATACATTTGTACAAAAGAGAAAAGTCAACCACATATCTCTCCCTCTATGGGGCTACCTGGTGTATGTCCTGGGGGAGGAAAGGGTGGTGGTTGGGATGGGATGGCCTCAAGAGTGCCACCATGCTGTCCAACTAGCTAATGCACTAATCTCACTGACTGACCTAGCCATTGTGATCTGGAGCCTATCCTTCTCACATCTAACTGATCAAAAGAAATCCCTCGCTGCCCTACAGAACTACTCTGTAATAGGTGGCCTTGTAATACAGGCCTTGCAACCAGCTCTCATAATATCTTGGATCATCTTGGTGTAACCAAAAGTAGTGGCTTCTTGAATGACAACATATCTCTCTCCTACCAGTCATTCTCTATTAGTGGCTTTGTGAATGACAACATCTCTCTCTCCTACTAGTCAGTCTGCACCTAAGTCTATGCCTCATGTAATAAATTCAATAGTTGATCCCCCTATGTTTCCAACTAACTAATCTGGTGTTGTCATGATGCACCATTCCCACCCTGAGCAACCTGTGCTCTAGCCTAATCTCTCTATGCTCTCAGGGCTTGTATCTGTGCCCTGGCCTAGTCCCTCTCTCTGCCACCTGAATTTTGATGGATATCACCACCTTTAGCTACTATTGTAATATAGCCAACTATCCATCATCACCACCACCACCTGGAGCACAAGGTGATGAACCCTTCTATGGAAATAAATACTATAATTGGGCATATATCCACATTGGAATACCTAATGAAGGAAACTATATATTCAGAGCCCTAGGTGTTTATATCTTCTTGAGTGTGGGCCCCTATCTCTATAGCTGCTATAGTGGAGGAACCTGTCCCCCACACCCATCATGATGGTGGCTATCAAAAGGGACATCATTTCCATCACCTCCACCATCGTCACCACTGGGAGGCCCCACTTGTAGTGGTCTCACTCCTACATCATAGGATGCTTTGGGAATGGTCAAGCAACATGGAATCAATCCATGGTACCATGGTACATACTAAAGGGTGCAACATGGATCTCTAACCTGTTGCTGGGGTAGCCACATAACTGGTACCACCTATAGAAAGCTGGTCACTACTATGTCATGTCAATATGTGGCCCCATATCAAAATACTCTCTGGCCCTATGAGCATACCGCATATTTGGCCCAGGTACATCATGGCTGATTCAAAACTATCTCTGTCATTGATCTACCCTGTATATCTCCTTCATAAAGTTGTGTCTTCCCAACATAAAATTCTCAATTATCATTGTGTTGAGCTCAAGACCATCCTGAGGCCATTGGAAATGTTTTTAATGTCTTCATACTATGGTGGCCTGTTGTAAATCATCTAACTCATAGCGGTAATGATAGGCATCTCCCATGTGTGGCCGCATCTTGTCCCCAATCGGAACCCATCACATAGAATAAGGCTTCTCAGGGGCTTAATATCTAAAAACACCTATAGGGTGACCAATGGAAATGTGGTCCCATGCCCAAATCCGTAGTAATATTTCCTATCCTACAGTCTTCTGACGGTAATATGTAATCATATTGAGGTCCCAGTATAAGTGTGTCAGTATGCACTAGCCCCAATTATAGGTATCCCCATCTATCAATCTACGTATCAATCGAATGAGGCCAAGTGGAAATGAAGCTCCAGTTTTTTCAGGGAGTAAAAATCCACTAATAAAATCCATTAAGTAAACTATAACTAGATCAAGATTAGAATCCTCTATATACCGCGACAATCTAACTATCATCCCATGGCATGGTATCTCTGGGATCACAAATAACTAAATGATACACTAATCAACGTCAGGCTGATGACTCATATATTGGATCAGCTTGCCCTTGATGGGGACCCCCATGATGTGTCATACATTTTCCAATGTAATCATGATCTCACCAGTGGGTATCCAGAAGCACTGACTCTAAATATGCCATCACTCATCTAGGGATGTAATGAGGCCAATGTCCAAAGTAATCTGTGACATGTCAGCCAAGTACATTAATCGTGTGATATATAGCAAGCTATCTAATATCTTCCTATCATCCTCATCAAATTGTTCCTCTATCACCGCCACCCTACCATACCTGTCGCATGTATGAAGGACAAGTAATATCTGCTGCAAAACAAAGGTACATGTGTTAGGATAAAATTTATATCTACTTCTATCTAATTTTCTAAAAAAAAAAATGTTTTCTTTCATTCATCTAACATACTATTTGTTCACTTTCTTCTACAACAAACTAGTCTACTTTTATCTATACTTAGCTATTTGTTACGAGGATGAATTGTCAACTTTCCCTAGTATATGTGCCTCTACTTTCATGCATGCATTCCTATCTTAGTAGGTACATACCAAACACATGTGCGCCTTCACATTAGCACCTATGCCTCTAGTCTAACGAGTACACCCCCTCTTTTCTATCTAATTGCCCTATCTATCTAGACACATAGGCCCCAATTTTGGCACATACTCCTACCCTTTAACACACATGTGTGCATGTCAATTTTGTTTTTCCCCTTGGTGTATACGCCCTTGCTTCACCGTGGATACACGTACGCACATACATTAAGAAAACACCTAATATAGCCTAAAAATACCTAAATATGACATTAAATGCACAATTAACAAATGAGGGATATGGAACTCACATAGGGTATAACTTCTCGGTCCCACAAGTACTCTTAGATGTTATCTATCCATCTCTTCCTATTTGGTAGCCTCACCATCTCACTCTAGGGTATCTCACTCTCACTCATAGTGAAAATTCACAAGAACTCTACTACAAATGAACTGGTTGTCATTTATTTGCCCCCTCGGGTGGGTATATTAGCCTGTGGTGATGCCCTTGGGGAATTTTTTCTCTGTCGTGATCACTCTAATACTTCTTCTACTCACCAAAATGATCATTTTTATATTTAAATAATTTATTTTACTAATTCTCGAATGCTAGAACACTAAAGTCTAGATAATGGTAACTTCTTTTCCATGGAACAATTTATGAATATTCCTGGCATTTACTTTCTATCATTTTCTTCTATTTTTCCTCAATTTTAGACATCACGATGATTATTTTTATTGAATAATTATTTTTGGCTAGTTGTTAGGACTAACCAGGGTAGTTTATTACTGTATGGATCCCTTATCTTTACCTTAGGGATTTTCGTGTGCTTTTAGGAGATCTTCTATCTCTTAAATTCTTATGACCGACCAAAAATTAAAAAAATTTGAAATCATTCAAAAACCCAAAAACATCATAATTTTTTTGAAAATGAACTAAAATTGGTAATCAACTCCTTTACGGCTGAAATTTGTGTCATTTGTGTCACATTCATCCTAGATCATGTTAACATTTCCACATTTATTTAAATAACAACTCGCGAATTACCTGAATCTCCAAAACCATTTGCAAAATCTATACTACTTACTTCATCGATACTTTGGGGAAGGAATTGTCTAGTATTGTTCCACTGTGCATACTACTTTTTCATTGGACCTAAGTGTCCTCCATCATTTCCCTCACATATAAAGATTTCTTGGGGCATCCTTTTCAACCATCGTCATTTATCAAAACATTTGGGAATACAACTTGATAAAAAATATTTTTGGAACCGTCTTAAGCATTGATGGTTTGAGTGTGCGTGATTGTACTTATATCCCTGTTACGTGAGTTTTTTTGCTTCTCGTATTGCATTACATTTATGTATGTTGCATGGAGCTAGCCAATTTTTAGATAAGAAAATTTGTTTGTATCTTGGATTTTCATGTCATTTTACGCTATCGTCGTATGCTTATATCTTAGTAAAGACCAATGATGAAGATTACTAGCAACATGATGAATGGGAAATTCTTTGTATAACAATGCCTTGTGGATAGCTCAAAATCCCCTTTTTTGTTGTTCTCTCCTCTTTCACACACTTTAATTTCTTCCATCTTATTTTCAATCATCGATCGCATTCTTCCATAACCTAATCGACACTAGAGGGGGTATCATACATCTTACTAATGTTTCTTGTACCCCTTCAAAAAAATTATTTGTTTATACTTTTCTACTTTCTTCAAAGTAACGTCATGCACATCACCTCAAAGAGGGAAAAATGTAGACACCTGTAATTTTTTCTACATGACATTTTCACTAAGATCATACTAACTACCCTAGGCTCGTGTTCATTTACTACACTATGCTAGTAAATACCCCTTTCTAACCCCTTCTAAACCCCCTAAATCTCTTAATCCCTCTCTAACTATTAACTCTCTTATTGACTTTCTAATGAGATATTGAATTTCTAAGCACATATCTCACCTTTTAAAAATAGCAACTTGGCTTTTCAAATCTAGTTCACACCTCCCAATGTGATTTTTCTAAAAAGCACCTTTTGGATCCTTTTTAGTCCCACATGCTTCCAAAACCCTTTATTATCCAAACCAAAAACTATAAATAGGAGGGTACCCCTCCTACCTTTTCCTAATAACTCTCTCTCTCTCATCTAATTTGTGATTTAGGTTATCCTTTAGTTTGTTTAGATTCATTTCATTTCATATTTGAGTTACTTACTTGTATGTGCTAAATATTTCAAAGCTTGAAGTAAATAGGAGAAGCCATTAATGGTGATATCGCATTCTTTAGATTTTGAGACATCAAGAACACATAACTGATATCTAGAGTTTCAAGAGGTTAATTTTATAGATAATTTTCATGGAGTAGAGAATTGATATAGTCATGTTTAGAGGTTGATTGCTTGTTTCAAGCTTTATACATGAATGGAAATAGGTAGCTCTTTCTTAGCTCTAATCTGATGGTCATTTGAGTTTATTGTTTAAATTTTTTGGGGTTTCTTTCGATATTCTTACCCCATGTTCATAGCTTTAAAAAAATTTATTATACACAATGACATAATGTATATGATAATAGAGGATGTATGTAATATGAGTGTGAAAATAAAATTGTGAGGAATGATCGATTGACTTGTAAAAGTATGATATATGAAGCGTATGTTAGTATGATGAGAAAATTAGTGATGTCCCCCAACTTATAGATGATGAGGTTCATTTAGATAAGACCCCTAAGTACTCAAGAATCAACCACCTAAAACAAGAGTGCGTCATCCGGAAATGATTCCATAGAGTGCACTAGATGAATTGACAAAGCGCATGAATACAGGTTCTTATTGTAAAATATCCCTCAATAGTAATGTAAGAATTGTATAAGCATGAGTGTGTCATTAGGGGATAAGGTGATATCAATCATATCGAAAATATGAAGGAAGAGAAAAGTGGTGGAATCATATGGAATGAAAAAAACATAAGTGTATGAGCTAAAATGAGTGTTATGTAGAGCAACGATGGGAGGTCTGAATGCCAAGGACTATGGAAGAAAATGTGAATTAGTAGCATGATGTAATGGATGAGATGGATGGGATGGATGAGACCAGAAATGGATGTATGCGATGGAGAGCATGTATGAGTGAAATATTGTGGTGATGGATGAATAACTTCCTTAGCACTAGACAAAGGAGATAACTCAACTAAATTAGTAGCTTACAGACGAGGGAGAGGTGATATGGACCGCTCACATGAGTGATTTCCAAAGTAAAATTTTCCCTTATCCTCTAATTGTTACAATTAATCATGAAGGGCAAACCAATCAGTGTCCTTATGGACTTTGAGACGATGATAATTACAGTAGGGCCATTCACATAGACACTATAAATGATGTTGTGGATGATGTTGGTTATATGGTAACGAATTAAAAACTTATCGAGAAAAGCATGAAGCACACCATGTGTTCAAGCATGATGAGTTTAATGCAATGGATCAAACATAATAGGTGTATAATATTTAGGTATATCCTGCCACGGTGTAGGAGAAGAAGGATGCTTTTGTGATGTGGTAGTTTGAACTAGCTTGTAAGGAGGAGATGGAGATCATCTAGGACACTCAACTGATGGAAATGGAGAAGAAGTAGATGATGGGGTAGTATAAATAATAGTTATAGGATCTATAATGTGTGTTGCAATGATGTCTTGTTCTAAATCAATGACTCTATAGCATAGAAGTATGAATGATTCACATGTTTCATATTGTAATCTATGTTTTAATGGTGTAATAAAAACAAAAGAAAATAAAATACTTCTCTAAGTTGATAGGTTGAAATACTAATTGGTGTATACAAACATTGAATCATAAGATGTAATCAATGACTGGTTATTTTATTCCCTAGTGTAAAGTAGGTAGATAGTCATAGGTAACTCTAGGGCCATTTTTGATGATAAAGCGGCAGAGAAAAGATTCTTCCATCTCACAATAAGTGCTAATAGAGAAAAAATGGAAGATGAGTAGACCATTGTAGACCATCATCCATAAGACTATGTCAAAAGGCCTTAAGTAATAATCGATCATTATAATATGAAGTTATATTCATATGGTAATGCTTGAGATACAAGTAAGGGTTTTTAGTACCATTGAAACATGAAAAGGTGGGCATGAAAAAATCCTTAAGAAATTATGAGTTATGAATCTTCTTAGGAATAGGTTTTTTTATGTAATGAATTGTTATTAATGGAAGTATAGAAGGCATTTCTTTCTAATGTGCCTGAATGAACTTGACATTGTAAGTGACCCACATCATGCATGAGAGACAAGATGTCATGTGAAGGAATAATAAAGGAGGGAAATAATGTGTTACACAGTTATAGCTTATCATTGTGAGTAGACATAGGGAAAATGAGAGGAGAGAGAGGAAATTGTGATGCTAAAGGAACAATAGGTTTAGGTGGGGAAGAAGCTATAGGTGATGAAGGACATAGAGTATCCATAAAATTAGTAGGAAAAGTATAATAAACATCCTGAGGAGATGAAGTGACACATGGAGATGTAATGAGAGGAGGAGATGAACTTATAGATGGAGATGAATCATGCATGGTGTTAAATACAACCTAAAGAGAATAAGACAATGTAGAAAAAGATTTACACTCAACATTATGTAAAGTAGTAAAATCATGACTATCAATTGTTTCATCAAAATCAGATAGAGACTCATATATGAAAATGTCATTAAGTGTATCATCAATTTGATCATAAATACAATATGAAGGAATATATGAACTAGTATGCAATGGATCATGAGAATGAGTATAAAAAATTGGAGAAGCACGAGATGCAACTATAGTAGTGATTTGATTAGGAGGATAATTAGTATGCACATGTGTACTATCATTAAGACAAAACATGAAATGGATAAGAGAATCATCTATAATTTCTTTGGAAATGGAAGGAGGATCATGGCTCACTGTATAACATTGTGTACAATGAATTAATCTCATGACACCAGAAACAAGGCCAATAGTATATTTTCAAAGCTAGTAGGCACATGACGCTCGTGGGCTCATAGTTTTGAATATCATCCGACATAGTAAAATTTTTATAGAGATTCATGATGTCAATGATAGTGGCCTCATCCTAGATTGAATTGACACTAACATGAGGCATGATGAGCTGAGAAGGAGAAGCGATATCCTTAGCCATTACGGTTGTAGTGGATCATAAGGCCAAAATTTTCTAATCTATAGGTTCACCAAAATGACTCTATTAAATTTGTATTTTATTATGAATTGTTAGGAAATAAGAGATAAAATATGCGGAATAATCCCTTACAGAATCGTAATAAAGAGAAACTAATATGCAAAAATTATTACAGATCTCAAATAAAATTGCAGAATAAAATAACACAACACAAAGAGACAGTATTTAACGTGGTTCACCCAATTTGGGCTACGTCCACCAAGAATCACTTGCTCAGATTTTATTACAAGCAACTTCTCTCTCAATACAATACCCAGATCCGGTTGGAGCTATGCTCAACAAACTCTACAGAATTCACATCCAAATTTAAAACACATCTGCAATACATTTTCTTATACATCTATCATATGCATAAGACCATATAAATAGACAACTGCTTAAGCAGTTTGATACAAAATCGTGGGTATCAAAACCAAGGCCAAAAAACCGTGGGTATCAAAACAATGGGCAAAAGACCGAAAAAACCATGGGCCCAAAAATAGCCCATAACGGTTACCCATTACCCATGGGTTAATAAACCACCCATGAAAATTTTTTTGGGGCTTCACCCCGAACCCCCTGACCCTGCCATGCGAGCGGACCGCCATAAAAATACCCGAGTGTAACACATAGAAGGTGTACCACACTCTAACATGAAAATAGGCTCCACAAACATAACAATATCCCACTTGGAGACTGATTTCCATTTTAAGAAAGCTTCTCAACCATTCACTATCATCCATGAAGGCCAACCAAAGCTAAACATAGCTTTAGTTTATCCCTTGTGACCACCTTGGTCATCATGTCTGCAGGATTCTGACTGGTATGAATCTTCTCCAACTTCAACTTATCTTCCTCCAAAGTTGTCCTAATGAAGTGATATCTCAACTGTATATGCTTCATCCTGGAGTGGAAAGAAGAGTTCTTAGCTAGGTGTATAGCACTCTGACTATCACTATGCAGCTTACATTCCTCCTGCTTATGCCCCAACTCCTCAAGCAATTGTTGTAACCAAATCATCTCTTTTCTTGCCTCTGTGGCAGCAACATACTCAGCCTCCATGGTTGACAAAGCCACCAGCTTCTGTAGTCGTGAAATCCAGCTCACTGCTGTCCCACCTACAGTGTAAATATAACCTGTCGTGCTCCTCCTGCTGTCTACATCTCCAGCCATGTCTGAATCTACATAACCACGTAAAGTGGTGTCTGATCCATTATAGCACAAAACTATCCCCATGGTCCCTCTCAAATATCAAGGATCCACTTTACTACTTGCCAATGCTCTTTACCTAGATCACTCATAAATCTACTCACAGCTCCCACTACATGGGCAATATCAGGCCTAGTGCACACCATAGCATACATCAAACTGCCAACTACTGATGAGTAAGGTACCTTGGACATCTGGTTTCTTTCCTGCTCTGTCATGGGACACTGCTCCTTTGATAACTTGAAATGGCCTGCCAAAGGAGTCCCAACCGGTTTAGCATCTTGCATGTTAAACCTGTCCAATACCTTCTTAATGTACTCTTCCTGAGATAAAGTCAACTTCCGTTCCTTCCTATCCCAAGTTATCCTCATACCAAGGATTTGTCTGGCTGCCCCCAAATCCTTCATATCAAAGGATTCACTTAGTTGTTTCTTGAGCACTTTTATATCCTACATGTTTTTACCTGCAACCAACATGTCATCAACATACAAACACAGGATAATATAACTTCCATCCTCAAATTTCTTTGTATACACACAATGGTCAGAATGACATCTAATATAACCTTACTCCATCATGAAGCTATCAAACTTCTTATACCATTGACGTGGAGCTTGTTTCAAGCCATACAAGCTCTTCTTCAGTTTACACACCATCTCCTCTTTACCTTTGACCTCATAGCCCTCTGGTTGCTGCATATATAGTTCCTCCTCCAAATCACCATGGAGAAATGCAGTCTTTACATCTAATTGTTCTAAGTGCAAGTCTTCTACTGCCACTATTCCAAGAACAGTTCTAATAGAAGTCATTTTTACTACAGGAGAAAATATCTCATCAAAATCTATACCTTGTTTCTGTGCAAACCCCTTGACCACCAACCGGGCCTTATATCTTTTCTTTCCTCCTTCTTCATCTTTAACTCTGTACACCCACTTGTTCTACAATGCTCTTTTGCCTTCCGGTAGGTTCACCAAATCCCAAGTTTGGTTCTCCATGAGAGACTTATGCTCCTCATCCATGGCTTGCTCCCACTTCTTACTGGCATCTACCTGCATTGCTTCATCAAAGCTCTCTGGCTCTCCACTATCAGTGAGTAATAAATAATAAAGAGAAGGAGAAAAAATTCGACCCTAGAAGACCTCCTCACCGTAGGAGTTTGGGGTTCTGTTGAGTAGGTTCCTGAACTGATTCATGGGTCACTTTCCCATCCGGAAGATCCTCTACCACTGCATATTTTTTCTTGGGTTCTTCCCTGTTTTCCTACAACTGTTGCTTATACATGACTTTCTCATTAAAGACCACATCCCTAGACCGAATGATTTTCTTGTCCTTAATACTCCAACATTTAAATCCAAATTCATCACCGCCATAACCAATGAAAGTACATTTTTTTGATTTAGCCTCTAGCTTGGTCCTATCATCCTTGTCTATATGAACAAACACCTCACATCCAAAGACTCTAAGAAATGAATAATCAACTTTCTTACCATACCATGCCTCCTTAGGTATGCCTCCATCCAAGGCACTTGAGGGTCCTCTGTTTATCAAGTACACAGCTATTGTCACCGCTTCTACCCAAAAAGAAAGAGGCAGTCCTGCATGTAATCTCATGCTCCTAGCACATTCCATTATTGTTCTGTTCATCCTTTCTGATACCCCATTCTGCTGCGGAGTTCCTGGAACTATCTTTTGCCTACATATTCCATTCTTAGAACAGTAATCATTAAATTCATTGCTGCAATACTCCCCTCCATTATCTAACCTGAGACATTTTAGCTTAAGACCTGTTTCATTCTCTACCAAGGCTTTCCATTTAAAAAAGTGTCAAATACATCAGATTTGTGTCTAATACAATAAACCCAAACTTTCCTTGTTGCATCATCAATAAAAGTAACATAATAACTTGAACCCCCAAGAGATGATACCTGAGTCGGCCCCCACACATCAGAATGTACCATCTCTAACTTACTCTCTTTCTTCATAGGTCCAACCTTGAGAAACCTTACTCGCTTATGTTTCCCATATATGCAGTTTCACATAAATCCAAACCTATTTCTGTATATCCAGGAAAATTCTTCTTTATGATGTTCATGCCCTTATGGCTCATATGACCGAGCCTATAGTGCCATAATGTTGTATCTCGCATCCAAGCCACAAGATTACAATCATTAGTATTATCAGTGGTTAAATACAAGGTTCCAACCTTCTTACCTCTTGCCACCACAAGAGCACCCTTGGTAACCTTCCAAGAGTCTGCTGTAAATATCATAGTACAACCATCACTTCCCAACTACCTTGCCGATATCAAATTTCTCCTTAATGTAGGCACATGTCTGACATCCTTCAATAGCCATGTATTCCCATTCTGCATCTTAACCTCGAACAGAACCTTTTCCAACTATGCTGCAAGGCTCATCATCACCAAGAAAAACATGCCCAAAATCCCTTGAACATAATCAACAAAATAATGCCTATGTGGAGTAGCATGAAAAGAAGCCCCTGAATCTAAAACCCAAGATTCAGTAATATTGTGCAAAGAAAGAATCAAAGCATCCTGACATACATTACCCATTGCCACATTTGCCTCCTTGTTTTCTTCTTGTTGTTTCTTCTTATCCCGAAGCTCCCAACAATCCTTCTTTGCATGCCTAGGCTTTCCACAATTCCAGCATACAATCTTGTTCTTGGATTTTGACCTTGCCCGATCTTTTGATTTTCCACGGTTTCCTCTATTCTTCTGTCTCCCTCTAGTTTCCACTGTCAAAGCATTCCCTGAAGTAGAAGATTCCCCAGAGCTTTTTCTTCACATTTCCTCGCTTAGAATCACCCCTACAACATCCTCAAACTTCAACTTCGAGTTAGCTAGAACCAAGTTACTTACCGCCATTACCAGGCTATTCCAACTCTCAGGTAAAGAGCACAGAATTAATAAAGCCCTAACTTCTTCATCAAATTCTATTGTAACCGAAGCTAGCATATTCACTACCATATTGAAATCATTTAAATGATCTGCTACTAAACTATTCTCAGACATCTTCATATTAAACAACTTTTTCATTAAAAATATATTATTAGAGGCAGAGGGTTTTTCATACAACTTCCCTAATGCATCCATTAGATCTTTTGTAGTCTTTTCCTTTGAAACATTAAATAATACCAAAGATGCAAGACACAGCCGAATCATTCCAAGTGCCTTCCGATCCAACAAATCCCATTCCGCATCTGTCATACTCGAGGGTTTGTTCACCTTCTCAGACAATGAGTATAAAGATCCTTTTGATAAAGGTAATCTTCCATCTACATCTTCCAAAGACTGAAATTCTTCCCGTTGAATTTATCAACCCTAGATCTTCCATCATCTGCCATAGCTCCCACTCAAGATAAAACTTTCCCTGCGATTCAACACTTCAGCAAACCAAACCAGCTTTGATACCAATTGTTAGAAATAAGAGATAAAATATGCGGAATAATCCCTTACAGAATCGCAACAATAGAAACTAATATGCAAAAATTATTATAGATCTCAAATAAAATTGTAGAATAAAATAACACAACACAAAGAGATAGTATTTAACGTGGTTCACCCAATTTGGGCTATGTCCACCAAGAATCACTTGCTCAAATTTTATTACAAGCCACCGCTCTCTCAATACAATACCTAGATCCGTTTGGAGCTATGCTCAACAAACTCTATAGAATTCACAGCTGAATTCAAAACACATCTGCAATACATTTGCTTGTACATCTATCATATGCATAAGACCATATAAATAGACAACTTCTTAAGTAGTTTGATACAAAACCGTGGGTATCAAAACCAAGGGCAAAAAACCATGGGCCCAAAAACAGCCCATAACGGTTACCCATTACCCATGGGTTAATAAACAACCCATGAAAATTTGCTTTGGGGGCTTCGCCCCCGAACCCCCCTGACCCACTCAGTAGCGAGTGGGACCGCCATAAAAAATACCCTAGTGTAACACATAGAAGGTGTACCACACTCTAACATGAAAATAGGCTCCACAAACATAACATGAATCTAAGAGTAAAGAAATGGAATAAATGACATATAATAAAATATAGGTACTAAGTGATTTATTTTATATTTTAAATGAAATGAAATGAAATGGGAAAAGTAATTACCTGAATGGGACTTAGCTCAGAGTTATATGGTATTGAATAGAGTGATGGAATGGCATAAAAAAATGTCACAAAGAACCTCATAACATTATAGTGAAGGTAGATCTAGCCATATTGGGGCACCTGGAGAAGGATGAAAGAACATGAGGAACCTTGGTCTATAGAATAGCTTGGAATCTTATCCCTATATGGTCAATAAGTCTTCACAATACTTCACCTTTGGTCGCATGGAGGTCCCACTTGTTTTGTTGATGTCTCCGTAAACTTGTAATAAAGAATCACGTGCAAAGACCCACACAAAGCATAAAATCCCTAAAAAATAATGATGCATATGAACAGTTCAACCTCTTTTTAGTAGCCACATCAGTGGACTTATAACTAAGCATTACACTAGATCTTAGACCCAACGTACTTATGTGTGCTTGTGTGTGTAAATATGTTCTTAGGTTGCACTAGGGATAATGAAACATAGATAATATGAAGTAACTAGATAAGATGCAAAATGGTGGATGAAATAGAATGAAATCCCCTTCTTATGTAATGTGTGATGTAGAATAGGACCCAAATGTAGTCCCTTTCTCTATGTTGATAGTTATCCCTTGATATAAATAGTACACCTATAAGGTAGTGTGTATGTTGAGTTTATATAGGGATATATTTCTCAAATTTCAACACTAATGACCGAACATACCAGCTAGTACCTTAGGAGATGAAATAAAAAACTGAAAAAGAAGACCTATAGTTCTAAAAACAAAACATAGTGTGATGGGGACTAGGGTTCCCCAGGTGCCCTAATCCCTCTCTAGGCACACTAGTAAGAGAATATTGAAAAAAACTAATGAGTAATTACAGATAGAAATCCCTGAGACCTGACCACAACTGTGGGAGTCAGTGAAAAACGTAAAATAAAAACAATGGTAAAGACCAACATGACAAACAACTGGACTTTTGAATGGGTGTTTAGGGAATAATTTTCTTACAAAAGATAAACTTAAAGAACAACATAATTGGTGGTATGATAAAATTAGTAAGTGCGTGATGTTATGACTACAAGTGGTGCAACTCCACTTTATTGTTAATGAAAAAAATTAATAAATGTGGTTGGCCAAGAGGGTGGGGATCCATCAGGCACACTCCACTATACCCACAGAAAATTATTACAATTAAGTGTAAGGAAATAATTTGTTTAAAGATGGGGGAAGGGGAGTGAGAAATTAGATAATATAAATTAACTCTCCAAGTATAAAATCATATTCTTGCCAAAGATAATTAGAATATTTGTATTTACAAATTATGGGAAAAAAAACTATGTTTAGAACATCAATGACCAGAAGAAACTATACACACAAAGTTGGAAAAATTCATGAGTCATGAAAAGAAGAAATCCCTTTCTTTATAAACATCTTAACATGTTGTATAGTGCTGGAAAATAGGTTGGGAAAATGAATAATAGCTATCTCTTTTTCGTTTCTCAAAAAATATCTCTTGAGTGCAAAAAATTGACAACCCTTAAGAATCAGGGTGCCATTAGAGTATATAGAACTAGAAATGACTCTTTGGCCAGCCCCCACATGACCTTTCATTTGTCCCCAAAAAATGTGACTCTTAACATTATTAAGAATGAAATTAAGTTCCCTTTTATATTAATCAAGGGCAACTTATTATAATGTTTTCTAAAGCTACATTTAAATGAATAACATGAATGCCATGATTGCTCATAACTAAGAATCAGAAAGGGAGTATAGAAGAGGAGAAAAAATTAAGATAAAGGAAAGAATGCTCCAAATCATGAGTAGGGATACCTCCTCCTTTGATTAATATCTTGTTAATGATGACCACAACCTCTGTATCATGCACGGACACCATGGACCACAAAATGAGTGTTTAGAAACATTTTCCAAGATTTCCCAATGTGAGATCAGGATGAATAGATAAAATTCCCATGATTATCCTCCTTGAAACTTGATTCATAAACTCCTTGATTCATTGAACTCTCCTTGACCGACTTAGTTTGACTCACCCAGTTCCATGAGTGATGAAGATGGATCCACCCACCACACCCTATGATGATCTACCTTTCTTTAAAACACAATTGAACTCACGATTATGCTTCCAGGACCCTTATGAATTATAGTTCATCTATTTGAACCAATGAATTATCGCATCACCATGAAGAGAGTACAAAAAGTAGAAATATGAATTAAAATGAAACCATCTCCACCTTTCTGCACTTGGAACTGAAACTTTTAATGTTTGGAATATGAGATCATAACCTACTATTTTAGGACATACCACTTGTTTTGCTCCAATTTCACCCAATGAATCTTCTAGAAAATTCCATTCTATTCTATTTCTAAGACATTTATTTTTTCATAGTTTTCCTTTTCAGGACCTATTATTTTTGGAAAAATTTCATTTTCGATCTTGTCTCCATTTTATACCTTTTTTTATTTCCCTCAGTGATCAGGTAATAAATTCATGGGATTTACTATTTATACCATGTGGGGAAGCATAGAATATTCCATTTTATAGTAAGTGGTGAAAATGGCCTTGTTTTGTGAGGGAACAACATTTTTGGATTCATCTCTTCATCATGATATCGTGCTCCGAATTTCACCGTGTTTTGCTCACTAGAAAGCTTAGAAATTAAAAAAACATTTTACCTCATAAAATATTTAGGCACAGAGCTACCATGGCAGCCATTAATGGATTCACCAAGATTTTTCTTTTAGGTTTTCTTCCCCACCTCCGATTGATGAAAAATTAACTTTCTTATGATGGGTTTTTCTCTATATGCTCTATTCAAAATCTTATCTTTGCCCACTTTCTCGATCAACAAAAAATTGAGGAAACAAAATCTTGGGCATAAATTTTGATTTCATTACCATTAATGTTCTGAGGAAACTTTTCATTTTTTTTGCAGCTTGAAGAAGTTTTGGAGAGGAAAATATTCTCTAGGTTTCATCGGATTTCAATCTCCATTTTGCAAGTTATATGAAAATATTCATTTTTCACCACGATGATTTCTGGAAGCAGCCGGACATGGTTTTAGATCAAAAGCTACATTTCTTGTGTTGCAAAAGTGAGGGAGAATTGAAATAGAATGATATATGTGCTATAACTATTTTTTAAGTAGCAGAAATGGAGGAGAGGAAGAAATTGGACAGTGAATTTTTGCATGAGTGTGCTTGTAAATAACAATGGAAGCACTTAGAATCAACACTAAAATGAAAAACGTTACAAATTTACACAATTTGGGAAGGAGTGCACTTTATTGTCACAAATTACAAAAATATTTGGGATGGTTGGTGAAAAAAATTGCACCCCCTTCCCATTGGGCCACTTATCACCTTCTAATTTGCATTTGGGAAGGAGATGGAGGCTAGAAATAAGCTGCTTAAAAACCTCTTGGGGTCATGCGGGTGACCAAGGTCCAAAAAGGGAGAGGGGAAACTTTTTGTGCACCAAATGTCCCAAATATTTGGGATGATTGGTAAATAAAGGTTTTCCCCATCCCTATTGTTCCAAGTTGCACTGCATGGCTGGACAGAGCCGTGGGCTTGAATTTGGTGCACGTGGGTTCAAATTTTTAAAAGGAGCTTTAAAATGGTGACATGATGACCAAAAGGCTTCAATGGTAGGTGGGTAATTTTTTTGCACCAAAATTCCCAAATATTTTGGATGGTTGGTGCACAAATTTGTGCCATCTTTTGATTGGCTCAAATTTCAAGGAAAAAAATTGACTAACTCCTTAAGCCATACCTTGGGGAGTAACTTATCGAAGCCATAACTCGAGTTCCCAGATTAGTTTATTAACTGTTCTTTATATGAATTTGAATGAAAATTTATTTTAGATAAAAATGGTTGTGTTATTGTCCCTTGATTCTTACTAAAACCTCTTAACAAATAGGCATTTTCTTTGGGCTTTAAGGTTGTGCATGCTTGAAACTAGGTTGTGGGAAGAATTACTTGAGTCTTGTAAAAATTGTGAAACCAAAATCCTCTAGGTCTCTAAAATAAATTTCTGAATATATTATTTTTTGTATGAAACTCTTCACGTAGCTCCTAGAATTTCATCCCGAATCTATGTAGTTCTTTTTGCATTGTGCACTGCTTCACCCTCTAGGACCCATTTTTGCTGAAACTACTCCAAAACTTCTGAAGCTTCCCAAATCCTTCTAAAACCAATTGAAAAAACATTTTAATCTCTCCAATACACCTTCCTAATTATTTTGAGTGTTTCATTCCTCCTCGAGGTATGTATCATCCTCAATAAAACCATAGAAATATCTCTTTCATAAGATTCATAAAAACCATGTCTCGAAGAAACTCATTTTGGAAGTGATTAAATAGACTGGATATCCATAAATCACCTACAGACATTGAAATAAAAAAAAGGTTACTACTCAGAAAAATGGTATAAGACTGACACAGGGGTTAGGGTGTTCTAGAGGATGGCTTGGGATTACGTTTAAGCTACACATTTTGGGTAGGGTATGGTTTTCATGCTTTTTTGTGTGAATTTTTCCCTAGCAAAAACTCATGACAACAACCACACTCAAAAATTCTTGTTTCTGGAAAGTTTTAGTTTGTGAAAAAAAATTGTTTTAAATATAATGACTAAATCACCATTTATGAAATCCTGAGAGTTTTACTACATGTCCATGATAGTTTCAGATCATATTTGAGCCTTTAAAGTGCAAACTTTCCCCTATTCATGAGGATTGGTTTTTAGAAAATTTTGTAGTAGTTTTGAGTAGTATGAGAACAAAGTAGTTTTGGAGGAGCTACATGTTGAACTAAGAATTGGTTTGAATTTTTTCATGATCATGAGTCCAAGATATATGCAATTATGTATTACTTGAGCTATGATGAAGATTTTTTTATGTAAATTTTATATTTTTATGGGATTTAATTGTGGGTGATTTAAGACATTGTTTTGCATTCTTGCTTCTTGGAGTGTTTCAGAGCGGAGATGATAGTTGCAAATAGTCACGAGTTTATTTTTGGTGTTGAAAGTTTTTTCCTGAGTTGTGTGGAGCCTCTTGAGTCATGAAAAATATTTTTAATTCCCTTGGAATTCCTTGTGCATTTGTTGCTTCTTAGAGAGCATGTTTTGAGCCTAGTTGAGTGTTTTGGTGCATGTTGGTGTTGTTTTGACCATTTCTGAGATACATGGGTCTTTTGAGATGTTTTAAATGATGATTTTTATATTTTTTTAGTTATGATGACTGACCTATATGGTAATGGTGGACTTAGGGGAATTTTGAGCTAATGACATGTATATAAGCTAGTATATTTGGCCATTTATGACTAGTTGAGACTATGGGGATGTGAGTGACGTAGAGAACAAGGAAAAATAAATTAGAGGGGTGAAGGAAATATCAAATAAGAGATGATATCATCCAATAATTTTTTAGGATCAGATATGAAAGGTTAATTTACCTAATCATCCCATGAAGAAGAAGGTTTGAGTGGGTTAAGAGAGAGAGGAGTTTAAAGAGGGTTTGGTGTGTTTAGAGCTGAATTTGTATCACTAACAGTTGTGGGAGAAAAAATTCTTATGTGATCATCCATTTCATGTGGCTAAGTTCATTCTTGGTCATCCTTGGGGGTTGTAGCATCCTTATAGGATTGGTGTCCTACTGAACTAGGGGTTGGTTCTCCTTGTAGGGTTGGTGCCTCACTAAAGAAATCTTATGTGATGTGTAATTTTCACATGATTCATTTATTATGAGTAATATTAGAAGATGTTTCAAGATGTTTTATTCACCTTGAGGGTTTCCCACTTATATATAGTGTCTTGTGTACTCTCTCTTGTTTCATGCACTTATAATTGTTTGATACACAAAATATTGCATGGTTTAGGGATATTAAATGAATGGTTTAAATGATGAATGGAAAATGAAGTAAAAATTTTGTAGGAATAATTCATGCCCCTCTTAGTTTATTTTCCTTCCAATAATTTTAATCAGAGTAGGTCTTTGTAAAGTAAGTTTCACTACTTTAATGGGATGGTTTTGAGGTGCAGTTTTTTTGATCAAAATGTGAGAATATAGTTTTCCATATCAAGTTTCTATGTTTAGTGAGAAAAAATATGACCTGTGGAGATTCAAAATGAATACCTATTTATGTTCTCTTTGATATGAGATATATGTTGGATACTTTGACTCATTAGACCATATGGAACAAATTTCCAAGCATATCATATTTGGTGTTTTGGAAGAATGTGTAAGTTTCATGGTTGTAGATTGTGTTTTAGCTAGGGAGTTATCAAAAAAACATGAGTAGCTGTATGAATATTGAAGTACTTATAGTGGGAGTGAAAATATTACAAGCATCTAAAAATTAAATGACCACGATAATGTGTCTGATTCAGATAAGGAGGAAACATTATTTTTCCTCAAAGATGAATTTGACAAGGTCTTAGAAGAGATAAAGTTTCCAAGGAAGAAGAATATGTATATGATTCCATAAAACATGGACTAAAAATAAAATGTTTTTATTCTGGAAGATAAATTAACATAGAATGCTAATTAATTTGAATAAATATACAAACAACTTGAAGATTATGTTGAGATTATCATTGCCAGTATAGAATCGAAAAGAGGTAGAATGTGCCAAAATGCAAACAAAGTTATAACATGCTATATCAAGTCAAATACCTACTAGAGTGAAGGTGGATAAGAGGAATAAATGGAACATCATAAGATAATCGAAGGAAATGAATTTGACAAGTATGTTCAATGGTTTCTGTTATTCTTGCAATATATTTGGTCATAGAGCTAAGCACTGTAGAAGGTCAGTGAAGAATGCATTTCCTTCGAGAAATGGTAGTAATGATTACTCATATCGGTTAAGATATATTACATGTTTAAATTTCCATTAGAGGGGTCATATTTCAAAGTTCATTCATCAAGAGTTTCCTATAAAAAGTTGGAGGAATGAAGTTAAGGACAAGGTTATATGCTACAACTACAATTTTGTTGGGCATATTGTTAGATATTGCCATCAAAGACCACCTAGGAAGAGAGAAGGAACTCCTAAAGGTAATAATCATATTACTTGTTTCAAATGTAATTTTTTTGCCATATTACAAGGTATTGTAGAAGGAAGGTGAACATATAAAATAGAAAATAAGATATTCAGTCTGATCCTAGAGAGATAGTTAAAAATAATTTCTTAAGGGATTTAAATGAAAAAATCATAATAAGTATCTTTTAAACTTTAATGCAACATAAATACTTATATTATGAGAACACAAATAGGATTTATTCCTCAAAAGGAAATTATTGTCAAAATTGGAAGTAATTATTTACGACAAAAGTCATCCTTTTATAATGTTTTGAATATGGGCAAATATAAAAAATTAGGAGAGAGGAGAGAAAAGGGAAGTGGAGATGTAACTGAAAAATACTCCACATGATGTTCTAATTTTCTCCTACTTAACTCCTTCGTCAAGAGAACTTAACAAAACTGAAACATATCTTAAACACTTGGCATTAGAAATTGGATTTCTTGTTAAACTTATTGCCAACTCATTTTTAAGCATGTACAATTCATGCAAGTTTAATAAATTGAAATTATAGTTAAGTTAACAAGGTAAATAAATTGTACATGACATGCGAGTGAACTTTTCTTAGTCAATATTTGAATAATAATCAAGCTTTTTTGAAATAATAATCATCATATTATTACTAAAAATAATGATGCATCCCTTTGAAAATTAAAACTAATACGACCCCCTTTTAAATTTTAATCATGCCAATGGTTAGCAAAGTTGAACCTAACTATTTTAAATTTGTTGTTAACCATGATTAGTTTCAACCATGATGACCAATATAGGGTATAAATACTAAAGAAAAGAATAATTTCATTTTTCTATGTTGGGTGGGTATGCCACCATGCAGATCTATTTATTGTTGTTTTCCCTTTTCCGGATGTGTTATAAATGGGGCGTCGTGTGAGATCTTGTACTCTGGTTTGCTGCTAGTTAATTTTGATTGTGTAAGCTTGGAAATCCATTATTCTTTTTTTTTTTGAGAGCTCTGGATTATTTCCTATACATTTGGGCTCCATTTGAGAGCTAGCTACCTATTTTATAGTATTGGAAGTGTGTTTTTTGTAGGTTGGAAGCAAAATAGTGTGTTTAACTTCTTGTTCCAAAAATGCAAATGAGGATTTTGGTCGGGTCATATTTTTGGGGTGTTTGGGTGAACTCCCCCTTCAACTAATCCCACTTTTATCAATGTTTCATCTCATCAAAAAAATGGGTTTTCTCGAAACACCCCTTCGGGCAAACCCCCTTTACTGGAAATGGGTTCAGGTGAACCCCAAAAGCAATATTTTACGTTGCACACTTTTTAGAGAGCTTCAATGGAATTATTCTTAAGGGGGGTTTGGGAAAATCCCCTTTGGGTGAACACAATTAGAAAAATAGTAAAATATATAAAAAAATTGAAAAAAATAATTTTACTATTTTTTTAATTCTTCTTCATACATATGAAAAAAAATACAATTTCAATATAAATATGGAAATATATTTTTATAAACATATGTACTCCATTAATCTGAAAATATCTTCACTAAAAATTTAATTAAAAAAATATATATATAATAAAAATGCAAAAAATTGTCAAAAACTCAATATACAAATCTAGAACATATATTTAAAATTTCATGCTGAAAAATTATGTTTTCATTAAAAAATGACATCAACACATTGTTTCTCTATTATAAAATAAGGAACAATGTATGAACAAAATTAAGAAAAAGAACAGATGTTTTTCTTAAAAATAAAACAAATTTACATAAATTCTACACTCTAAACAAAACATTTCATTAGTTCTTCAAATTTCCTTTATAATTTCAATGAAATTGAAAAGTTCATGTTTATAAAGGTAAAAAAATTGCAAAAAAGTGGGACACACTTATATGCTTTCACCCTGCAACTCCTTGTCTATTGTGTGAGTGTGATTGTCATTTTTTAAGCTGAATCTCTGCATTATTAAATTTGAGAGAGATCTACGTGTTGGTTTTTTCCTTGTTGTAAATTCAAACTAGGTTAGTTTTTGAAACTTTTGAGACATTTTTTTTGCTAGTATGAGCTCGAGTTGTTTAAAAATCAAACTTGTCATATATTAGAGATCTGAAACTCTATTTATCTTGTTCCAAATTCTGTGTTTTTTCTGAAGGTAAGGATCCATTCAAATTTCTAGTTTTTTTATGTTTGTATACATCTAGGGTTTTTATAAATAGGAACCATATTTCACCATTTTATCCATTCATGGGTGCTCTATATTTTTCTCTTCTTTGATTTTGGAAAACTCCTACATTTTTCTATTGAATTCTGAAATTCTTACCCATTGATGAAAATTTCCCTATTTTGTAGGAGATCTATTATTTTTAATTTTATAAAAATCTTATACTTATGCTCATTTGGGTGAAATGTTGTAGGAGAAATCTTATTTTATGCAAGCTAAATTTTTTTTTGGAGATTTGAGACTTTACAATATTTCCTCTAAAATTTGGGTGTATACTTTTCCCTCTTTTCTTGTATACGAGGATGAAACAATGAAATCTCCCAAAATGTTGTTGTTAAGACCCTTCTTCAAGATATTATAAATATCTATTAGATGTTTAAATTTGATAAAAATAAATAAATTAAAAGATATCTCATATGCTTGATGTTACTCTCTTCGTTTCATTGTAAAAAGAAAATTTTACTCTGATCTTCCATGAGGGCTGCAAATTTTATCTTTTTACCAATGGTATTTAAACAAAGTTAATGAATGTATCTTCTTTATTTCAATGATCATGAAGTAATGATATAATAGAAATGCATTTGAAACTTTACATAATGAATACTTATGGGAAATCCTGAGCTCTAACTCATCTTCTTTCCTCTTTTACAAGTGTCTTGGAGTGAAAAATGTGAGACTAGGAGATGTTGTAGCAAATGAGGGGATTCATTTCTAGAAAATGACAAATCCCTTTACTCTTTCTTTATTTTTTTTTTTAAATAAATTTTCTTTCTATCACGTCAAAGTTATATATCGTGGATGGTATCTTGTACAAAATTTTACTTATGCATACAAACAACAATTCTCTACAATGAGTTATCTATTATGGTGTTTCATTTCACATTGTTCTTTATTACACAATTTAGAATTGACATGTGAAAAATAATTGTTTAATATAGTTGCATGTAATCTAAGTTTAATTGAAAATAAATTATTTGTACATTGTTTGATCATCTGTAACTAAGAAAAATAGATTAAAATGCATCCTAATAATGTAACTCTTTTCTTTCTCCTTTGTAACCTTTTTCTCTAAAATGAAACTCAGAATTTGATGTTTCTTCCTTTCTTGCTTCTAAATGTTTGTTCCTTATGTATGATTCCCTTACCACATTTATCTAGATCCTACACAAGTTATTAGAGGGTTAATGTATGATTCTTGTGAAAATGATAATACTTGGAATGACATCCTATATGGGAAATAAGAATTAAGGAACCAACAATAAGCTCTAAGCATGCCTATAAGTTTTTTCCCTTTACCTGAGATAAAATACTAGGACCATAAAATAAATCAGTCCAACAAGAAATTTAATTTCAAATTGACATGGAGCATAGTAAGCCCCATTAAGGTTGAGTTGTGAGAAATGTCAACATTTCTAACAATTTCTACAGGTTCATTTTCTTGTTAGATGAAAATACCAGTGCCTCATAGACACCATTAAGCATAGGATTCATACTAAAAGAATATTATTATCCTTCTAAACCTAACCAACCCTATAAAATATATAGGAACAATCTAGATACCATACAACAACACTTATTAAAAATAAAAATAGTAGAAATGTGCATAAGCACTTTGAGGAAAATAAAACTATAAATAACCTATCCTAATCTAAAGAAAGAGAAAGGAAAGTTAAACAAAACCACATATTAGTTAGGAAGAATAACTTCATTTTCTTAGAAAATTCAGAAATGAGATCAATATGTCCACTAGATCACATGGTAAAAGTGAAAAAATTGTTTGCACCTTTGAATATCAGTGCAAAAATGAATAAACACATCTATAATATGTACAATTGATTTTTGGAGATATTAGGGCTGATTTTGAAAAACCTGAGCTCTTTCTTATGCTCTGAACTAAGTATAACTAACGACATCTCCTTCTTTGACTCTAGATTAGTCAAGTACTTGATTAGACATTGTTTTTTCATAGCTGATAAATTGATCTTTTTTATCTTCCTTGTTTATTGGATTTCCTCTTCATGATGGATGTCTGCAAGCTGATTTGGGCTTGAGTTTTTATGGCCTTATACAAACATTTCTATTTCTAATTTTTTATTCCCATGCTCTCCTTATTCAAAAAATAAATTTGAGATCTCTAACTCATTCTCCTTGAAATCTTTAGGCCTTTCCTGGTTCATTATAGTGACTAATGATTCTCTTAGTGTATCCCTGAAACCTTCCATAAATTCAACAAGTTCTAAACATGCATAGTATTATGGATAATTGAATTCAATTGTAGAATATTAATTAATTGGAATCCCTTCTTCATATTTACTTTAAAACTAATCTTCATTTGGCTCTTATTTATGATCTTTACTTGTGGGAAACTCTTCTTGTATAGTTAGCACATTATTATCTTCGATATTAGAATCATATGAATCAATAACTGTTAGTGAATTATTTTCTTCACTAGAAGATTATATAGGGTCAATATTACTGATATGATCCTTAGAAACATTCATATTCTCCATCAAAAAATTATATTTACTTTTTAGTTTAAGAGATTTTAGAAAACATTGTCTAACCTTTGCTTCGTGGTCGTATTTCTTCTATTTTTTTCTAACTTAAAATTGTTTCTTGCAATCCTATATTGTAGGATATACCAGCTATGGAATTTGTTTCAAGTAAATCCTTGAGCTCTTATTTATCAAATTTTGTGTTAAAATTTCTCACTTCACTCTTATGTTGGATTCTTTTCCATACTAATTGGTTGATTAGTTTAAGTCAAAATGGGCTTAGGAATATGAGGGGTGGTTTAATATATTTTGGAGGAGAATGAATGGAAGTAGAGGCTTTGAGAGAGTTAGGAAATTGAAAATTTGACTAATAATTGGGCTAATAAGGAATGTGCGTCATATACTAGTATGGGAGATATGTGGTATTTTCCCATTGACAGGGTTCCTCATTATTATGTTCATTAGCCTCTAATGTATGTATAATCTACATCCGCTCCTTGGCATCTTGTAAGATCTTCTCCATATTTTGAAAATTCTTTCATAATCATTTATAGGCATGTAATTGTTTTCATAATTTGCATATTCTTGTTCTGAAAAAAAAATGATTATAAGGATAACCATATGGAATAGTAAGGTTTGGATCATGGGGATATTCATTGTGATAAGGCTTATAATACTAACTAGGAGGAGGATTTTTGGAAAAATAAGGTGAAGGAGGGTAATAATACTCTTAGGAAAAGGAATTCCAACAAGGATTTGAAGTCATGATAACATGACCTCATAAAAATATCAAAAGATGGAGGAAATGGTCTGTTGCTTGAGAAAATGGGTTTTTGGAAAAATGGAGTCACTAGATGCTGAAAATATGTGTCTAAAACACTTATTTGATATTTTCATAAAATAACATAAAATTCTTCACCAAAATTTTATAGTGTTCCACCGGGCATGCCAGAAACTATTGTCAAGATTTGAGTGCACCCTCTTGGAGATCAACTAAAATTCCCCTCAATAGATACAATGGAAATACCTTGGGGATGTGGGTATCCCAATGATGAGGTAAATCTCAAGAGTGGTTTGGATTCCTTACAATAACACCTATATTACTGATCCTACTATAAAACTTGATGAAGTTAAGGGATTAAGAAAATAAAAATCAAATAAGGTGATAGAACAATTTTTTTGGCAAGCTAACTACTGGAAGAAGATGTAAACTTCAACAAATAAAACAAAAGAATTACATGAATCATTTAATAGGAATTTTATTAAACACGCCGATGAAGGATATAATTTATAGCATTGAGTTTTAAGGGGGTTGAACCTCCAATAGAAAACACCTGAAAGAAATCCTAACACACTCAAAGAGGGAATCAAGTACATTGCAAGGGTTTAAGGGAAAATTAATAAAGAGACTTTGTTAATGGATTTTAAATGAAAAAATCACAATAATTATCTTTTAAACTTGAATTCCCACTAAACACTCATAATATGAGAAGGAAAAAAGGCTTTATTCCTAAAAATTCAATTGTTGTCAAAATTGGTAGCTATTCTTTATAGAAGTTGTCATCCTTTTACAATGCTCTCAACATGAGCACATGTAAATATTGAGGAAAGAGGATAGAAAATTTAAGTGGATATGCAACTAAAAAAGAATCCACATGATGTTCGAGTTTTATTATACCTAACTTCTTGGTAAAAATAGAACTCAATAAGACTCAAACTTGTCTTCAACAGTTGGCATTCAAACTTTGTGTTCTTCTTAAACTGATTGCCAACTCATTTTTAAAATGCACAATTCATGCAAGTTTAATAATTTTAAATTATATTTAAGTTAACAAGGTAACTAAACTATACATACCATGCCTCATGGGGTTGACTTTTCTTAGTCAAGGATTGAATAATAATCAAGGTTTTTTAATAACAATCATCAAATGATTATTAAAAATAATGATGCATCCCTTTGAAAATTAAAAACAACTTGATCCTCCTTTTAAATTTTAATCATTTTAATGATTAGAAATGTTGTCACTAAAAATGGTCATTGGTTCATCGACAATGGTTAGGGCTAACCGTTCCAACCAAAATAGGGTAGAAACTCTAAAGAAAATATTCATTTCATTTTTCTATTTTGGGTGAGTACGCCACCATGGAGCTCTATTTCTAATTTTTTTATCTCTTGAATATCTTCTAGTTGGGGTGTCATGTGAGCCCTTTGATTATGGTGTATTGTTTGTTGAGCTCTACTTGTGGAAGCTTGCAAACCCATTATTCATTTTTCTCTTTGAGAGGTTTGAAAAAAATTCTATGTTTAAACTCCATTTGAGATTTAACTGCAATTTTAAGAGTACTGGAAGGGTGTTTTTTGTAAATCATGCTTTGTTGTGTAAATGTGATTGTCATTGTTTCATCTCAAACTATATATTTTCAGCTTTGAGAGGGCTCGACGTGTTGTGGTTTCCCTTATTGTAAATTCGAATTGTGCTATTTTTTTTAGCTTTTGAGGTGTAGTTTGCTACTAGTATAAGCTCAAGTTGTTGAAAAATTGAACTAGGCATACCTTGGAGCTTTTACAATATATTTATCTTATTCCAAATTATATGTTTTGTTGAAGGTAAGCATCATTCACATTTCAAACTATTTGGTGTCTTGAAACATATGGTGGTTTTCAAAAGAAGAGCTAGATTTCAAAATGTTAGGCCTTGTTGGGTGCTCTATATTTATCTCTTATTCTTATTAGAAAAATCCAATGCATTTTCTATGGAAGGATTGTATTCTTTTCCAATGATGAAAAGTTCCCTCTTTTGCATGAGATTTTTTTATTTTTGCTTATGTATAAGCTTATAATTATGCTCATTTGGGTGAAATTTTTTAGGAGAACTCCTTTTTTATACAAGCTTAGAATTTGTAGGAGAGTTGATATTTTACAATCCTTTCTTTAAAAATCTAGTTGTACACTTTGCCCTCTTTTCCCATATATGAGGACGAAACAATGAAATATCCCAAACTTTTGTGTGAATACCCTTCTTAAATTTGTTGGAAAGATCTATGAGATGCTATATTTTGATAAAAAAATTTTGAAGAGCTCATATGATGGTTGTAATTGTATTCCTTTCATTGTAAACAAATAATTACGATATGATCTTCCATGAGGGCTAAAAAAATTATCTTTTTACCAATGGTATTCAAACACATTTAATGACTATATTTTATTTTTCTGAATGATAATGAATTAAAGATAGAATAGAAATGCATTTGAAACATTACCTATTGAAGCTTTATGGGAAATCTGAGCTCTAGCTCATCTTTTTTCCTCTTCTATAGGTGTCCTGGAGTGAAAAATTAGAGACTAGGAGATGTTGAAGCAAGTGAACACATTCTTTTCCAGGAAATGACGGATCCCCTTACTCTTTCTTTATGTCTTTATTTCAAATACATTTTCTTTATGTCACTTCAAATCTATATCCAACAGATTGTGTGGGATCTTGTATAAAAATTTACTTATGAATACAAACAACTATTATCTACAATAAGTTATTTGTTGTGTTGTTTCCCTTCATATTTCTCTGTATTGGCCAACATAATTGGCATATGAAAACTAATATTTTAATAAATTTTCATGTAATCATAAGTGGAATTGAAAATAAAATATTTGTACCTTGTTTGTTCATCTAGAACTAAGAAAATTAGATTAAAATGCATCCTGAAATTCCAACATGCTTCTTTTTCCTTTGCAACCTTTTTCTCTAAAATAAAACTTAGAATTTCAATTTTATTCATTTATTTGTTATGAATGTCTATTTCTTGTGTATGATGCCCTTATTTCATGGAATAATTATGTGATAAAACACATAAGGTAACGGTCATGGAGGAATACCTGTTATATGTAGGTCGATGGTTGAATGCGTATGTTACTGACTTTATCCAAGATGATCGCAAGGAACTCCTTTTTTATGAGAAGGAATATTTGTAGATAAAAAACAAAACTACCAAAATATATTAAACAAAAAATGACAGTGGACTACCTCACGATTGCTAGTTTTGAGAACTGTGATACTTCCTAGATGGTTGTCAATCCATTGTTTTTATAAAATTAATGAAAGTAAATATGATAAATAAAGGTCATATTGCTAACACTTTGATTTAGGTATCTCAAAACATTATCAACAAACTAGATTAAGAAAATTATTGAAATCTAACCTAATATAGCATTAGGAAAGGTATGTTTCTGGTTGGAACAAGTCACAGGGGTGTTAGGTAAGATCACAGAGGTATCTGGTAAGGTCTTTGTGGAATTTAGGTGATGTTAAAGGTTGTTTAGCAAAATTTAGTAGAAAAAATAGTGACCTATATTGGTTTGGTTACTAATCCCAGTAGAGAGGAGAGACCAACAATGGTTAAGGTGAATGAAGTCAGTAGGTGCAATTTGATAGTAAAATATTAAACCGAGGTTTTAGGGCTCTTTATGATTGCACAAAGAGTGAGGGTAGTATGGTTTGGATCTTAATATGGCTTGGAAGACTCAGGGATACTAAGAAGGAGTTTTATAATGGTGAAAATACTTGGGAGGGTTGAATAGTGGGTTGGTGGGAAGAAGGTGGTGTACAAGAAATAGAGGAAATGAACTACTAAAAGGAGGAAAGATCTACAAAATAAATAAGCCAAATGACTTGGATCACAATACTTACTTGATGTCTTATAGATCTCAAGATTTGGGATGGTTGATGGTTGATCGGAGAAGCAGTGCTTGAATCTAGTGCCATAGAAATACGAACTATGTTCTTTTGTGATTATTCCAACACTTTGTAAGGGAAACCGGTTGCTTGTCTTGTACTATAGTTGTGTTTGTTCATCATATGAATGCATGAGGGCTTGAAGATTCATCCTTGAATGTGATCATGCTCCAATAACTGAATGGCCAACTTGTGTAACGAATTTTTCAAGTATATATAAGGTAACCAATGGTAGTTAGGTGCCTAACATCGGTTGAGGGATAATCAATGTTGGTTTGGGCAGGAAAGTATAGGTTTACCAAAAATAGGTATATATTTACTATTGTTGGCATGATTTTGATTAAGTCCACTTAGGGAAGTGAATTTCACATGAGAGAAGGAAGTAAGGTCATAAAAGAAGTCTAATTAGGTTTAGGAAGAAGTCTTAGCTAGTTACGTCAAGTGGTGACTCAGCACTAGGAGTAGTGACTTAGTGTTGAGAGTGATGACTCAGTCATTATGAGTTATATAACCTTAGAATGGGTCCAGGGTGAGGTGTAATGATGATGTGGAGGTGTGAGGATGTAATTAACCTAATTCAAATAACTAAATTAATTAATAATGTGAGGATGAATATTATTATGGGATGACGGGGTCATGATGTGTTTAAATATATTACGTGAATTGATTAAAGGTGACCAAAGGGAGTGTGACCAAAATTTGGTTTTTACAATTACCCCTTTTGTTGTGTAGCTAGTATTTGTAAGTGATGCTGAAAAAAATAGGGAGTCCGTGTCCCAGGTATAAGTGAAGGTTAGGTTGCCACATGTGTGGGTGGAGGTGATCCCACTCAAACCACAAACCGATGAGGTTGGAAAATTAGTTGGGGTGTGTTTTTATAAATAGGTGATTGATGAAATTGAGGGTCAATAAGTTATTGTTATTAGTTAATGGGTAATAGAAATCAAACACACACACACACATAGATTGTTATACGGTACCAGGTAGAAGAGCTTACAAACTCTACATTGTCAAAAGTGTCATAGGTTTATACAAATGAAATTGAAGTGATTTAGGTATTCAATGTATAGGATATGTTCATGAAGTGCAATGAGGTCTGGTGTAGGAACGGGTAATAGGTTTTGTTCCATGGCACCAAAGGTATGATCGGGATAAACATCACGTCACTAGGCAAGGTAAGGTCACTAGGATAAACATCACAGGTAAAAGCATCACAAGGTAAAGCAAGTACACAAAATCCAATGTCACAAAAGGTAGTTTAGGTCATGGTATGTAGGTTAGGGCACAGGTAAGGCTGAGGTATAGGTAAATAAAATGTCCCTAAACATAGTTAGGGAAATTTATAGGTAATGGAGGCTTACGGATAAGGTGGAATAGGTGTTGGTAAGGTCAAAAGTTGTTCGAGCAACATTATTGTTAGGAAAAAATGTGCATAGGGTAGGTCAAATGGTTATGTCGCATGACAGATATCGATTATAGATTAACTAACATCGGTTGGCTAGTGCATGACATGACTAAATCGGTGATATCGATTTGGGGTTTAAAAAGGAAAAATCATTTGTTCATAGATTCATTTTAACATTTCCACTTTTATAAAATGACAGAGGAGAAATTAAGGAGTGGAAAATGAAACTACGAGACATCTAGCTGAGTTGGTGAGCCATGTAGTAGGTGATTGGCATTCGATTTGCGTGTCCAAGAGATTGAGTTGATTGATTTGATTTGTTGTGAGGTGAGGAATTTATTTTGGCATGGCAGAGGTTTGAGAGGGATCAGGTGGACCACTAGCGCAATATCTAGATGTGCCACCATGGAGACGACATTGAGCAGAGGTAGGAGTCAATCCGAATCTTTCATTTGGTTGTAAATAGTATTGTTCAAATTGTTTTTGTTAAAATTTTGGTGGAATTTTAATTTGTGCAATTATGGGTAAAAATGAAGCAAATGAGGGGTGGGAAGGTCAAATGTAGGTTAAATAGGGTTGGGAATGAAACTAGGATAGGTTTGGGTGGGTTAGAGTAGGTTTTTAGGTTTGTTTTGGCTAATTTTTTATAATGGAGATGGGGGTTTGGTTTTTGGCTGAAACAGAGACCAACAATGGTCAAGGGTTGGCCAACATCAGTGTGCTTTGGCTAGTGTTGGTCAAGATATGGGTGACCGACATCAATCAAAAGGACTGATGACACTTAAGGTGACCGACGTCGGTCACGATTAAGAGTAAATATGTGAAAGAAGGGCTAGGTATGAAAGTAAAATAGTCGAGGAAGCGATAGGTGAAGATTTATCTAGTGGGAAGAGGGTAAAACAATAGTTTTTGAATGTGTGATAGGTATGTAGGTGGGATGAACTAAGATATTTGGTAAGTATGATAAGGGACAATAGGTTTGTATGTGAATTAGGTAAAAGAGGTAGGTATGATTTATGTGGTTTGGGTATTGTGTGGTGGGTAATAGGTGATTTGAGGTGGTCAAGTCTTGTAAAGGTCATGTTAGAAAATGTAGGAGAGAGATCAAATGAGGATGAGGGATAGAGTACCTCCCCTACTCATATAGATGTGGCCTAGCTTGACCGCAAAGGAGTAGGAGAACATGACCGATGTTTGTCTTAGTGCACTTACAAGCTATAGGCATATAGCCTGGGATCATAGTTTGGAGGTCACTCTCATTAATAGATGGGACTCCACAACCAATACCTTTCACTTACTGATGGGTGAGATGACCATCACCTTGTAATATGTTTATAGCATCTTGTGGATTTCTATTTTTGGGGATCAAGTATATTTGATTTCTTCTGAGGCATCGGTGGTAGTCTTAGTATTTGGTGAGGGGATGGGTGAGCTGAGGTATCACAACACGATTCTCATGTATAGAGATATGTATGTAGCCTATCAACAGGATACTAGGCTATCAATGTTGATGATGGTGGAGGTGGGATGTTTTGCACTACCAAATTTTGAGGGTGGGAGATATCCACTAGCACTGATGGGGGTGCTACAAGATATGGTTGAGGAGCGGATACATTTTTCTTGGGAAATTACTGTCCTAGTTCAGCTCTATACGGAGCTTTGGGCCTATGAGAGATTGAGGAGATTTGGTATGTGTTGTACTTATTTATTACACTATTGGGCATACAATCACATCGTGTGTGTGTGCCCAATTTGTTTACCATGACTAAAATTGGTTCACGGGTTCCTTTCTTAGAGTTGGTTTCAGACAATGGGTACAAGTCTGTGGATAGCCAAGGGTGGCAATGACACATACAATGTGTCATACTATAAGAAGGGATTGGACATCCTTTCAGAAGTTGACATTTTGTGGAGACCATATGTTGAATATCCATCATACAGAGGCATGGATGAGGAGTTAGAGGAGCTTCAACTATTGAGATGGATACAAGGGTCGGTGTGCCGGGGAGCATGAGATGATTCTTGTGGATAGGGAAAGATGAAATTTTTTGCTACAAAAGGATCTACCCCCACCTTTCCCACAGTACCATAGATATGACGTGGAGAGACCCATGTCTCCACCAGGTTTGAGTGTTCCTACAGGGAAGGAGGAGCAGGTACGAGATACATAGATTGATGATGCAAGATTCCATGATGGATACAAGAAATGGTAGGTGGCACAGTTATGGGAGGCACGACCAAGGCCACGATAGTATGATTTAGCTACTGTCATGGTGTAGAGGGATACAATACAGGGTCAGGTGGCTGCCCTATAGGCACAAATTATAGGTTTACAAGGAATAGTGACAGGGTCAGGCATAGGTGACCACCTTTAGGCATACGTGGCATCCCTACAGACCCAAGTGACAGGTTTACAAGTTCCGCACATGGAAAATATGGGGATGGAGGGAAGAAAGCCACCCTAAAGGAATATGTAATAGGTTTACATGGCCAGTTAACCACGACACATACACAGGTTGTGGCCCTTCAGGAATAGGTAGCGGCACAGGTACCCCCACATTCCCAGGGACATGGTCCCATAGTATAGGCATGTTCACCAAGACAAAGTCCTGTGGCACAGGTAGAAGGGTAGGTATCAGGAAAGGGGCTGAGGCCATTAATATAAGGGCATAGTTCATAGGTTACAGTGAGACCCATGGCACCACCTCATACTATGTTGATGGTGAGGTTTATGGATTCCATGAACGAGGCTCACTACTATCAAGATCACTTAATGAATACCTATATAGATGTTCCCTCATATGCTGAGTTAAGAGCCCAATAAACAACAAGTCAGCAGACAAAATCCAAGACTCACAATTCTTGTAGCACAATGGGGCGTCGACCCTATAAACATGGCCATGGTGAAGTTACGAGTGCTTAGAGACTGGGCCTGACATAGGGCCTAGAGGAGGATACATGTGATACTGGATATGAGGGCATCAGGTGGGGGTGAGTTGTCACTGTATTGATAGTGTACCATTATTTTTATTTTTGATATATATCCCGGCCTGCAAGCTGAAGACGTGAGATTATACATGAGATTTTTTATGATAATGATATTTATTTTATATCTATCTATATATGTATTGATAAACAAACATTCCCATTATATAGTTGATGATGTTTACTGGATGATTAAATGAATTTGTTTTTAACTTGCACTATTATTATGTATCATGGTAACTAGGTGAGTTAGGCATGATTGAGTCTAGGTATCATAGGCATGACAAAGTGAGGTATAGGCGTGGTGGAGTTTAGGTGATTTAGGTATGATGGAATCGATGTCATATAGGTGTGATGGAGTTTAGGTGATTTAGGTATGATGGATTTGAGGTCATATAGGCATGATGGAGTTGTGATCATAAGCATGATGGAGTTAGGTATAGGCATGATTTTGTCATGTTTTTGTGTTTGATTTAATTTCCAAGTTATTGTTATTATGGAAAATAATGGATGATGTATATGTATGTTGTGGTGTAAATTTCCAAATATTTGATATCATCGAAATGTGAAATGATAGATGTATGATATGGGGATGTGATAAAATGGTATGTATGTATGTTTTTATGATTATTTAGTTTCCTAGTTTTGTGTAAAATGGAAACCAACTAAGGTAGAATGTGAATATAAAAGGGGGAAAATTAGTTAGGGGAAAGAGTGTCCGAGCTAACCTCCAAGGGCCCAATGCTCTCGGAGTGTTTCCTACATAGCCCTGAGAAAAAGGGTCCTCAAGATGATGTAGTTCTCACATAAACTAGGGAAGCATATGATGAGGTATAGGAATGGGTTTGTAGGTTTTAGGCATGATGGAATCTATGTCATTTAGGCATACTTGAGTTTAGGTCAATTAGGCATGGTCAATTTTATATCATTTAGGCATGGGTGATATTGGGGTTGATTAGGCATGGTTGAGTATAGGTCGAATAGGCATGGTTGAATCGAGGTTGAATAGATATCTATTATTTTGGTGAAATATTAATTCCAAAAATGTAGGTGCCAAAGGTCTTCTCTTTTGTAGGAGGAGAAATAAGTAAGAAATTAGGTGATTGGTAAGAGGATACAAAAATGCTCCTAATTTCTAAGAACCATGATGAGTCTATCATACCAAAGATTGGATTATGAATGGAAGAACCCAAAGGTGTTGGATGATTGACTATTCTAAAGGTGAAGAAGGTCACATGATCATGAAATGTCACATTTGTAGCACATCCCTTGAGTAGGTAGAATATTAGAGAGGAAAATGTGGTCAGGTGAAAGAAGTTGGTTAGCGTAACCTTGTGTGAGACAACATGCCTTTTTGACAAGGAACGTAAGATCAAAATAAACAAGTCTATGATGAAAAATTGATCTTTTTTCTTTTTTATTTTGTTTTTATGGAGTGATAGATGCAGGAAGTCTACATGGGATGAGTAGAGTATCTCCTTCAGGTCTTCTTGAAGCTGATCGATGCAGGAAGATTCAAAAAATAATAATTTTTCTTTTACAAGAATAATATTCTTTTTGTCATAGACTATGTATAATATGGTTGGCTTTGTATAGATTTCCTTCGAGTGAGTAGTCTATTTATAGAAGCAAGATTGAAATATTATATGTCATTTTTGAGGGAGTCATCTTTTTGTTAGAAGTTTGTCTCAAGGAGTTTGAATTTGAAAATCCCATATATTACTTTTGAATTGTTTTTTGGAATTTTAGGTCATGGACAAGACTAAAGAGAAGTATAGGCTCCTTTTATGAAGACAAAACCATAGCACACAGGATTAGCTATGAAAGAGAGGTTTTAAGTGACGAATGGCTATGGAATTCCATCTTGAAAAGGATGAAAATTATCCATGAGAAGCACGCCATGAGTAGAGTCATGGTACTCATATTAAAGATAAGGATGAAAAGTGACGGGTAATCACATGATTCTTGTTTATTCATTGATCCTTAAAATAGGTAAGTGGAAGGTGAATGGTTCTTAAGGGACAAGTGTTTAATAGACATAAGATGATCTAGGACTTGATTCAACAATATAATGGTCAAAGATGCAAGGCATTGAGGGGCTCAGGTTTGGGTTTACCTTCGAGTGAAGTCAAATGATAAGCACTTGAACCATAGGTATGAGTAATGATATAGAGTTCAAGCCAATTAGGAGAAAATTTTCCCCATTTTCTTTGCTTTGCTTTTGTTACATGTCAATTTTCCTTCATGAGACGAGGTCACTGACCTAGAAGATTTTGGAAGAAGGAAAGGTTGGATGTAAAACGTTTGGTTTTAGTGAAACATTCAATAAAAGAAGCGGAAATGACAAGTCCCCCATGGGTATAGGGAAGAATGAGATAGTGATAGGTTTGGTTTGGTAATATTGGGTGTGGGTGAGTAAAGATGGATAAAGTAGATGGGAAAGGTGGGAAAATTTGGGCAACGTAGGGTAAGGTAAATGAAGAAGGTCTGGTTTTGAAGGGAGGTGTAATAGAAGAAGAGGGAGTGTCGAGTCCCCCATAGATAAGGAAGAATAAGGTGGTGATAGATATCATTATGCAAGATTGAGCAAGGTTGAGTGTGATGAGGTAGGTGGTGGGTAGATTAGGTAAGGTATATTGGTTGAGACAAATTGGGATAAATTGGATAAGGTTAATTGGGCTAGGTTAGGCAAGGTTTAGGAAAGGTTGAGGCAAGGTAGTGGGTAGAGTAGGTAAGGTGTTTTGGTACCCAAATTGATTCTCCCTCAGAAGCTAAGTAGCATCACAGGTTTGGCAGGAAGCTTAAAGGTAAGAAAAACATGTAATGTGTCTTTTTGTAGCTGAGGATGAAATGCATCTTGCTCTTTATCACTCAGATGTGGAGAAATGTGTAGCACCAGCAAGAGGATTTGACCTATCCTCACTACTTTATGGTTGAGCCTTTGAACCAGGGTTAGAGGACCCTTTTGTATCCTATTTTTTATGTAGGAGATGGAGATGTCCTTCCTTGTGAAGTATTAAGAATAGCTTGGAGAAAATATGATCAATGCAACAAAACCTAACTCTCACGATTTGTCACTCTAGATAATGGAGATATTTTCTAGGCAAGGTTCAGGACACTAAAGACAATGAAAACATGATTGTTTCTGCATGTTTTGGTAGTAAAAATTATGCATTTGTATACATATGTGACAAACAGGGGTAGCATGGGTATGATTAATTGTTTTGAATGAATTTTAGTGGGAGGTGAAGCGGGATAAATTTGATTATACCAAATCTTTGAGAAATTTTACAAAAATGGAAACTTCTAGTAACATAATGCTTTCAGAGTAGCTAGGGTGTTCTTTTAACCAGAATATGTGCTCCAATTGAAGCCTAGATCAGCACTTTTCACACAAAATTCTAGCATCCAAAATGAAGGCTCAAATTGTAAAACTTAACTAAACATTATCAATCTCTGTTTCATCATGCCTAAGATATCCTCAAAGGCTAACAAATAATATTATAGTCATGCTGGGAGTCACAGTGATTTTAAATTTGTTTATTTCACTATCAAATGAAAGATATTATGAGAAATGATATTACAAATGCCACCAAACTATCACAAGGATAAGATCTTGTGTGATTCACATAGATTTCAATGTAAGAATACAACGGGAACAATAAAAACTACTTGCAGACACTCAAAAATGAAGAAAACAAAATTTTTCTCAAGAATAACATAGATTAACTTGAGTTTCGTTAAATTTATCAGTGGGGGAAAGTTTCTAGAACAATCTCAGAGCTTATCAATGGATGTACACTCGCAACCACCTTTACATGATAAAATTTAACACAAAGGAGATAAACAGGATTCTTCAAGATAGTTTCTGAGGAAGATGGGCTCTATCAAACTTTTCTCTTAGGAAATTAGTTTCTGACTCCTAACACTTCTACCTTCATAAACTCCCAACCCTTTTCACAACAAAATCATGCCTATTTATATCATTTTACAAAAAGACTTTTACCCCTAAAACAAGAGACATTGAGTGTACTAGTTCTCACCATGATCTCAATTACGATTCCAAGAATCAGATCTAAAAAAATTTCAGGTGCTCAAGGGGTAAATCTCTTCAAACATCTCCCACATTCAACTCCTTCCTCTGGTAGAGATCTTTTCCCTTTACTCACCAACCACTTTGACCCCTATTCTATCCAATCTAGTTCTTTGCATTCCCAAGAAGAAGAAATGGAAGATAAAATCGAGCTAAAAGGTCAGGTCTCATCTTAATGGTAAAATACGTCTCCTGGATTTTTCTCACCAAACCCAGATATCAACAAGTCTTTCATGTGCCAAGGAAAGAAAAATCAGGTCGAATCCGATAGCCAAATTGCATATTAATGGTGAGAGACGTTAAAATACCTTCCCCACCAAACCAGAATATCAGATTAATGTTCCTCTTCATTTGGCATGTAGGAGACTCCAAGAAATGATAAAAATCATAAGAATACACATCCCCAAGAGCTCTGGAGTAAAAATGGTGGAAAAATTAGATACAGAGGCATAGCTTCCATTGATTTCTATTTTGAATTTTGATCATCCACATGGGAGATCCAATTTAGAGCGGGCCTCGGGTTCCTTTTTTATTTTTAAAACTTTTGGAAAAATGTAAAATTTTCACATTTTGCTCCACACCTCTACCCTTGAGAAATGAGCATGACTTGTGTCCTAAGGTGGGTGCCAAAGGAACCGCGTCCAAATTCTACTATTTCACCTCTTTTTTGGGAAAAGGAAAATTTTCCAAATTTTCCCGCATCTCCTCCATTTCACTTCTAGTCTTTGATGTGGGTCCCAACGGAACCACACTTCCTTTTTTACTTTTAACTCCCTTCTCCAAAAATGAAAATTTTCCAAATTTCCCTCGGAAGTCCACACCTCCGCCATTGACTGAGGAAATTTTTTGACTATTCTATGTTGGGTCTATGGGCCATTTTGATGTTTTAATCCTTTTAGTGACAAGATGCAAAAAAATCCAAGTTTCCTCCGATGGTCCACTTCCCCGCCTTTTGACTTTTCAAACTACCACGTGTCAAAATGGTGCATCTTGAGATGGTCCCTAAAAGTTGAGATCTTGAATGAGTGTGGGCTCACCATGTGTCCTGCCCGGAAAAATTTGTTTGAAGGCTTAAAGCTCAGTGGAAGGCATCATGTGTCAGGGTCCGAGGTAATCTCCTTTGGCCATTGAAAATTCCAAGAAAAATGCAAAGTGAGCGGAGGCCTCCAAGTGTCCTCCTAGCGCTTCTTTAAAATGAAATTCAAGGGCCAGTCCTCAAACATACGCAGTCCCTCCACGTGTCCCAGGCCTCTCAAAACCTTTTGAAAAAGACTAAGTATGGGAAACTCTAGAGGAAGCCTCCATGTGTCTTCATGGTGTAATTTCAACATAGAGACCTAAAGAAGAGATCCTTAATGAGCGTGGATTCACCACATGTCCTTGTTCCACCAAACTGTACCATCAACATAAAAATTTGTCTATGTCTTGGTAAAGCAACAGAAACCTCCACGTGTCCTCTCGGCGTAACTCTAAGGCCAAACCGAAAAGAAAATCTTCAAATGAATGCCATTCCTCCATGCGGACTAGTTTTGGGTCAAGGTGATCCATAGAATTTTTAGAGTTCCCGGTAAGCCACATCCAACCACAAGCAGCCACATTTCCTATTGATGTAAAGATGTAAATTTGACCGGGAAAAATTCCCATTAAACCATAAAATGTGTAAAAATGACCATTTCATCCTGGAGATGAAATTTTCTCCAAGGACAGAGAATTTAGAAATGTTACAAGGCTCAAATACATTCCTCCAAGCTACATCCATTCATTTTTCTTCAAGTATTTAGGGAAAAAAATGATAAGGATAACAAATCCCGACTATGAAAAATTGAAAGAACAGGAGAGCCCAAGTTTTTTTATGAACATAGAACGAGGGACCCTAATTACAGATCCTTTCTAGATAACTAGATAAACAAGGAAACAACTATGGATCCATATGTGACCCTCGGCCTAGGAAATATTGGTTATGGAAATAAAAGGAAGGCAGGGACTCCTCAAGAACATCACGGGGGGATAAAATGTGACAGAGGCCATAATTTGATAGATTTTAATGGAAAAATGGGGCGAGAATATTTTGAGCACCAACATTGGCTCCGAGTTGGGGATGGGCACTCCAAGCAAGTGCCACAAGCAAAAAGGTAGAATAAGTGCCAAAATATCCATTGGGAAAAGGATCATCTTACAGAGCACAAAACCAGGACTATCCCCAAAAAGAACCCAGAAACTAGCAAAAACAAGCCACCAGGGGTTAGTATGAACAAAAAACATGTAAGACAAAAAAAAAAAAAACCAACAAACTATACATAGTAACGATGATGTTCACCTTGATTCTAGGGAATCAATACAAGAAATGTTTCAAATGCCTACCATTAACAAGAAATTTGAGCAATTCCCCATCTAAGTCCTTCGAAAGAAGGTAAGGTATGTTCACCAATTCTAATATCAATGGAGTAAGGGCCCATCCATAAAGTGTCAAATTTGCTATGCTTACCCTTATCTTCATGTCTGCTATCCCATAGGAGCACAAGATCTCCAACATTCAAAGCTCTTGGGGTGGCCTTATTGTCGAACAACTTCTTCAGATTCTCCCTAAACTTTACATGCATTTGGTGGGATGCCCTCCTTTCTTCATCAACTTCAACAATATGGTTAATGTGGGCATCATATGGACTTACCTCTTGATCCTCTAGTTGTTGCATGAAATGATATGAGGATAATTTCATATGCAAGGGCAGCAGGGCCTGAGTTCCATACATCAACTCAAATGGAATCTTTCCAGTGGCTCTTTTAACAATAATTTTGTCTTCCCAGACAACAAACTTCAACTACTCACCCCATTTTCTCTTGTTCAGCTCCAAGGTTCTTATGATAATCTTCAACAAATTCTTATTACTAGAATCCGCTTTTCCATTTCCTTGGGGATTGTAATTAGAAGCATATGTCAAATTGATCCCATATTCTTTGCACATTGCCACTAAGGGTTTAGCTCTGAAGATCATAGCATTGTCAGCAACAATTTTGACTGCACCCAAACTTGCAGATGATATGGTTTAGCATGAAGTCTATGACTATTTGGTGTGTTTCCCTTTTGGTGGGGATTTCCTCTACCCACTTGGTGAAGTAATCTGTGGCTACAAGAATCCACTTATGGCCAACACTTGAAGGGTCTGAAATCTCACCAATGAAATCCATTCCCCATTGCTTGAATGGATCTTCAATTGATACAGGTTGCAAAGGAAGGGAGCCTGAAGCTTTTAGTCTTCTAGAAAAGCACTGGCAACTCTCACATATTCTAACCAAAAGAGCTGCATCCTTGAAGATATTTGGCCACCAATAACCAACCCTCATGATCTTGTGTGTTGTGACCCTTCCAAAAAATGTGCCCCACAAACTCCTCCATGGAGATCAACAATTATTTTGGGGGCTTCATCCTCAGTAATGCACCTTAAGAGGACTCCCTCAGGGTTCTTCCAAGATAACCCATAATTAGTAATGACATATTTTTGGGAAGCCAACTTAAGGGCCCTTTTATAGTTCTTACTCAAATACTTAGGGGAGTATAAATGTTAGAGATAAAAATCAGATCCTTGTACCACTCAGAACTCATTAGTTTCTCAAAGACATCTACCTTTCCTTCTCCTACCTCATTCACCTCAATAGTTTGCAAGTTTCTCTCAGTAATAAGCTTAGCCAAGCCCAAACCTCTCACCAGCTTTGTGGTTTGGATATCCATGTCAAATTCTTGCAACTTGTTCACCCATTTGTATCTTTTGCTTGAGACTTCCATCTCTGATAATATGTCTTTCACCATGGTGTGGGGAACATAAGAAAAAATCTTAGAAATCAAAATTTAAGGCCTGAAAACCTTTGTTTCTCTTACCAAGGCGAATGCTTGTTTCTCCATAATAGTGTATTTCAGATTAGCCCCTTGCAATGGCTTACTGAGAAAGGCAATTGGCCTCTCAACCCCTTCATAATCTTTCTGCAACATGACAGATCCAATAATGTTTTCTGAAGCAAAAGAGAACAATAGAAAGGGCTTCTTATAATCTAGAGCTGCTAGAACATGTGCATGCTTTAGTGCCTCTTTAATCCCATTAAAATATTGAATGAAATCCTTGTCCCACTTTGATGACCTGGTCCTTATTTAACATGGAAGTGATTGGAATGGTCAACTCATAAAAGTTTGATATAAATCTTCTGATGAAGTTTATCTACCCAAAGAAGGATTGAATTCCTTTCTTGGTTCTTGGGATTGGAACCTTGTTGATGGCCTATACCCTTTCTGGATCAATCATCACCCCTCTTGTGACACAATGTGACCAAGCAACTTTTCCTTCTGTACTCCAAAATGACACTTATTTGGATTGAGTGAAATGCTATATTCTCTTAATCTTATTAGCATATTTTCCAAATGTAGCAAGTCATCACTTCTCTTTATGGAGAACACGGTTACATCATCTTGGTAGACAGCAATAAAATCATTGATGTAACCAACAAAAGGAACATCCATTACTCTTTGAAAATTTTCTCTAGAATTCATTAGTCCAAAAGCCATCCTAACATATACATATGCTCCCTAAGGGGTGGTAAAGGCTGTTTTAATCCTTCCTTATTCCTTCACCAAAACTTTGTTATAACAAGAGAAACCATCCAGGGTAGAAAGTAGTTCAAACCAGTCACCAGTGTAGCATGTTTTCTATGTTTGGTAAAGGACAATTATCCTTCATTGATGCTCTGTTCAGATTTTTGAAATCCACACATAGGCTGATGTCACCATTCTTCTTTCTGAATGGTACTAGGTTTCCAACCCAAGAAGAATACCATGTGGGCTAAATAATCCCTCTATCCCTGATTTTCTTCACTTCCTCTTGCATATTAAGAGATAGGAGTGGATTGACTGGCCTTTGTTTCTTCTTCTGAATGGTTTTGCATTGGATTCCAATGAAATCTCATGTTGAAAAAGATCATCTATGTATGCCTTCATCTCAGAATAAGTCCAAGCCATGCAATCTTGATACCTTTTCAACAATTAGATGTAGGAATTCTTCTTCTCCTTGTTGAGATTACTACCTAACCAAATATTCCTTGGTTCCTCCTTTGTGCTAAGGTCACGCTCCTCAATATGCCTTGAGCCTACCATACATCTATTAATAATGTGATCAACATTATCAAAATTGGACTCAAGAGCAACCAGCCCTCTAGGAATGGTATTAGTCTTTAGTTGGATGATGCCTTTGCCAAACAAGGTTTCTTTACCCTCTACTATGCACACCATTGGCTCCCAATCAAAATTTTGATCAACAAACTCTCCTTTATTCTACAAAAATCTTCTAACCTGAGCATCATCATCAAAAACCTGCCAATGCTTAATATTGTCAGGTATAGATGGCCTTGTTTACACCTCAACATCATATTCACAATATGGGGACACTGCACAATTATCAAACCAATATCCTAACACTACAAGTTTTTCTACCAAATCATTGAACTTCCTATCATGATGCACAATGTTAAATGAAATAAACATCTCAATAAAATCCCAAACTGCATGCTTGTATTGTTTCATTCACTAATTTTTTGTGGCATGCAATTTTTTGACTTGATTTACAATTAATTTTGAATCTCCCTTGACATTGATGTCTTTAACACCATATTTCCAAGTAATCCTCGACCTAAAAATAGTGCCTCATACTCAACAATGTTATTAGTGCACTCATAGTTGAGTTTGAAGGAAAAGAAAAACTCTTCCTAGCCTGGAGAGATCAGAACAACACCAACACCATCAAAAAATGAGGTCCACAGAGATCCTGCATGTTCAAGACACTTTCATTCTTCAATCTTGTGCTCTTTTCCATCAGAAAATCCTACAAAGTTATCAACATCAACACTTGTGTACAAAACTTCATAAGATGCATTGTTGGGATCTTCAATAAGGTGTAACATATTATTTTTCCCATACAACTTGACAAGGCTGCCCTCAATTGGGATGGTGACATAGGACATATAAATCTAAACACTCCCACCAACACTTGCAGCCCATTTTCTAGATATTAACATACCCCACTTGGTTGGGTAATCAATAATAACTACATCAAGCTTCAAATTCCTTCATGGATAGGTAGAAAGTTGTACCACCAGACCCTTCACACATCCCACCACTGGTACCTCTCTGGAATCCATGGAAATGCACTTCCCATATGCAACTGTTACTTTGATATTCATTTCATTCATAACTTCCAAAGGCATAACATTGCATGATGCCCCTGAGTCAAACATACATTTGTGAAATAATCTATTCTTAATGATTAGAGTGGTGAAGAATGGATCCATAATCAGCTGAGAATCTACCAAGGATGTTCCCAAATAAAAATCAGGTATTTCATCTAGCTCTTTTGATGCTAGTGGTGCTTCTATTTCTTCAATAACTAGTTGAGTCTCCACAATGTTTATGTTTCTACCTAGGGCATTCTTCTCCTCTTTTAGTCCAAAATACTCCAATGCCATTTTCTTGTGCTCAGGGATCCTAAGCAACTCAATAATTGGAATTGAGATCTTGATCAGACTCAAGACTTGGGAAATATCATAAGGGATAGACTTTGGCAAGGTTTCATTGGAAGGAAGGTTGACAAACTCATTAGATGGCATAGGAGTTTTGATAGCTTGGGCATGAGGCGGGGTATGAGTTTTTTTGGGATAGCAAGTCCCTTAGCAGATGCATCTTTCTTAGGAGCCTCTTTAGGAACATTTGAAAGCAATGGAGTTTTTGTCTTGGCCTAAGGACTTGTCCCTTTGACAACCCTACTTCTTTTGTTATGTTCCTTTTCTTAAGCCACAAAAACATTCATCAACAACTACATGTCCTCCTCAAATGGGATGCCTCCATCATACTTATTTATCATTAAAGCCCTCCAATATTCAAATTCATTATTGGGAAATTCAAAATCTTGTACAGTATATACTTATAAAGTATCAGAGGGAGGAAGAATAGGTACCTGATGGATGCAATCCAAAAAATCACCAACAGTTCTAGCACTTATTACCTCAGTTGAAGTTGCTACTTTTTGTGAGCTCGTGGAGCAAATGATCATGAAAACATCACCATCATTGTCATCATCTACTTCTTCTTCTTCCTGTTGATCTTCCTCACATAGAGCATGGGCCATGAAACATCTGTCACACCAATTAAGGACATTTGTCTCATCCACAATAGCAACTCTAGCAGCCAAAGGATCAGGTACCATTCTTTTTACCTTCCCTAGGACTACCTATTTCCAAATCCAACAGGTCCCTTGCCTCTATCATCAGATCTTTGGTGATTTATAAACTTGTCTTGGCCCTATTGCTTGTGTTGACCTTCTGAACTCTGCCCAATCAATTTTTCTGCTTGGGCTAATTTATATGATATTTCTTTGACAGCCCCTGCCAAAGTTTTCACAACTTCCTCCAAATAAGCAAGCCTTACTTGTTTGAATATTTTCCGGGTTAATTATTTTTACACCCTCTCTTTTTACAGGCTTTCCAATTGCCTTGATGTTGTTCTCTATTTGCAGATCCAAGGTGAAGGCTTGCCTCAAATTAGTAGGGTTTTTGTCCCTCAAGTAGTAAGCAACTTTTTTATTAAATGCATCTAAATATTTGATCAAACATGATTCATCACATGGCCTTAAGCTAACAGGAAATCTCCTCAAGGTATTGTTAAACCTTGTGTTGAAATCGTGTACTGAGTCATTAGGATTCTTCTTGATGTTTTAAAAATATGATAGAAGAAACCTAGGGTCATTTCTATCACCATACTATAATCTAAATGCATTATTCATCTCTATCCAAGAATCAATGGAATTGTCTGGAAAAACTTTATACCAATCCCTTGCATCCTCTTCCATAGTATGGATAAATAGTATGATATATACATCTTCATGTTCAATCTCAAAGTCTTCCATCATATTGATAAAAATATTTATATGTTGATCACCAGTTGTAACATTGTTTCCTTGGAACTTGGGTAATATGTTTCTTACATCCTTGGGAACTACATTTGGGTAACTAGCCATCCTTGTAAAATTTATAGGACTAAAGGTGGTTACAACAAATGGAGGTCTAGGTGGGGGCAGGGCCATGTTGTTTTGAGGAGGTGGCCGTGGAGGAGAGACAAATTGATAAGGGGTAGAGGAACTTTAAAACACATGAGTATAACTTTCAAAATGGATATCCCCTAAAGGCCTTGTTTCTCAGAAATCCCTATCAACTTCTGAAAATAAAGGGGCAGAATGAGGAGAAAAGAAAGCCCCTCTCTAAAAGAATTCAATTCCAAAAGAGGCTACTGATTGAGAAGCACTTGAATGGAAGTCTTCAAAATAGGGCAATCAAAATGGAGATCCCTTTTCTTGTCTTCGATCTCCAACAACCCCTCTTTTCTTTTCCTAGAAAGAATTCAATTAATTAAAGGCTAAGACACTGATTCATTAAGAATCTCAATAGGGAGTTTCCACTAAGATTTCCAGCACTAAAATATGATCTTATGTCAACACTAGAACCGGAAATGGAAAGATTCTCTTTATCATAATAGGGCAATCTAAAATTCACAACACTTGGAGCATCGAATATGAATAAGCACTATGTCCATAGTAGTTGTCAATATGGTGTTAGTACCCAAATTGATTCTCCCAAAAGCCGATCACAGTTTCCTTAGAGGCAAGCAAATCATGAATGTGTCATTTTGTTTTCCTTGCTCTTTGGAACTTAGATAATGGGTAGCACCTCGAAGAGGATTTGACCTATCCTCACTACTTTATGGTTATTCCTTTTAAAGGTGAAAGGACCTTTTAGCTAGTTTTTATATGGAGATGTCCTTCCTAGAAGTTTAAGAAGACCTCAGAAAAGATCAATGCAAAAAAACTAACTCAAACACGAGTTGTTCTAGAAATTAGTATTTTGAATCCTAACAAATACTTGAAAACTACCTTTTAGCACAAACTCCCAATACCCTATGGGTTTGGGTATGGTAAAATCATGCCTAAAGTATATACATTTGAGAACTTTACAAAATGAAAACCTCGAATAGCCTTTTCCCCCAACTTTTCTTGCTCCACCTAGATTTAAATGTACTTCAAGGATCCAAAATGAAGGTTCACCATGATCTCGATTAATATTCCCAAATAATATGCTCAAAGGCTAACAAACAATCTTAAATGCTTGAGTCATCTATCAAATGAAATCCTTCCGATAAATGAAATAAAATGCCACATTCAACTCCTTCCTCTAGTAGATCACTTTTCCCTTTCTATCACAAATTTTCTCAAGTTCCACCCCTATTTTGTCATTTTGATGATCAAATTTAACACAAAGGAGACAAATAGGCTTCTTCGTATAGTTTCTGGGAAGAAGAAATGGAAGATTTACCTTCAATCCCACCCTTTTCATGGTAGCCTATTTATATCATTTTACAACAAAGGCCTTTCTCATCTTAATGGTAAACCATGATCGTCCCGAATTTTTCTCACTCTCCAAGCCAGATCAAATGGAAGATCAAATTGAGCCCAAAGGCCAGTTCTCATCCAATGGAAATAAAATTTTTCTCATGCCAAATTTGATTCCAAGGAAATAAAATTCGTGCCAAATTTGACAGTCAAATTTCATATTAATGGTGAGATACATTTACAGACCTTCCCCACCAAACCAGGATATGAGATTCATTTTCCTCTTCATTTGGTGTGCAGGAGACTCCAAGAAATGATTAAAAATCATAAGAATACATAGCCCCAGGAGATCTGGAATAAAAATGGTGGAAAAATAAGATACAGAGGCATAACTACCATTGATTTCTATTTTGAATTTGGACCATCCATGTGGGAGATCCAATTTAGAGTGGGCCTGTGGGTTCCTTTTTTCCTTTTAGAAATTTTCGAAAAATGTAAAATTTTCACATTTTTCTTCACACCTCCACCCTTGAAAAATGAGCATATTACGTGTCCTAAGGTGGGTCCCAAAGGAATCACGGAAAAATTCTACTATTTCAGCTCTTTTTTAGAAAAGGGAAAATTTTCCAAATTTTCCCCGCAACTCCTCCCTTCCACTTCTAGTCTCTGTTGTGGGTCCTAGTGGAACCACGCTTCCTTTTTATTTTTAACTCCCTTCTCTACAAAAGGAAAAATTTCCAAATTCCCCCCAGAAGTCCCCACCTCCGCTATTGACAGAGGAATTTTTTTGACTATTCTATGTCAGGTCTATGGACCATTTCGATGTTTTAATCCTTTTGGTGACAAGAGGCAAAAAAATCAAGTTGCCTCCGATGGTCCACTTCCCCACCTTTTGACTTTTCAAACTACCACGTGTCACAATGGTGCATCTCTCAATGGTCCCCAAAAGTTGAGATCTTGAATGAGTGTGAGCTCACCATGTGTCCTGGCCCAAAAAAATTTGTTTGAAGGCTTGAAGCTCAGTAGAAGGCACCATGTGTAAGGGTCCGAGGAAATCTCCTTTAGTCGCTGAAATGTCCAAGCAAAATGCAAAGTGCATGGAGGCCTCAAAGTGTCCTCCTGACGCTTGTTTAAAATAAAATTCAAGGGTCAATCCTCAAACATGCGCGTTCCCTCCACGTGTCACAGGCCTCTCGAAACCTTTTGAAAAAAGAATTATTATGGGAAACCCTTGTGGAAGCCTCCACGTGTCTTCATGGAGAAATTTCAACATATAGACCCAAAGCGGAGATCCTAAATGAGAATGGGCTCACGAAATTTCCTTCTTATGCCAAATTGTACCATATGCATAAAAACTTGTCTAAGTCGGGGAAAAGCAGTGGAAACCTCCACGTGTCTTTCTGGAGCAACTCCAAAGTCAAACCAAAAAGAAAATCTTCAAATGATCGTCGTTCCTCCACGTGGACCAATTTTTAGAGTGCTCCATTGAGCCGCATCTAACCAAAGGAGGCCACATTTCATTTTGATGCAAAGATTTAAATTTGATCAGGAAAACACCCGTCAAATAGTAAAATGTGGAAAAATGACCATTTGAGCCCAGAGATGAAATTTTCTCCAAGGACAAAGAATTTAGAAATGTTCCAAGGCTCACTTTTCTTCAAGTATTTAGGGAAAAATGACAAGGAAACAAATCCCAAATGTGAAAAATGGAAAGAACATGAGAGCCCAAGTTTTTAGATGAACAAAGAATGGGGGACCCTAATTATAGACCCTTTCTAGATAAACAAAGAAAAAAGAAAACAACTATGCATACATATGTGACTCTCGGCCCAGAAAGATTGTTTATGGAAACAAAAGGAAGGTAGAGACTCCTCAGGCACAACATGGGGGGATAACATGCAGTAGAGGCCATAAATTGATAGATTTTAATGGCAAAATGGGGCAAGAATATTTTTAGCACCAACACGGTGGATGATTAAGGTCCGGTTTGAAAGAGAGTTGCAAAATATAAAAAGAGGTAATATCGAGTCCCCATAGGGTAAAGTAGGATATGGTGATGATAGGTAACGTCGTATAATATTGGGAAAATTTTAGTCAAATGGGGAAGAATCCTTGGTTAGGAAAGTGACAATGTTGGGGATATTGATGAAGCTGTTGAAACATGGAGCGGTGTGTGACTCCATCAGAAACAAGATATTATAGCCCATGGAATGTTACCTTGGCGGCAGGTGGAAGTTGGATAGTGGATAAAGGTTAAATGGAGGGGTACCAATTTTCTCTTTTCCTTTGTCTTTTGGGGTGCAAGTGTCAATGTTAACCATATTAATATGTGTTACAGGAGAAAATAGGTCGTGATAGGTGTAGTGACAGTGATGCAGGAGCATAACTTGCAGAGGCCATAACTTTTGATCCGACCCTTGGATCGTCCTGAAATTTTACAGGGTGGTAGATATACATTAGTCATTTTGGCATGTTTTCGGGCTCGGATTCCGTCATCTAGTGGCCTAAAATTGGCTCTGAATGTTTTTTCCGCTTTTGAATAGGTCTTACAACTTTAATAACTTTTGTTGTGCTTGTCAAAATAATTCCAAATTTCGTGTGAGCCCTAATTTGTGAATGTATATTTGGAACACAAATTTTGGGGTCAATCTGAGTTGTTTTGCATTTTAGGGGTTTTTGGCATGTTAGGTTTTTTGGCATTTTAGGGTTTTAGAGTAGTCTTGAAATAAAAGGAGAATTGTAATGATGTAATAGATCAGTGTGAATTCCAGAATGAGAAGTAAGCTATTTTGAAACTCCTGGTTTTATTTGCAATGCTGTTTATGTGTGTTTTTGGAGGTATTTCAACCTCTAATATGTGGATTCACATCAGACAGGATGGGAAAAAGTATTGTGAGGGAATATACTATTTTTGTGAAAAAATTACAGCGCATTGGAATTTTGGTGGAGGTTTGGATAGCTCTCTTATTTGGACCATATTTAGCTCAAATGTTTGAGGAAGATAAAAGGGTTGTGGAGGGGTAGATGATTTTTTCTTAATAGGTAATGGATGAGGATCTGTGGTGATAAGTGGATGTGGAATAAGGCCCTCATCTAAAATATCATCAACATCAAATTTTTCTTCCAGAGGACAGAGTTGGAGAAAAATTGTCTTAAGAGCACATGATGGTAGACACAAATTTGTGTATCGAAAACCCTTCTGGCATAGGTTTGAGTTGTTCATAATGTCTAAGAGGTGGAAATGTGATGACAAAGGTTTCCTAAAGGTTAGGTAAAATTTTGTCGTAAGACCCTCATAATGGATCACAACGTAAAGTAAGTGTGGGTGATTTCGGTGGGAGAGGCACCACTAGAGGTGGAGTTGGAGGTTAGTCTATTTGAGAACCTATTTGATAGGTATTATGGTTTTAGGTTTGGATTGCACCTTCTTTCATAAATATGTAGTAGATGAACTAGTGGTTGAAGGTGGTATAGGTTTAAATACCTCTTTAGAGGGTAGTGGGTTTTGTGACTTTGATTGCTCCCTCTTGAGTAAAGGTGCAGAAGAAGTGTGTGATGTATAAGGGAAGGAAGATGGTGGAAGGGGATGGATTAGCCAAGGTGATAATGGAGGTGTGGTGAAGGCTATGGTGAGAGGCAATGTAGAAGGTACTAGTTGAAGAGAAGGAAATATCATAGGTAATGATGAGGACATTGGAAGTGTTGTAGGTATAAGTGGTATAAAGGATGTAGGTGATGGAAAAGGTGTAAGTTTTGTAGGTAATGATGAGGAGGTAGGTTAATGTGCTATTTTTTTACCTTGGGTAGGAGGCTGTCTGGCTAAGGTTGATGGGTGACATCCTAGGATAGATGGAAGGAGTGAAGGTGACAGAGGGGTAGCCGGTGAAATCGGTGTATGCAGGCCTAAGAGGTTGGGTATTCCACTTAGCTAGGGTAATATTATTTGTGTTGGCTTGTGAGGATGTGGCTAAGTCAAGTTTTACATGAGGATGTACTAGGCTTGATGTCAATATGACTCCTAATGTTGTAATGGATTTGAACGCGGAGGAAGGTATAGGTGTGGGTAAGGCTTTAGGTATTGGAAAATTTTCATTTGATGGTAAAGGTTTAGACATGGGTGAGGGTAATGAAGAAGAGGTCACTACAAATGGCATGTTTATTGTTAGTTTGGTTATGTGAAAGACCTTTAGATAGATCATGGAAGTATTGGTAGACAACATTTGCATCTATGTTGAGAAAGGTAGCTGAAGGCGTCTCCAAAGAATGGAATTGTTGACATAATCCAGGTGGTTAGCCAAACATGAAAATAACATTATTGTAGGGGGGATGATGTTGATTTGGTAGTAATCACTATAAATAACATCTGTGAGACTAAGAAATGGTTGGCTTTAGACTCTATGGGTAAAAGAGCTCGAGAGAAAACCAATAGGATCCTTGAAAGCCAATGGAGAATTATCACCAATAGGAAGCGGCGTTACTAATGGATACCCTATTGGTAGGGGAGATGGAAAGTATGATGAGGTAGGTTCATATTTCATAAAAAAGGGAGGTAAGCATGAATCTTCTGTGGGTAGGAGAGTAGATATTGTGGGTTGTTTGTCAGGATGAGAGGTACGTGGGGAAACTACATTGAAAGATATGGCGGATTCCTCCGTGGGAGAAGGGAGAGATAAGGGAGATACCTCTTTAGGTAAAGAAGTAGATGAAATAGGTTATTCCATGGATAAAGGGGCTCATGCAAGAATATCCTCGATAGATGGAGTAGGAGGAAATTGAGGAGGAGCTGGTATGATGTAGAAAACAATATGAACCTCACAAATGTTATTGTCATTATTAGATGGTTCACTAGTTTGGTTAGATGATGCAGTGTGATTTGGGAATGAATTCTTTAAGATATTAAGGTTCTTATTAGCTGGTGTATTAGGGTTAGCTAAGATGATATATCCACTCTCTAACATTTCTTTGACAATAATTTTGAAAGTTATACAATTACTATCACTATGACCTTTAACACAATGATAGTTACATTAACCATTTTATTTGTACCATGCAAGCATACGACGAGAGGAGTCAAAACCGGTATGTGGTTTGATGGGTGGAAGAGTGATTACTCTGGCTTTTAGAATTTTTCTAAAACCAAAGAGTAGGGTTCTCCAATGGTAGTGTATTTTTTCGTTATTCCCACTTGAATTGAAAATCCTAAATAGGAGAAATATTGGAAGAATGATTTTATTTCTTGGATGGGTGAGATGGGCTAGCTTTCAAAACTACTACATGGGCATATCCTTTTGCTTTGGAATAATTATTTTTTGGTTTGGAAGAATAACATGTATCGTTTGATTTAAATTCAGTGTTCTTGTTACGTAATTGTATCTTATTCTCTTCAATGGCACGAATTTCAAGTTTTCGAGCCATGGTGAATACCTCATCGAATGTGTGGAAAGTTTGAATTTATAGAGTTGGTGAAATGTGCCTTCACAAGCCCTAGTAATTAACTCTATTAACTCTTTTTGAGGCAATTGGAATGTGAGATGGGTGATTAGGTTCCACCAACGAGTGATAAAATATGTGATAGATTCATCTTAGTATTGTCGTGTTGAGTACAATTCGGTCTTGGTGACTTTCTTGATGATTTTGATAACAAAATGGTTTAGGAAAGCTTGAGCTACTTGGTTGATTGAGAAAATGGAGTGCATAGGTAGAGCATTATAGCAATACAATGCAGGTCTGTCAAGGACATTGGGAATGTCTACAAGATTAAAGGATCATCATGAGTGATAAGATAACACCCATGTTTAAAATACTGCAAGTGTTGTTGTGGGTTTTATTTTCTATTAAAAGGGTTGAATTTAGGAATTTCCCAATGTAGGGGGTATGGAAGAATAAAAATGAATGGGTGAATGGGATCATTTCAAATCTCATTATACATTAGAGAGTTTCATGAGTCCATGACTGATGCTTCCAATGTCTGCATCTTATGCATCATCATTTTGATAAGATCGTTAGCATGTTGTGATGATTGGGAACCCCTTGCAACATAACGGGATAGATGATGAAGGTATGACATGGGTGACATCCTAGTATGTGGTGGTGTCGAGGATGAAAATTATGAGGGAGGAATAAATCTAAGTGAAAAGTGTGTTGAATAATCAAAAGATGAAATAGGGGGTTGTTGGTGATAGGTGTAGGTAGGTGGAATGGATTTAATGACTCTCGTAGTAATTGGAGGAAGATATTGTAGGATGGAGAGGACATTTTTTAGAAGGGAGTATGGGCTGCCAACACCATGGGTGGCTAAGATGCAATAGGTATATGAGAGGTTGTGGGTTTAGATAATCCTACATTCAAGATGGTTGATGAAGGAATGGTTGACATCATAGGAGAAATTGACGTCAAAGGCATGAAATATGCCATAGGTGCAACAAATATCGATGATGTTGGGTCAAGTTAGGATATGATAGGTGGTAAGGTGGAAGAGGGTAAGGCCAAGATAGTAGTAGCTGATGTATAAGTGGGTGCAAGTGTAGGAGGAATGGACACAAGAATTTCATACACAAGCCTCCCTAATGAATCCTAAGTGGATGAATGGGCTAAATAATATTGTAAAGCAGTTGGTTTCGATCAAGGATCTTGCTAACTGCTTGTCACCGGTACTAATGACAATAGGTTGATTGGGATCCATAGGTGATAGAATGGAAGGAGGCGATGGGCTATGCGGGAATGGTTGAAGGCTAGCATTGAATAAAAGGTTGTTGGTTTGGCTATGATTCAAAACCATGTGACTTATAGTAGACCTAGTAATCTGATATCTGTACATGACACAGAAGGACAAAAGGAATAGAGAATTTCGAAAGGTGAAAATTGAATGTTGTTTTAATTAAAAAATTAAAAGAGAGAGACCGATGATGGTTGGGTAACCGGTGCCAATGACATAGGGTAACCAATGTTGGTTAGAGGACTGATACTGGTTACTATGGAAAATAAAAATATTTTTAAATGTTGTAATAAATGATGAAAATGAAGAAGATTTGGAGTTTGATAGTGACTTCAAAGACATAGAGATATGTTGAGGTAACTAAGGAAACCCTAGAAAGAATATAAATGTGATGAATTCTACTTTGGTTAAAATGAAAAAAATAACAGAAAATGAAAATGGTCAGTAAACCGTTGATGGTTAGATGAGTAAAATGACGACGGTTTTTGGACCGATGCCGGTCACTGTGAAATTTGTGAAAAGATGGAACATAATGAATTTGGTGACTTAACTCAAATAAAATACCAACCTGGAAACCTAAGTCTAGCAATGATTGACCCTAACACACTCAAAAAGAGTTGGAATACACAAACTATGGTTATGGAGTGTGAAGGGAAACAAGAATGGAGATAACAAACTCACACCTCAAAACACAAATCAAGTAAAAACTAGTAAACACCAAATCCTAGGTGGTGGATTTTATGTTCTGGATTATGCCATTTAGTATTGACTTGTGAATAGAATAGAGTGTCTGGTTTGATAAAGGTGCTTTACAAAAATCCAACAAGGATAGTTTCAGGTAATTGTTCGTGAGGGAAATCCTTTCTCTCATATAATAACTAGATAGATAAACCATTTTGGATCCAATTGTCAATCCTTTGATCGTGTGATCATTAAAACAAGTACGATGTTGTTTAATAAAATGAGTAATTTATTTTTAGTGGTTCGGTATAGAGAAGAAAGTGTGCACTAAAGTTCAATTTTTCAACCATCAGATGGGCATGAATTTCATCATATAGGTTGCCCATAATTTTTAAATGAGCTACAAATGCAACACTCAAAAATTATATGCAAATATTTCAGACCCAAATCCACAATGACATTCAATAAAAATAATGATGAATAGGAAAGATTTTGTCTTTCACTACTACAATACAAAAATAAAAAGAATGGTTCTTTTTAGTCCAAAATACAAGTGTCAATGAGACAAGTAGAAGAGAAAGAATGTTCCAAAGGAGAAAATTTAATGTCAACTACTTTCAAAAGGAAATAGACATGCAATATTTTACCTAAGAATGAACAATGCAAAAGAACCCAAATGGGTCCCACCGGGCATGCCAACATGTTTCACTGAATAATTGTGTGATAAAACAAATAAGGTAATGGTCAAGGAGGAATACTTGTTATATGTAGGCCGAAGTTTGAATGTGCGCGTTACTTGACTTTATCGAAGCTTATCATGGAGAGATCCTTTTTATCTAGGAAGGACTACTTGTAGATACAAAGCAACACAACCAAATTATATTAAATAGCAAATTATAGTGGACTACCTAGCGATTGTTAGTTTTAGGAAGTGTGCTACTTCCTAGATGGTTTTCAATCCACTATTTTTATCAAATTAATGAAAGTAAATATGAGAAATAAAGGTCCTATTACTAAAACTTTGATTTAGGTATCTCAAAACGTTATCAACAAACTAGATTAAGAAAAGTATTTAAATCTAAACTAATCTAGCATTAGGCAAGGTATGTTTCTAGTCAGGAAATGTCATAGGGGTGTTAGGTAAGATCACAGAGGTATCTGGTAAGGTTTGGGTGGAATTTAGGTGATGTTAAAGGAATTTTGGTGAAGTTTACAAGAAAACACAGTGACCAATATCGGTCTTGTCACCGATGTCGGTAGAGAGGGGAGATTGACGACGGTTAAGGTGACTGACATCGGTAGGGGAGATTTGATAGTAAACTATTAAATAGAGGTTTTAGGGCTCTCCGTGATTACACAAAGAGTGAGGGTAGTATGGTTTCAGTCGTAATATGGTTGGGAAGACTCATGGATACTAAGAAGGAGGTTTAGAATGGTGAAAAGGCTTCAGAATATTTAATATTGGGTTGGTGGGAAGAAGGTGGTGTACAGAAAAGAGAGAAATGAACTACTAAAAGTAGCAAAGATATACAAATGAAATAAGAAAAATGAATAGGATCACAATACTTACTTTATGTATTTCTGATCTTAGGAGATAAGATGGTTAATGTTTGATTGGAGAAGTAATTCTTGATTCCAGTGCCATGGAAATACAACTTATGTACTTCCATGAGTATTCCAATGCTCTGGAAGGGAAACCAACTTATTGTTTTGCAATGTAGTTGTGTGTGTTCATTGTCTGGATACAGGAGGGAGTGAAGATTCATATTTTAATGCAATTAGGAACCAATAACTAAATGACCAACCCTATAAATAGTTTTGAAATTGTATATAAGGTAACCAATGGTGGTTAGGTGATCAACATCGGTTGAGCGTTGGCGTCGGTTAGGGAAGGAAAGTATAGGTTTACGAAAAATAGGCATATCTTTACTATTTTTGGCGTGATTTTGATTGAGTCGGCTTAGGGAAGTGGAGATCACGTGAGAGAAGGAAGGTAGGTCATAGAAGAAGTCAAATTAGGTTTAGGAATAATTCTTATTTAGTTAGGTCAAGTGGTGACTCAACACTAGGAGTGATGACTTGGTGTTGAGAGTGATGAATTGGTCATTATGAGTTAAATGTCCCTCTTGGGTGAGGTGTAATGATGAGGTGGAGGTGTGAGGATGAAATTAACTTAATTAAATTAATTAATAATGTGAGGATCAATATTATTATGGGATGAAGGGGTCAAGATGTGTTTAAATATATTACGTTAATTTATTAAAGGTGACAAAAGGGAGTGTGACCCAAATTTGGTGTCTACAACCCTTACCATCTCCATCTGAACCCTGCACCAGTTCTTAGAGGGATGATGCATGATTCTGGTAAAGATGATAAGACTTAGAATGACACCCTATATGGGAAATAAGAATTAATGAACCTGCAATAAGCTCTGGGCATGCTTACACTTTATTTCCCTTTACCCGAGTTAAAATATAATACCAATCAAAGAAACCAGTCCAACAAGAAATTAAATTTTTAGTTGACATGGAGCACAATAAGCCCCATGAAGAATAATATGTGATAAATGTTAACAAGAAGGTTTTTAATGCTTATATGAGTAAAGGAATATATAGGGTTCAAAGTCTCAGTCTTAGGCGAAAGAATAATCCAATTTGGTGAAGATTTATGATTGAGTCATCAAATACTTAAAGGTTGGTTTCTAATAATTAAAAAATTAATAAACATGTATTTTGGTCCTCAAGAGGTAATGAAAAGGTATGTTTTTGTCTTGCATCATTCTATATCATCCTTGAAATGGTTAGTTTGAGAAGATGGGTTCAAGTGGCTCTTTATTAGAAGTTGTAATTATGTGTCTCATTTGTACATGAAAGAATTAAAGTGTGATATTGTATAATTTATTAGTATCCTTTCACCATGAAAAACTCATTTGATAGGTTTTAATAAGGTAAGACCATGAAAATATTTGTATCTTATCAAGAAAAGGTTGAAAATAGTGATGTAGATAGTGTGAAGTCTATGATGGACTCTAGTGAGTTTGTAGTCTTAAATAGTGTTACAAGGATAATGATCATATCAAGAAGGAAGAGTAAATTATATCGAGCTCCAATATGGGTGTAAAGGTAGATTTTATCATCAAGTGTCCCAATTTTAAGAAATTAGGAAGGTGCAGTCATTACTTATAATTTGGGAGATGAAGGCCTTGAATATTATCATGATGAGTAGTTGATGGTTTATCAAGACATTCTTAGACTTGCAAAGATGAAATAATACTAGAGTAGATTGTTATGTTCACCATTATTTTCTCTAATGGAGGTTGTTGAATTAAAATATGGTGGTACGGTTTAAGAGTTATATATGGTGGTATGAATCTTATATTGATTTCTCATAGGTATGTAATGTTTATTGTGTCATGTGTGTAAAGTATAGCTATGAAAAATCAAAAACTAGGGTTTTAGCATTCAAAAGGTGAGGTGTCCTAGCTTGAGAAGGAAGTTTTACTAATCATTCACACAAGTGTGTGATGAATGGCGTTTTATGATCTTCATGATAGTTAGAAAGGTGTGTTAGCTTGCATTTACAATTTGGTTGAGTTAATTCAATCATCAGGACTTCATGAATCAATGTTAATAATATAACTAGGCTAAAACACTAGTGGAATAGTACGAAGGCCACTGTCTGAGAAAAGTAGTGCCCACATTTTCTAGCTCCAGTTTATTTGCTGAACTATACTCATATTTGGTTATTTGACATGGATTATGGCACCTTTTTGATATTATGTTATGATATTTGATCATTTTAGGACATGTATGATGATTTGGGCACGTAGCACCAATTTAGTTTTGACTAGTATGATAGTTCATTTCAGTAGATGTTTTGAATACTAACATGTTATGATGTTTTTGATCTTATTGGATATATGATGGACATATGGTTGTGTCATACATTTTAATATCATGAATTATTTGGTTATTTGATGTTATCATATTATAGCATGGATGGATGTTGTTATATGTTACTTGGATGGCTAACACATGTTGAATTAATATGAAATTGTGTATGTTTCTCATTAAAAATTCCTTACTAATATTGTATTAATATAGTTATCATGAGTATATTTTGATTGATTTACTGAGTAAATAATTTATACATTTTATTGAAAAGATGTGTTTAATATTTGTAATGAGTGTGCAGATTATAGGGCATGAGTAAAAATGGGTTTTAGGGCGGCTACTTGAGTGTGCACAAGCGGCCGATTGGGCCAAGTCTTAGCCATGTTAATTGTGTTAATCCTTACTTGGTTTCATGTTATATACCCCTAAATTTTAATGTTGTAACTTTGTAAATTTATTAGTGTTTAAATTGTTTTGTGTTGTACGAGCTAGTTTCGGGAACCTAATTTGTCCCCACTTGTATTAATGTGTATTTGATTAGTTTAATTTTGATTTATGAGCTCGGGGTAACATCATCACCCTTGGGGTGAGCCCCACAACCTCAGCTATTGTTCCCAAAACGTGAAACCCGAAATTTAGCTACTTATGACATTTTTAGAGACCTCTTTTAGTTGTGGGGGTTCTCTTATCATGAAAATGAGCCCCTTAGACCCTACCTATAGGTAGGAAAAAAATTATTTTATGGTCAAATGGGAGTTTTCTCTCCCATTTGAACTCTCTCAAGTCACCATTCTTGTAAGAATGGTTGTGTGTTGTGGTCTTTTTAAAAGTGTCATGGGTTTGAATTATATTCAATTTATCTAATTTGGGAGATTACTTTTTAAATGAAATTTATCTTTTCTTTCTTTGATTTTTTGAATTTTGGTTTGGATGGAGGAGAGGAATGACACATGCCACCCCTCATTTGTGAGTAATTTTTCCTTCTTTTTCGTCAAATACTTCCTCATGTAGGAGGAAGAGGAATTTTTGGCTTGTCTTTTCCTTGGAAGTGATTTTGGAGTTAGAGATTTGAAGCTCTTGCTTGGAAGTGGATTGGATAGCTTAAGGACATGGAAATTTATTAGAGGTAGGATCCTTGATCCTTATTTTGTGTTATTATATGTATATTTTATATGAAATTTGTTGTTGTGTGTGATTTTGTTTTGTATGTAGTGTATGATATGCTTGTTTTGTTTCATTATATTGTTTTTTATCCATCCATCATATGGCATGATGGATTTTGAGTTGTATGGGAGAAGAGGGAAGGAATTTCCCTCTTAAAACTCATGTCTTGATGGAAAACCACTGTTGGTTTCTCATGTTATTATCCCCCATATGGTTTGATGTGGAGAAGTTGGTTCATATGGTTTGAAACCCTTCCCCACCCTTGGAAAGGAAACCCAAAGAGGTTGCAAAATCCTCCCAAGGAGGAATTTGGGTGGTTGGGAGGAGAAATAAGGAGGGGTGTATGTTATAGAGGAATAAGGAGGATTTTGGAGATCTTTTGTATGTGTGTTTCCTATGGTTAGATCACACCTTTTGGCTCATTTGTATTTCTCATCCACTCTTCCCCATTTGGAGGTTGAACTTGGTGTTTTCTCCTCCTTGTTTTGGTTTTCTTCTTGTGTTTTGGGTGTTTGGTTAATGTTTGATTTGTGTTATTGTTCTTGTTTCTACCCCTTCCCTACTTGTGCACATTTAAGGAATGTTTTCCCTCTCTCCCATGGGCTTGGAGGGAGGCTAACATTACCTCAAAACTTTGGAAAGGAATTTAATGATGCGTATAGGTTGGGAGGAAAACTAGGCCTATCTCCCTGTGTTTTGAAAATATTTTCAAGTAAAAAGCATGAATATTCTTAGCTTGAATATTGATGGAGAAACTTGGAGACATTATTATGTTTCTTTTCACTTTGGGAGAAATTTTTGCCTTCTTGGTGTACACTTGGCTATGGTAAAATCATTTTGTAAATTTATCCTTGTAAGTCTTTCATATTGGGATGTATATTTTTAAGTTTCTCCCTACCTTGTTATGGGTTGAAGGGTAACACTAGAAGAATGGGTTTGATCCTCTTCATAAGGAGGAATATTGTTTTGTTGAAACCTTTTTACTATCTTATTGTAGGAAACTCGTATCATTATTTTCTACATGTCATTATAAATCTTATTTCAATGAAATTTGTAAAATTGTCTTCCTATCCCCAAAAAGGGTAGTGTAAGAGTTAAAAATTTGGAGTATGAAACTTGCACTTTTACTTTGTATTGCAAAGAAAATGAGTTGAAATTTATTGTAAATTCAAGGATGGTTGTTGTAATAAATCTTGATGTTTCACATCAATATGAAGTTTTCATTCCTTTTTCTTGAAAATATTGTAAAACAACTTTAGCTTGGAATTTAGGATAAACTATCTCCAAATTTAAAGAAATCTTGGTTTACTTTGCATGTTGGATGAAGATTTGATGAATTAAATGAATGATTGTCTTTTATTATTTTATTATTGTTATCTTTTTCTTGTTGTTCAAATAAGAGGAAAGGAATGCATCTTCATTTGTCTCATTTTGGGTTATTAAGATTAAAGTGTAGTTAAGTTTTTCCCCTTTTTAAGGGTATTGTTAAATTTGAATTTTGGGAAAGAAAAGGATTGTTTGGTTGTTGAAATATGTAACTTCTATAAACCTGAGATATATAGAGACAATTTTAAAATCTTAGTTTTTAAAATAACCACATATCCAAAATAAATATTTATTGAGATATATTCATAATTGTATATATATATATATATATATATATATATATATATATATATATGCATTTATCACTTTCATTCAATTTTATGAGATTTACATCTCCATTTGGGTTTTAAATGTGAACATATTTAATTAAGATATTTTTCCCTTGTATGTAAATGTATGCCTATTTGAATACATATAGATATCATTTTAAAAAAAAAAAATAAACTTGTTGGAGATATTTTACTAGATAACTTACCACAACACTCTTTGATTTTATACAAATATATATATAATTTTGTATTATAGAAACCATAAAAAAAGGATATGTTTTGGATTGAATTCTTTTAAGAAGTTGTTTACGGTTTTCCTTTATATATTTGAATATTCGGATGGGAGGGGGTAGGTAGCGGCCTTGCTCGACCTTCACCCTCCACACTTCCATGTCACCTACAAAATGGGAAGCTTAATCCTCCCAAAACTATCACCCCTTCCTCCACGTACCCATACCTCCTATGGATTCCCCCTGTGGCTTCCCATCATTCATCCACCCCTGCCCCTTTTCACCCTTACCATGGCCAAGCAACCCACCCTCATCTACATACCCACTTCATGTTTTACCTACATGTCCATCATTTTTAAAACAGAACCCCTAATCATTTTATCTGACTTATGTATATATATATATATATGGATCAGATCTCTTTAAAAAAAGGGTAGCTCCATTACTCACAACCATAAGTTCTTCATGTAATATTTCAAAAAAAAGAGATTGTAAATCTGGATTTCTAAAAAAATGAGGGTAGATTTATCATAGAGGAGGAAATTTCCTCCATGAAAACCTACAAAAAAATAAGGGAAGACAAAAAAAAAACAATGGTCTTCATATCCTCAACGTCTCTCCTCCTTTACCCTGCAAAATGAGAGTCAAAATGGTCATGGAAAAAAATAAAAGAGAAACAAAAAGATGGGGGATTAGGGGTTTTAGTAAATCCCTAAAATATATGGCCAAGATTAAAACAATATAAGGGCTCCTATTAATTCCTACAACATGACAAGGGTGGGGTAAGTATTTAATTTAAGTAGTGCGGTGAATAAACCTAGATGGGGGGTAACTTAGGGAAGTATTAAAATAAAGTGCTACAAGTAGGATTAATGGAAAAATGACATAAGGTGGTTCCCTTCACTACTTAGGAGATAATTAATTTTAAATAAATTTACTATGTATTCATTATGGACCAAATACATATTACAACCTAATTAGAGTTTCCTTAATTATTAGGAAGAATAGGATAAATTGATGTAAATACTTTTAAAAAAAAATTAGACCGAAATTTTAGTTGGGTTTAGTTTTTTTTTCAATGCCATAAGTTTGGGGCATTACATTTGGTATCAGAGCACAAATTCACACATGGATGGTCTTGGTAAACATGTTAAATTAATTAATATTGGCTAAAGTAGTAAACAAAAATTAATTAAAACATAAACCATTTCCGTAACACTATACAATTTAATAACCCACCATTGCATTTCATACACATGATGGAAATTGCGATAACTCAATCCATCAGAGACTTAGGATGTAGATCACCTACGCCCGAGTTGCGTCCCCCCGAGCTTGGACCAAAAACTTTGGATACACTTCAGCACATGATTATTTTCATGCACTACTTCCTTCCACCACCATAGGAGCGAGAGAGGAGGATGTTCATCCATGAGACAATGAGATGATAGATTAGGGTACACACTCAAAGCCGATGGAGGATGATATTCAGAGATGGGATATGTCCTGTAATCCTTCTATTCACCATGAGATGGTGGCTTCACTTCGTCGGAGCTACTCTCATAGCATCGAAGGACCATTACATAGGATGCGACACCATTCGCTGGATGTGGAGGTGATAGGATAACAATGCCATCATCATGATTAGAGACCTTCTTCACTTGGACTCACCTACTTATCAAGAAACTAGAGATGGTTTTTGGGCCGAGTCATCACTTCTCGACTTGACAGTTACTTTGACTTACACTCATACGAGAGAAATGTGAAAGCTAGATTCACTATAGACATCCTCCGTGAGACAACAAGCATTTGGTGGAGGAATGAGTAGGGAAAGCTCCATTTGACTCGAGATACTTTTACTTGGGAGCTATTTGAGGAGAGTTTTAAATCCCATTATATGTTTGAGTATTTCATTCAGAAAAGGATTGATGAGTTCCATGACTTAAGATAGGTATCTAACATGGTAGCATAGTATGAGAGTAGGTTTCTGGATTTGTTCTAGTACATGGACTATCTGTAGGATGAGAAATTATAGGTTAACAAGTTTATCTGAGATTGGAATGCAAATATACCTAGGCAAGTTAGGATCCTATGTCCTACCACACTTGAGAAGGTTGTAGAGAAGGCCTACCTAGTAGTGGAGAATAAGATCAGGGCCTAGGAGTACATAGACATGAACCATGGCAAGTATCAGGTCAAATTCAGAGGTCATAGGGTATAGCACCACCTCCTAGGGGAGCATTCATGCCTCCTCAGTTAGTATCGAGGCCTCCAAAATTTCATTGTCACTAGTATCGGAGAGCTAGGTAGACTCATAGCATGTAGAGAGGAGGAAGTAGAAGATGTTATAGTGGGGGAAAAGATAGGAGACAAGGTACCTAGCAGGTACAACCATCTCAAACTCAATGGTTAGGCCAGCAGGATTAGTGCATCATAGTAAATGAGGGACTATTTCTTAGAGATTTGTAGTAGGATATTAGTGCATCATAGTCTGCTATGGTTAGGCTTGTAGGATTAGTGCATCATAGTAAATGAGGGACTATTTCTTAGATATTTGGAGTAGGATGTTTCATTTTTGGGTCCTCTGATCACTATGTGTGTATGTGTCCACACAAACATGCCACCTTTGATGGAAAGAGAGCTCCTATATCTGAGCAGAAACTGGGAGTCATAGGACATGCCCATTGTTTCTACGTAGTGGTAGATAACTACAAGGTTGAGCATCAAGAAACAATTATTGAGATGACATGTATTATCATGGGTATTTCTATCTTAGTTCTCTTTGATTCAGGTGCTTCAAATTCATTTATATCTCATTTTTTAGTGGACCAGTGTTGGCTAGTGGTGGCTAGGAAGCCAGACAGTTAGCAGGTTAAGTAAGCCTCTGGGGAAAAATTTGTAGTGGACTCTTACATGGAGAGTTATATACTCAATTTGGGAGTATTCTCCACTTCACTAGACCTCTGAGTGTTACCTTTAGGATCCTATGAGGTTGTTTTGGGTATGGATTGGCTTGAGGATCATCGAGCCAATGTAGATTGCAAGAGAAAAATCATTAAGTGTCAAGGGATGATCTTGGGAGTTCAATTGTTTAGGGATGCAGAGGCCTATCTCCTTGTGTATGATCTCGCTAAGAAAATAAAGTAGAGCATGCACAAGGGTTGTTAGTTATTTTTTATTATGATCAGTGATCTGTCGGTGGGAACTCTAGAGCATTCACCCTTAGATGAGCATGCAATTTTGAGGGAGTACACAGATGTGTCTCCAGGTAAGGTTCCATGTTTACCACCCCATAGAGAGGTGGATTTTACCATAGACATAGTTCTAGGAACAACACTAGTTTCTAGGGAACTCTATCAAATGATGACTCCAAAGCTTTATGAGCTCAATATTAATTTAGAGGAGCTATTGGAGAAGGGTCTTATTTTCCCTTGTGTAACTCCTTGAGAAGTTCCTGTCATATTTGTGAAGAAGGAAGGTTCTCTTAGGAGTTTTGTAGATTTCATAGAGCTCAAAAAAGTCACAATAAAGAATCGTTACCTTCTCCCTAGGATTGATGACTTGTTTGATCAGATGTGGGGAGTGAGAGTGTTCCCCAAGATTGATCTCAAGTTAGGTTATCAGTAATTATGTATATTAGATGTAAATATCCATAAGACAACTTTTCACACACATTATGGTCATTATGAGTTCACAATTGTACCATTTGGATTGACCAATGCCCCAACTATCTTTAAGAGCCTCATGAATGGGCTATTAAGGACCTTTTTGGATAGATTTTTTTTCATGTTCCTAGATGATATATTGGATTATTCAATGTACTAGGAGGAACATGAGGAGCATTTGAGATAGGTTCTCCAGGTGTTGAGAGATCATCGTATCTTTGGGAAATTAGACAAGTGAATCTTCCTAAAGATAGATATCCGGTACTTGGGCCATATTATCACTAGGGATGGAATTGTTATCCAAATTTTCCACTCGGGAAAAATTACACAAACATGAATAGCACGCAAAGAATCTTGAGGGATTAACAGTCAAGAGAGCTTGCATTTAGAGAGGAATAAACCCATTACGGAGAAGCTCAAGAGCTTGAGCTAATTTAGAGAATCAAGAAGTTCCAAAAGTCTTAAATTTGGACTTAGGAGGTGGAGCTTTTTCATAGGTAGGCCAAAGGTGGATTTTGGGGACTCAGTGGAAAAATTTTGAAACCCTGAATTTCTGAAACCCTGAAAAATCTGAAATTCATACCTTTGGGTTTCATATTTTTGGAGATCTCGATGAGCCCTGGTAGGTGAACAGTGCCAAAAGGTCCTAAACCAAAAGGATTGAAAATCCTAAATTTAGACTTTCGGGTTTCAAGGTTTCAGAGATAGGAAATGACCAGTTTAAAGTCATAGAAAAATTCCTAAAATCTTGAAAGTCCAAAGTCAGAAAGGGTTTGATTTTTGAGGTCAAAATAGCTTTCGGGTCAACACGGCGAGATTTTTCTAACTTTCAAAGGTCTTGATTTTGTACTTTCTAGGTTCCGGTTTCAGAGTTACGGACTTCGGAGTTTCGGAACTCTCGAGCTGATTTAAAGGATGAACAATAACCTAAACTCTTAAATAAAAAATTTCCAAATTCTCAAATTTTGAAAGTCTAAATTTCAGATTTTACAGGTTGCAAGGCATTTTGGAGTCTTAAAAGGAGTCATCAAATCACAATTTTTGTAGAATGATACCTCAATCTTTAGATGGCCATAATTTTTGATTAGGAGCTTGTATTTGCACAAGAAAGGACTTTTTGGAAATCTCACATGGTCCTCTACACAACTAAAATTGTTTTCTTAATTTAAGTGGGATTAAGTTCTTTAAATTGTACAAATATGGTCCTCCATTTTAGAGGAATGTTCGAAGTTTCTCACCTACCACAATAATGAGGTATGGGCTCATTTCTTCACCGAAAAGGAAAAGTACATGGAGGCATGGGTTTTGTAGTGGCACCCATCATTTTTTGTAGGATAATTCAATGAATTTTTAATAGTTAAATCAAGATTTCAGATTCTTCTCTCCCCCTTCTCTCATTCTTCCTATATATTTCAAGGAGCGCCTCATTTTAAAAGGTTGGACACCTTGTATATGCCCCTACCTTCTTCTTCTTGTTTGTAATATTTTTTGTGGAGATTCCAAACCTCCCTACTAGACATTGTAATGAAAAATTTGTTCCTTTGTCCCTAAATGTGATGTATTGTATCAAATTTGAGGGCAATAAAATCATATTTGTGGATGTGTCAAACCCTCTTATGTGTTCTATTGCATCTTTTTGATCTTTCATTACATACAACGTTATTGTGTATTGTTGTATTTTCATTAAAATTTTCTAGTTGTGTTGTGTTTATCATACTTGTTCAACATTCTTCTGGTGCATCACCTTTGTTAGTTTAGGTTTAATTTCTTGTAATCTTCTTAACCCTATCTCCTTTGCAAGATAGACTAGATTGTAGAGTAGATCCTCTAAAATTTGGATGTGTGCATCAGAATATAGGAATAAGAATCGGCCTTAATCCGGAGAGCTTTCCCAATTACAAAGTACAACAATTTGGGAAAATCTCCATGTTATTCAATCACACTGACAGTTTCAACCTATCGAGTTGCAAACATTCAGGGTTGCTGTGATTATGCATCAATAGGAACCTAAGTAGATCCCTTAAAGATACGAGCTATGATTGATTAGCTAGCACCCATGTCAGTGACAAAGGTGAGGAGCTTTATGGGATTAGTAGGTTATTATCATAGATTTGTTCATAATTTTTTCAGGATAGCTCATCCCATTACTTCTCTTCAATGGAAAGGGAGGAAGTTTGACTCATCAACAAAGGGTGAGCACGCATTTCATTTGCTTAATGAGTGACTGACCACAACCCCTATTCTAGCACTCCCATATCCGACAAGATATTTTTTAGTTTACACGGATTCTTCATTAAATGGTATTCAATAATTTCTTATACAAGAGCATTAGGTTTAGGATTTCAAGTTGAATAAGCTCAAGGATTACAAGCTTAAATACACTACCCATGATTTAGATCTTGCAGTAGTCATTCATGTGTTTGTGTGTTGGTGACATTTTATTTTGGGAAGACCTTTCACCTTGAGGACCAACTATCATAGTCTCTAACACATCTTCTTACAGCCGAACCTCAACACTTGTCAGTTGTGTTAGATGGATTTCCTATGTGAGTACGACATGAAGGTCCAATATATCAATGGAAAGGGAAACTTATTCATAGATACTTTGAGTATATGGTGACATGTGCTTTCATCAATGAGACTGCATTCAGATCTCCAAGGTAGGATTCTTCAGCATCTTCCAGGGGACAGTTTTTATGAGGGTGCTCAGCAGATGTTGGGTCTCATGGTACTTTAGATGGTAGATATTAAGGGTGTGTTTTAGAGGTAAATGGATTACTTAGGTTTGAGAGGCACATTTATGTACCTAAGGTAGGTGACCTTTGCATCTTCATTCTCTCAGAGGTGTACCCATCCCAATATGTAGCACATCTAGGTGTGAAGAAGATGCATGCGGATGTCAGGGAGTTATATTTTTGGTCAAGCTTACATTGGCACACTATAGATTTTCCTTCTCGTTGCCTTGGGTGTGAAAGATTCAAGGTAAAGAATTCATATCTTGTAGCACTGTTGTATCCCCATGATATTCGCTAGCGGAAATGGGATGCTATCTCCATGGATTTCATAGTTGGTCTTCCTATGTCTTCTTACCACCATGATGCCTTTATGTTCAATATAGATAAGTTGACCAAGGTTGTGCATTTTTCACAAACCAAGGTCACTTAAAATGCTTTTTCCATCACAAAAGTTTTAATGGAGGAGATTTTTAGACTTCATGGAATTCCTGAGACCATCATTGATGACAAGGACACAATTTAGACTTAAATTTTTTGGACTTCCTATCATACTACTTTGGGTACAGATTAATTTTAGTTTG
>CM031238.1:674789942-675174919 GCA_018340775.1 Taxus wallichiana var. yunnanensis | reverse complement strand
AAGAGCCCTCGAGACCAAAATATCATTCAACTTCGACGGTAACTACTCGAATTTCCACAAGACCAGAGAGGCCTCGATGAGACGATCCAAACCCGATGTAGGGACCCTGCATAATATCCTCTCTATGTTTTGTCCTTCATTTCGGTGCTCCTCGCTGTCATACTATTTGCAAACGCGTGAAATAGTGCAGTTAGAGCCAATGTAAGGTTGTCAAACGCTATATTTTGCAAACAGTGGGTCGTGGCACATTTGGGTAGCAAGGTGAACACTAGAGGAGGTGGTTTTTTGTTTTCCTAAAGGGTGTTTGCTTCCAAGCTACTTCGTTCGAGCGTAGTCACTTAAGAGCCCTGAGACCAAAATATCATTTAACTTCGACGGGTGAGTACTCGGACTCTGTGGCACCTAGAGAGGCCTTGTTTTATCCAAAGCCTCGGTGTAATGACCCTCTATAGTAACTTATCTTAGTTTTTTCCTTCCCATTTCGGTGCTCTCGTTGCTCTACTGTTTGCAAACGCGTGAAATATCAGTAGTCGAGCTAGTGTAAGATTATGAAACATTATATTTTGCAAACCGTGGGTCATGGCACCAAACCGACTGTACCGACATGTCTAAGTTTCTAGGTGAACACTAGAGTAAGTGGTGTTTTGGTGCGTAAAAGGGTCGTTGCTTCCAGGCTACTTCGTTCGGGCATAGTCCCCTAAGAACCATTAGCCCAAAATATCATTCAACTTCGATGGGTGAGTACTCAGAGTCCGTGGCACCTAGAGAGCCCTTGCTTGATCTAAAACCTTGGCATAGAGATCCTCTAAAATAGCCTCTCTCAGTTTTTTCCTTCTCATTTCGGTGGTCTCACTGCCGTGACTATCTCGCAAAATGCGTGAAATAGTGCAGTTAGAGCCAATGAAAGGTAGTCAAATGCTATATTTTGAAAATGGTAGGTCGTGGCACCAAAACCAATTGTAAGTACAAAGACATCCGGGGTGGCTAGTTAAACACTAGAGGAGGTTTTGTTTTTGTGCGTGAAAGGGTCGTTACTTCCAGGCTACTTCGTTTGAGCGTCGTCCCTTAAGAGCCCTGAGACAAAAATATCGGTCATTTTCGTCAGGTGACTACTCGGACTCCGTGGCACCTAGAGAGGCCTCATCTAATCTAAACCCTTGGTGTAGAGATCCTTTAAAATATCCTCTCTAGGTTTTTTCCTTCTCATTTCGGTGCTCTTGCTGTCCTATTGTTTGCAAACACGTGAAATAGTGCTGCTGGAGCTAGTGTAAGGTTATCAAATGCTATATTTTGCAAACGGTGGGTCGTGGCAATGAACCAAATATGCCAGCACATCCATGGGCTATGTGAATGCTAGAGGATGTGGTGTTTTGGTGCGCAAAAGGTCATTGCTTCTGGGCTACTTCATTTGGGCGTTGTCCCTTAAGAGCCCTGCGACCAAAATATCATTCAACTTCGAAAGGTGACTACTCAAACTCCATAGCACCTAGAGAGGCCTCGTCTGATCTAACACCTTAGCATAGAGACCCTATACAATAGCCTCTCTTGATTTTTTCCTTCTCATTTTGGTGCTCTCGCTGTTGTATTGTTTGCAAACGCGTGAAATAGTATAGTTGGACCTAGTGTAAGGTTGTCAAATGCTGTATTTTGCAAATGGTGGGTCATGACACCAAACTGACTATGCCAGCACATCCAAGTGGCTAGGTGATCACTAGAGGAGGTGGTGTTTTGGTGCATGAAAGTGTCATTACTTCCGGGCTACTTCATTAGGGCGTAGTCCCTTAAGAGCCCTGAGACCAAAATATAATTCAACTTCGACGGGTGACTACTCAGACTCCGTGGTAGCTAGAGAGGCCTCATCTAATCTAACACATCGAATAGGGACCCTATACAATAGCCTCTCTTAGGTTTTTCCTTCTCATTGCGGTGCTCTCGCTGTACTACTCTTTGCAAACGCGTGAAATAGTGCAATTGGAGCTAGTGTAAGGATGTCAAACGCTATATTTGGCAAATAGTGGGTCGTGGCACCGAACGACTATTCCAGCACATCATAGTGGCAAGAAAAATGCTAGAGGAGGTATACTTTTGGTGCGTGAAAGGGTCGTTGCTTCCGAGCTACTTCATTCAGGCGTAGTCCCTTAAGAGCCCTCAGACCAAAATATCATTCAACTTCGACGGGTAACTACTCAGACTCCATGGCACCTAGGCGTAGGGACCCTCTAACATAGATTCTCTTGGTTTTTTCTTTATCTTTTCAGTGCTATCGCTGTACTACTATTTGCAAACGCGTGAAATAGTGCAGTTGGAGCCAGTGTAAGGTTGTCAAATGCTATATTTTACAAACGGTGGGTTGTGGAAACAAACCAACTGCACCAACACATCTAGATGGCTAGATGAATGCTAGAGGAGGTAGTTTTTCAGTGTGTAAAATGGTCATTTCTTCCGGGCTACTTCGTTTGGGCGTAGTCCCTTAAGAGCCCAGAGACAAAAATATAATTCAACTTTCACGGGTGACTACTCAGACTCCGTGGTAGCTAGAGAGGCCTCATCTAATTTGGCACATCGGAATAGGGACCCTATATAATAGCCTCTCTCAGTTTTTTCATTCTCATTGCAGTGCTCTCGTTGTACTACTGTTTGCAAACGCGTTAAATAATGTAATTGGAGCTAGTGTAAGGTTGTCAAATTCTATATTTTGTAAACAGTGGGTCGTGGCACCAAACTGACTATGCCAGTATGTTTGAGTGTGAATTTGAATGCTAGAGGAGGTGGTTTTTTGGTGCGTGAAAGGGTCATTGCTTAGGGCTACTTGCTCGGCGTAGTCCCTTAAGAGCCCTGAGACCAAAATATCATTCAGCTTTGACAGGTAACTACGCGGACTCTGTGGCACCTAGAGAGGGCCTTATCTAATCCAGCACCTCAGTGTAGGGACCCTCTTTAATAGCCTCTCTTGATTTTTTCATTATCTTTCCAAAGTGTTTCCTATACTACTATTTGCAAACGTGTGAAATAGTGCAGTTGGAGCCAGTGTAAGGGTGTCAAATGCTATATTTTGCAAATGGTGGGTCATAGCACCAAACCAAATACACCGAAACATCTAAGTGGCTAGGATGAATGCTAGAGAAGGTGGTTTTTCAGTGCGAGAAAGGGTCGTTGCTTCCGGGCTACTTCGTTCGGGCGTAGTCCCTTAAGAGCCTTGAGACCAAAATATCGTTCAACTTTGACAGGTGACTACTCGGACTCTGTGGCACCTAGAGAGGTCCTCGTCTGATCCAACACCTTGGTGAGGGGACCCTCTACAATAGGCTCTCTCAGTTTTTTCCTTCTCATTTCGGTGCTCTCGTTGTCCTATTGTTTACAAACACGTGAAATAGTGTAGTTGGAGCCAGTGTAAGGTTATCAAATGCTATATTTTGCAAATAGTCGGTTGTGGCACCAAACTGACTACGCCGCACATGTTTGGGTGGCCAGGTGAATGCTAGAGGAGGCAGTGTTTTGGTGCGTGAAAGGGTCGTTGTTTCGGGGATACTTCGTTTGGGCGTAGTCCCTTAAGAGCCCCGAGACCAAAATATCATTCAACTTTGACGGGTGACTAATTAGACTCCATGGCACCTAGAGAGGCTTTGTCTGATCTAAAACCTTGAGGTAGGGACCCTCTACAATAGACTCTCTCAGTTTTTTCTATCTCATTTCGGTGCTCTCGCTATCCTACTGTTTGTAAACATGTGAAATAGTGCGGTTGGATCCAATGTAAGGTTGTCAAATGCTATATTTTACAAACAGTGGGTCATGGAACATCCGGGTAGCAAGAAGTGAACACTAGAAGAGGTAGTTTTTTACCACCCTCAAGTGTTTTTTCTTTCGGGCTACTTTGTTCAGGCGTAGTCCCTTAAAAGCCATGAGACCAAAATATCATTCAACTTCGACGGGTGACTACTCAGACTCTATGGCACCTAGAGAGGCCTCGTCTGATCCAACAACTCAGTGTAGGTACCCTCTACAATAGCCTCTCTTGGTTTTTTCCTTCTCATTTCGGTGCTCTCTTTGTCCTACTGTTTGCAAACGTGTGAAATATTGTAGTTGGAGCCAGTGTAAGGTTGTGAAATGCTATATTTTACAAACGGTGGGTCATGGCACCAAACCGGTTGTGCCGACATGTCTGGGTTTCTAGGTGAATGCTAGAGGAGGTGGTTTTTTTGTGCGCAAAAGTGTCATTTTTTCCGGCTACTTCGTTCGGGCGTAGTCTCTTAAGAGCCTTGAGACCAAAATATCATTCAACTTCGACGGGTGAGTACTCAGAGTCCTTGGCACCTAGAGAGCCCTCATCTTATCTAAAACCTTGGCATAGACACCCTCTAAAATAGCCTCTCTCAGTTTTTCCTTCTCATTTCGGTGCTCTCACTATCCTACTATTTGCAAACGCATGAAATAGTGCGGTTGGAGCAGTGTAAGGTTGTCAAATGCTATATTTTGTAAACGGTAGTTCGTGCCACCAAACCAATTACGCTAACACATCTAGGTGGCTAGGTGAACACTAGAGGAGGTGGTGTTTTTATGCGCGAAAGGGTCGTTAGTTCCAGATACTTTGTTCGGGTGTTGTCCCTTAAGAGCCCTGAGACCAAAATATCTTTCAACTTCGTCGGGTGACTACTCGGACTCTGTGGCACCTAGAGAGGCCTCATCTAATCTGACCCCTTAGTGTAAAGACCCTTTACAATATCCTCTCTCAATTTTTTGTTTCTCATTTCGGTGTTGTTGTTGTCCTACTGTTTGCAAACACGTGAAATAGTGTAGTTAGAGCAAGTGTAATGTTTTCAAACGCTATATTTTGCAAACAGTGGGCCGTGGCACCGAACTGACTATGCTAGTAAATCCAGGTGGCTAGCTGAATGCTAAAGTAGGTGGTGTTTTGTTGTGTGAAAGGGTCATTGCTTCCGGGCTACTTTGTCTGTGCGTTGTCCCTTAAGAGCCCTATGACCAAAATATCATTCAACTTCGATAGGTGACTACTCAGACTCCGTGGCACCTAGAGAGGCCTCGTTTGATCTGACACCTTGGTGTAGAGAACCTCTACAATAGCCTCTCATGATTTTTTCCTTCCCATTTCGGTGCTCTCGCTGTCTTATAGTTTGCAAATGCGTGAAATACTCCAAATGGAGCCAGTGTCACCACCGAACTGATTGTGCCACCACATCCAAGTGGCCTGGTGAATGCTAGAGGAGGTGGTGTTTCGGTGTGCGAAAGGGTCGTTGCTTCCGGGCTACTTCATTCAGGCGTAGTCCCTTAAGAGCCCTGAGACCAAAATATAATTCAACTTCGATGGGTGACTACTCGGACTCCATGGTAGCTAGAGAGGCCTCATTTAATCTGACACCTCGAAATAGGGATGCTCTACAATAACCTCTCTCAGTTTTTTCCTTCTCATTTCGTTGCTCTCTCTGTACTATTGTTTGTAAACGCGTGAAATAGTGCAATTGGAGCCAGTGTAAGGTTGTCAAATGCTATATTTTACAAACGGTGGATCGTCGAACCAAACCAACTACGCCGGCACATTTGGGTGGCTAGATGAATGCTATAGGAGGTGGTTTTTTGGTGCGTGAAAGGGTCATTGCTTCCGGCTACTTTGTTCGGGCGTAGTCCCTTAAGAGCCCTGAGACCAAAATATCATTCAACTTCGACGGGTGACTACTCAGACTCTATGGCACCTATAGAGGTCTCATCTGATCCAACACCTTGGTGAAGGGACCCTCTACAATAGCCTCTCTCAGTTTTTTCCTTCTCATTTCGGTGCTCTCGTTGTCCTATTGTTTGCAAACGCGTGAAATAGTGCAGTTGGAGCCAGTGTAAGGTTGTCAAACGCTATATTTTACAAATGGTGGTCATGGGACCAAACTGACTATGCTGGAATGTCTGAGTGGCAGGTGAATGCTAGAGGAGGTGGTGTTTCAGAGCATGAAAGGGTCATTGCTTCCGGGCTACTTTGTTCAGGCGTAGTCCCTTAAGAGCCCTGAGACCAAAATATCATTCAACTTCGACGGGTGACTACCGGACTCCATGGCACCTAGAGAGGCCTCATCCAATCTAACACCTCAGCATAGATACCCTATATAATAGACTCTCTCAGTGTTTTCCTTCTCATTTCTTTACTCTCGTTGTCCTACTATTTGCAAATGTGCAAAATAGTGCAGTTGGAGCCAGTGTAAGGTTATCAGATGCTATATTTTGCAAACGTGGGTCATGGCACCGAAATGACTACATTGACATGTCCATGTGGCTAGGTGAACACTAGAGGAGGTGGTGTTTTGGTTCCCGTAAGGGTCATTGCTTCCGGGCTACTTCGTTCGAGCGTAGTCCCTTAAGAGCCCTGAGACCAAAATATCGTGCAACTTCGACGGGTGACTACTCAGACTCCATGGCACCTAGAGAGGCCTCATCTAATCTAACACATTTGCATAGAGACGCTATAAAATAGCCTCTCTCAGTATTTTCCTTCTCATTTTGGTGCTCTCGCTGTCCTACTATTTCTAAACACACGAAATAGTGCAGTTAGAGCCAGTGTAAGGTTGTCAAACACTATATTTTGCAAACAGTGGGTCGTGGCACCAAACCGACTACATCGGAACATTCAAGTGGCCAGGTGAACACTAGAGGAGGTATTATTTTAATGCGTGAAATGTTCGTTGCTTCTAGGCTACTTCATTTGGGTGTAGTCCCTTAAGATCCCCGAGACCAAAATATTGTTCAACTTTGACGGGTGACTACTCCGACTCGTGGCACCTAGAGAGGCCTCGTCTGATTCAAAACTCAACGTAGGGACCCTATACAATATCCTCTCTTGGTTTTCTCCTTCTCATATGGGTGCTTTCGTTGTCCTACTATTTGTAAACGCGTGAAATAGTGCAGTTGGAGCCAGTGTAAGGTTGTCAAATGCTATATTTTGCAAATGGTGGGTTGTGGCACTGAAATGACTACACCGGAACATCTGGGTGGCTAGATTAATGGTAGAGGAGGTGGTTTTGTGTGCAAAAGGGTCATTACTTCCGAGCTACTTTGTTCGGGCGTAGTCCCTAAAGAGCCCTGAGACAAAAATATCATTCAACTTCAACAGGTGACTACTCGGACTCTGTGGCAGCTAGAGAGGCCTCGTCTAATCTGACACCTCGGTGTAGGGACCTTCTACAATATTCTCTCGTGGTTATTTCCTTCTTATTTCGGTGCTCTCGCTGTCCTGCTGTTTGCAAATGCGTGAAATAGTCTAGTTGGAGCTAGTGTAAGGTTGTCAAATGCTATATTTTGTAAACGGTGGGTAATGGCACTGAACCGACTACACCGGCATGTCTGGGTTTCCAGTGAACACTAGAGGAGGTGATGTTTTGGTGCGTGAAAGGGTCATTGCTTCCGGGCTACTTTGTTCGGGCGTAGTCTCTTAAGAGCCTTGATACCAAAATATCATTCAACTTCGACGGGTGAGTACTCGGACTCTATGGCACCTAGAGAGGCCTCATCTTATCTGAAACCTTGGCGTAGAGACCCTATACAATAGCCTCTCTCAGTTTTTTCCTTCTCATTTCGGTGCTCTCGCTTTCCTAATATTTGTAAACACCTGAAAATACAGTTGGAGCTAGTGTAAGGTTATCAAATGCTATATTTTGCAAACGGTGGGTCATGGCACCAAACCGACTGCACCAACACGTCAAGGTTTCTAGGTGAATGCTAGAGGAGGTGGTGTTTTTGTGTGCGAAAGGGTCGTTGCTTCCAGGTTACTTCGTTCGGGCGTAGTCCCTTAAGAGCCCTGAGACCAAAATATTGTTTAACTTTGACGGGTGACTAATCGGACTCTGCGGTACCTAGAGAGGCCTCGTCTAATCTAACACCTTGGTGTAGATACCCTCTACAATAGCCTATCTTGGTTTTTTCCTTCTCATTTCGGTGCTCTTGCTATCCTATTGTTTGCAAATACGTAAAATAGTGCAGTTGGAGCCAGTGTAAGGTTGTCAAACGCTATATTTTGCAAACGGTGGGCCGTGGCACCAAACTGACTATGCCGGAACATCTGGGTGGCCATGTGAATGCTAGAGGAGGTGGTTTTTTGGTGTGTGAAAGGGTTTTGCTTCCGAGCTACTTCGTTCGGGCATTGTCGCTTAAGAGCCCTGAGACCAAAATATTGTTAAACTTCAACGGGTGACTCCTCAGACTCCGTGGCACCTAGAGAGGCCTCTTCTGATCTGACACCTTGGCATAAAGACCCTCTACAATAGCCTTTCTCATTTTTTTCCTTCTCATTTCGGTGCACACGCGTCAGTATGGTCTTGTAAACACTTGGGGAGGAGTCATTTTCAAAATTTACAACATTTTCAAAATTTACAACTTTTTCAAAATTTACAACATTTTCAAAATTTACAACATTTTCAAAATTTATAACATTTTCAAAATTTACAACATTTTCAAAATTTACAACATTTTCAAAATTTACAACTTTTTCAAAATTTACAACATTTTCAAAATTTACAACATTTTCAAAATTTACAACATTTTCAAAATTTACAACATTTTCAAAATTTACAAGTTTTTCAAAATTTACAATTTCAAAATTTACAACATTTTCAAAATTTACAACTTTTTCAAACAATGAAAGCTTCTCTTAGCTTTGAGAATTTAAAATTCTCTACTAATAGTGCTAACCATGTGAAGGTGGAAGCTTTTTTGGCACCACTAACCTAAACATAAAAGTGTTAGTCAAAGAAATTTAAGTTTCAAATCAAAACCATATACTATCTATATATGTACAAAATACACAAATTTAAAATAAAATATATTCAAACTTAAATCTAGATCTTTAAACTAAAAAATTTATATATATATTGAAAAGAAATTATATATACCAGACATGAGCATTGTAAATTCATTCCAATGAACCATCAGGATCAGATCTACTCTGAATAGCAGACAAGATTGCTTCATGATCTGACTCTCGAACCTTCCAAAGAATCTTGTTATTAGGCCTTCCTCGATATCTATACAGCTGAATATTTATCGCTAGAACTAGATGTGAATATAAGAGTATTTTCCTGTGTGTCTCAAAGTCTTCAAACACCCAAACAGAGGAGTTTTTTAATGGATACCATCGAAGCCAAGTTCCAGTAACTACCACTGACCCTGTAGGATACTCAATATCTTCGCCATCTATAATAGGAGAAGTCAACTTCTTTCTTTACTTGATGCAACGACATAAGAAATAGTCTGTTCCTTCTTCATTGTCTTCTGTCGCAATTACTACAAACACATGTCCTAAAAAAAAAAAACCAAGGTTGAACAACTCTAATTTAAATTACATATTAAAATTTGAATGGACATAACTCAATACAAAAATTAAATAAATAACCATAAATATCTTGTCGCACCAAAATCAAAATTTTTCAAAGTCCTTGGATGTTGTAACTTCATCTACAAAAATAAGTTGTAATTCTTGTGGAGGTTGATAACTAGGAAGCGGAGTTAGAGACCTACAAATCCATCCTTCCACCCATTCTTGTGAATCACACTTAGCAGTGACAAATTCGATACAAGATGCACAAAAACATGTCAACTTTCTTGTCCATATAGCTCACGAAGTAGCGTCTGACCTACAAAATGAGTGCATATCACTGGACCCAGTGAGTGTCATACAATCCTTGTAGTTAGCAATATGTTGTTCCTCTATCAATCAAAAATATCTGTGAAATGTGGAATTTTCTTGAGAACCTCGGGCCATGTTGTCAGTACACCATTCTACTATACTCTTTGCATCTTTTAATTTAGCACCATCTTTGTACTTCAACTCTTCTCTTGCAAGAGCTCTTTTCACACATGCCCCTGCACCATCATGCTCTCCTTTTCCATGTCTAGCCTCAGTGAAACTCCAAATATGTTGCACACCCATCTTGATGTGCATTCTGCTCATCCAATAAAACATTCATGCATTCTTAAACTGAGATATGCAATTATCTGACCATATATAATGTTGTTTGAAGTGGATGTCCCTGTCAGACAAGTTTCCATGAAATAACTAGAAACACCCTTAGAAAATTCAGTAGAATGAGTACGATCATCACTGATATAAAAGTGGTACTCTCTTAAAAAAATTGATCATTCTCTGTACTGTCAGGAGAATGTAGAAATGCTATATGCACAAAAATGGCAACTTGTACTGAGTTGTAATATTGCAATTGAACCTCCATTTGTGGTTGCAATGTGTAATTCTCTGCAAAATCGACCACTAAAACAATAGTACTAATAGGAAATGTGTCTTTGCATAGCTTGAATTTTTCATCCAACCATCGAGCTCTATGTCTATGCCTCGAATACTCATAAACAATTTCATCCTTAAATTTTCTCATAAATTGAAAAATGGGCATTTGTTTTGTAACTAGCTCACACCATTTCGACTCTTTTCCATCTTTCAACTGGTATGCAACTGATTTATATTTATCAAACTCAACTAAATTATGTCCTATTGTACCTTCAATTTTCTCATGGATGCAACTTTCCAATTTAGGTAATCCGCCGCATGTACTACAACTTCCATCTAAATAATCCTGACTATAAAAAAATTGTCCAACTTCTTTTTCACAAAATATAGTAGGAGTAAAATCCTGGAAGATATTGGTGGAACTTGAACACCACATTCAGATAACATAGTTTCATAATGAAAATTAAAATGAATACGTAAAAATTTAGCATAATGCATCGCAAATTCAACATGTTGCCTACAACAACAAGTGGTGCGAGCATGGTTTATTTTCACATAGAAAGGTTTCAACATTTCAAAAAAACGTTAACTAATTTTAATTTCTAGATTCTCTTATTCAAACTTACGAAAAAATTGAGTTTGAGTCATATCTAAGAAATGCTTTGGATGTGGTTCACGATTAGTAGAACCAACTCTCCATTTTATAACATCTCTTGTATTAGGTGAAAATCTAGTGTTATCATGCCAAAATTTAATAACAAATTCTCTTATAGCATCATAATTTTTTTGTTCTTATGCGGTGCTCTAGCAGAAAATTCCCAAAAATCAACATTATTGAGTGATTGAAGGATATTACATCTTTCAATTGCTTTCATTAGAGTTTTTCGATTAACTTGTAACATTCGACTTGTTTGCGTAATCAAATGTTGTTTTTTATTGATTCACTTACAACACTAGTAGCAAGTACACAACACACAATATTACTATCCCTAGTGTGTCTCTTGACACCAACAGTGTGATATGCATCATGAAGGTTTTAAACAATTGTAGACGTTTGACCATGTATATTAAATGTTGTCAATCCTAAGGTGTTTAATGTAGGTATCATTTTAATCAATTTCATCAAACTAACCAACAACTGACATCTTTGAGAATCATTTAAATTTTCAAAATGATTATCTCGAATTTCAGTGGCTTTTCTTCTGATTTTTCATTCAAAAAGTTTGTCAGACATTGGTTTCAAAATGTTTTCATCAATTTCAATAAAAAAATTAGGTTTCTTACGTAAAATCCTAGGTGTTTTTGTCAAATTTTGTTTGTCTACAGTTTCAACATGAATTTCCTTATTCACATTTTCATTGTCTCCTTCAATTTCAACATTTGCTACATCATGAGTATTTAATTCTTCTTCAACATTGACAGTAAAAACTTCTTCATCACGAGTATTTAATTCAACTTCAACATTGACAGTAGAAACATTACCTAGTTCTTCATTGCTTATAATAGTTGGGATTGAAGATGAACCTCTTCTAGATTCATGAAGTTTCTGCATTCTCTCATCATTTTGAATTTTTTTGGCCTCTAATTTGTTTGGTGGTTTTTTACTTAATGACTTCCTTTTTTGACTTCGTTTTTTGTCTCCCATGATGTTTTGCTTCCGGTGATAAGAAAAACATGCAGAAAAAGATAGAATTTTACAGTAATTCATACGGTAAGGTCAGAGAGTAAAAATCACATAGTAATTCAGACATTGGGATGTGTGTAAATATGATTTATGAACCGTGAGCGTGCTTTATAAACCGTAATCGTTAAAAAACTATGATCGTGCTTTATAAACAACGATCACGGATCTGTCTGCCGAACCTAAGCCTCAGAAAATCTTTGTTTTTCCCAACCAAAGCTATGGAAGGTCATTATGAAGTGTAGAAGGCCAAAAAACCTCAAATCTACTCTTTCAAAGACTTGAACCATGCTAAAAAACTGGAAACATTTCAAAAAAATGGTGTCATCGCATAGGGGAGACTCTTAGCTTCGTAGAAATATTATTTTTAAAGTGAATAGAATAAGATAAATATCATTTTATAATTTTTTACTAACAATAGGTCTTTAAGACATTTTTTCCTGTGAATGTTCATGTCTACATTTAAGACTGTAACTTTTGTTTTGCTTATCAAAATATGATAAAACTTATACCATCCCAAGCGTGCACAAATTCTATACTTGTTAAAAAAAATTATTTGATTTCGATATTTTTTGATATAGTTATGGCGGGCAAACGGAAAGCACTCCATTTTCTAAATATTTTCAGATCACTTTCACGGAAAAAATCATAAAAAAAATATTGCTAAAAAAAATACAAAATAAAATCCATCCCAAGCTAGACAACTACATCTAACGTTTCACCAAAGGAAAAAGAAATAACAAGATTTGGCCATCCAAAATGCGGGCAAACGGACTACAATCTTATAAGTTTTTATAAAAAAACTAAGTCATATAATTTTAAGTGTTTAATATAGCTAAACTTGTCTGTTTTTTAAAAAAATTAGTATTTTAGAAACTAGATTCTGAATGCTATGATTCATATTTATATAAATTTTTCTAATTTAGAGTGCGTGTATAGCTAATAATCCCTACAAGTTGAGATTTGCTGTTTTTTGCAATATGACGTCCACGGATAACCCTATATTTGTCCATCAACTTCCATCACTTACCCTCATTTTTCTCTCTTTTCTTTCATTTGTTGAGGAGTCATTCTAATTGGCCTAGAAAATGAAGGGGATGAGATAATACTATCTCTGGTGTTAATGAAAGGTGACCTCCTACTACAAAGAACTTTTTCCTCTGCTCGACGTTCCATGATAATAGAATCAGAAAGATTGAGTGGATTAAACATACATACCTCATGCTCGATGTGGTCCTTAAGATCCCCAAGAAATAGGTCATTAAGATTCTCTTCTGGAATATTATCCACCCTTAAGGATAGGTTATGGAATTCATGCACATAATCTTTTGACCGATCCTATTTTCCGTAACTTTTCTAATTTACTAAAGTAGTTCTCTGAAACACTGTAACTATAGTGCAATTGCAACTCCTCGATAAAAAATCTCCAAGTGACACCAAGACCATTCTTCTACCTCTAAGAACATAACCATCAATACCAAACGAATTGGTCTGGTTCAATATACAGGGATGCCAATGTCACCTTTTGTCTTGATGGTGTTTGATGTAACTCAAAGAATTTATCCATTTGATTTATCCAATTTAGGGGATCCTTACCATCAAATTTGTGCATATCCACTTTTGACATCATGTTCCGAGGTTATGAATAAGTTGGATTCTGATTTGGCTTGTAAAGTAATCCAACATGGTTATTTTTTCCATGATTTTAAACTAAAGATCCTCCTTGGTTTATATAGAGTGGATTTGGGCCATACTGTTTACCGTTTACATGTTGCATGATATCATCTAACTGCTGATTGATTTGGTCTATATCTCCTTTAGAGACCTTCTCAGATTGTACATTTCACAGCTCATACTCAAGTTGGCTCACCTTATGATCAACTGAGGTAAACCCTAGTGCTGAGGAATATGTATACCCCTTCTGACTCCACCTCTTCAATCACTACCCCATCTTTATCTGGGGTTTTACCCGAGGAACCGGATTTGTTTTTACTCTTTTGGAAGGCCCCGCCATGATGTCAAACCTTAGGTTTTAGGGCTTCCATAAAAATTTGGCTGAAAAGGAAACAACATAGAGAATGTACTACTATATTTTTTAGAGGTTTCTGAAAATGTAAAGAACTTGAAAACATTCCACAATTTGCACCCTAGGGAGTGATTTTGTGAAAATCCCTAAATTTGTAATACCTTTTCAAAATAAAAAAAAACTATGAAATTTTTAGGGAACCTTACTTGAAATGTTTCACAACTTTTGTAAAAATATATCCCACCAATTCTCTCTAGTTCACAATATATGGCGGAAACAAAATATTAGGGTTTTTACCTAATTTCATCCCAGATCGCAGCTCTGATACCACTTGTAATGAAATTACTTGTATAATTCAGATTATGAGCAACAATAGAACACAAAATAACACAATATTTCAAAATAATGATCTCAATATGCAATTAGAATAGATTTTCCCCTTCAACGGGGTAACCTCCAAACCATATAATAAGCCTCAAATGCTTAAATGATAATGAATTACTACCTATAATCCATTATATATACTATTCATATGCTATGGCCATCACCAAGGCCGACCTATTGAGCATGAGAAAGTATAAATGATATAATGTAAGCCACAAGTCGACTACTCATATCCTAATACAATAAATAGGTTAAAGGTATAGCAGTCATTGTGAATTTCTTCTGCATTTAAACAACCAATTTTGAATTTATCTACTGACAACCCCAAATCCCATCAATGTGTTGAACAAGAAATTTTTTGTTTTTCTTATAAGGCTTACATTTCCTGTTTCCTTAGTTAAGAAACATCCAAATCCATATCACAAATAAAAAACTTATTATTTTCATAGTCAATGTGTTTGACCTGAACACATAGTGTTCTTGAATCAATGACTGTAGAGGATATAACCATTCCAACTTCCTCGTGGCTTTCATCTATAACAAAAAAAAACCACAAGTCCTTGTAGCAGTTTTCTGGGCCATGTACTTCAACTAACCAATCATTGTCTCTTTTCTTCCAACTCTTGGTGTCTTCAATGAATGAAATTTCCAAGAATGGATTGTGACCAATGGAAGACACTGTATCTGCAATTGGAGTATAATATATTAAAAATTACTTCACATATGGATTAATTTTTGTTGTCACCATATGTTAATGAATTAAATTATTAGCCTCTGTGATCACCAATCTCTATAATACCTTACTTTTATCATTGGTGAGCAATGAAAGTAAATGCTAGCTATTGTTAGGATTCAATTCAACATGACATCTAACCTTAAACTAGTTACTATAAATCATACTTTTTGAATGACAACATTAATACTAGAAACTATGCAAATTTTTTCTTGACAATTAACACTCAACATATTTTTGAAGGATTATTTGTTGTCTAACAACCATCCACTTTGCATAGATTGCATGAAAGGAAACATTTGAAAGTGTAGATGCTAGCAAGAGAGAGGATTTAAGTTGACATATGGATGGAAAATTTTTAATATTTTTTATTGGTAATTTACACCAATTGAATGGACTAGCTTAAAGGCCATTAATATTTAATCTCCATAACTAGTAGAGAAGAATAATGTAGCAGCCACTAGGCTCAGGAATTTATTATTTGAAAATAGTTATATAATAACAAACAATGGTAAATATTAGTGGCCACTAAGTTCCTCTGATTACCAATTGTCAATGTAAGCACTATTTTTTCAATTGTGGACCGATTTTTTTTTTCAAATAATAGTTATTATATTGTATTGGCTAGACTTTGCATATTAGACCCAATTGTAGCACTACGTTTCAACAAGAGGGAAACCAAGTTACGTATTTCAACTAAAATATATATTTTAAAATTATAAGCCATATTCATTCGTATCAAAGAAAAATCCTAGCCACCACTAGAATTTCTTAATTTCAAAATAAATATCGAATAAAAAATCATTGTCTAGGTTAGCGGCCGCTATAATTCTTTCATTACCTCCAATCGTAGAAATCACTAGAAGAACAACTTCAGAATGATTATTATTGTTAATATCTATAATTGTATTAAATTAGTCACACGTTACCAGGTGGAGCCAATTGTTGCACTACTTTCCATCGAAAGGGATCAAGACTTTATCTTCATATAAAAGGAATAACGTTGTGGTTGATAGGCACAACAATTTCTAAATTTAAGAATAGATATATAATAACAAACAATGGTCAAGCTTAGCAGCCGCTAGGAAAATATCATTACAATTTTCCATTGTAATCACTATCCTTTCAACTTTGGATGGTTAGTGATTTTATTGATTGTAAGTGTAATATATTGGGTAGACTCCACATGTCAGACCCAACTACTGCACTACATTCCATCGAGAGGCATATAGTATTATTTATTTCTCCATAGATATATCTTTGAAAATTGTAATCCATATTCTTTAGTATTAGATAAAAAGGGTATCAATCGCTATGCTCGAGAATTTCTTAATTTAAAAATAGTCATTGAATAACAAATTATGGAATAGCTTAGCAGACGGTACGACCACATCATTACCTCTTGTCATATAAATAACTATATGTACAACTTTAGATAGATTGGAATTTTAAATGATTAAAAATGTTAAAAAATTATCTGTATGTTACCTTGTGAATCCAATTCCTGCAATGCTTTCCATCGAGAGGGATCAAGACTTTCTATTCTTATCAAATAAAATACTTAGCGACCGCCAGCCTTCATTACTCGTTGAAAGGAATATAATGTAACGGCCGTTAGGCTCAACAATTTTAATTTTGAGAGGATTCAAGACGTATTTATTTCTCCTAAGATATATATTTTTAAATTATAATCCATATTCATTTGTATCAAATAAAAATCCTAGCGAACTGGTAGGCTTAAAATTTTCTCAGTTTCCAAGTAACTATTGATTAACAATTCACGATGTACATTAGAGGTCATGAGGATCCTTTCATTACCTCTTGTAATAGTAATCACTATCTTTACATCTTTAGATTGCTTGTAATTTTCAATGATTATAATTTTTCAAATCAACTTCATGTTACTTAGTGGAGCCAATTTCTACACTATGGTCCGTCTAGAGGGATCAAGACTTTTGGTTCATACCAAAGAAAAGGTTTAGCAACCGGTATGCTTGATTACTAGTTAAAAGGAATAATGGACTGAACGCTAGGCTCAACATTTTCCAATTTGTGAATATCTATATAATAACAAACAATGGTCTAGCTTAGTGAAGACTAGGCTCCTATAATTATCACATGTAATTGTAATTGTATCATTTTGTGCGGAAGTTACATGGAATCCATAATTGTTGCACTACATATTTATATCATACAAGATATATATATTTTAAATTGGAATCCATATATGCCCCTAAGAGTAAGTGATAGTTTTTAATGTTTTGATAAGATAAATCATTACACAACAATTACTTAATTTGGGAATAGTGATAAAATAAAAAATCTTGATATAGCCTAGTGGCCGCTAGCTATAGACCATACCTCTTGTCATTGTAAACAAGTTATATTTTCAGCTTTGAGGCACTAGGGATTTTATTTGTTTTGATGCAAAAAGCACCTAATGGGATTTAGGAATTTTCATGCCACGTGTCGTAGTTTTAATGGTAGTTATTTATATTATAATATCATGGTTCCATATACTTTCAAAATATTTTATTAATCATTTATTTACAATTAAAATTCATAATAAATGTGTCAATTATAATGTTTTCTTACTATTAGGTTCAAAACATGTCATGTGGCACAATATAATTGGATAATTATTTTTCATTTGCGCACTACATATATCATTGTATAAGTTGATTTTAGAAAAAGAAAAAACTGCCTACACATTTGTACACTTTATTTCATTTTTTTATTACAATATTATATTTTTTATTGTGTTTTAACTATTTTAAGCTATATCCACGTGTCTCTGTTTTACTAGTTGTTATGTATATTATAATAGTGTGGTTTCATATTATACTAGTTTCTTTACATTTTAATTTAATAATAAATGTGTAAATTATAATGTTTTCTAATTATCAGGTTCAAACTTAACACATGGAACAAAGTAATTAGAGAATTATATTTCATTAGTACACTACATCTAATATTATCTAAGTGATTTTTGATTAAAAAAATAAAAATAAATATGCCTATCAATGTGTCATTAAAAAAAGTCATTGCTTTCAATATTGATAATTTTTTCAATATCCCGCACCTTTTCTCAATGATTGGAAAATTCAAAAATTGAATTGCGAATTCCACCACATTTGTTGATAATTTAAAATTTCAATATTGACATAATTTCCCCCTCTCTGATTTTCAAATTTCTATATCCCGCACTTTTTCATATTTTCAAAATTTCTAACGTGGATGATGCCGAAAAAATATTAAATACCCCAGACAAATAGTTTTTAGGGTTTTTATTTTTTCAGTCTTGCAGAACAACTCATAAAATCATGGAACAATATAAGGAAACCCGAAGATTGCAGGGTCAAATGCAAGAATCCAAGTCATTTTGGCAAGGGAAAAATCATGCAGTAATTCTAATCTCATTCATGGATTAACAAAAAGGGAACAATAACACAGTAATAAAAAGGGTTATCAAAAACTTGGGAAGAAAAAGAGGTTTTGAAAATTAGCACAAATAGTTAGCTCAATGCAATAGTCAGCATTTTATCACATATACTCTTGTTTTTCATCTCGTTTACATTGTTTCTTAAGTCTCTTATTGGCATCACATTAACAAAAAGAATTACGATAGTACATGTCTAACACCATGAAGAAGTACAAGATTGGAAGCATTACAACTACACACAAAACACAATTGATTTTTTTAAGGTAAGATCCCATGTTTCCGCATTTCATGATTTTGTATGTGAAATTTATTTTATTCTTAATGTCATAAAAGGGCATAACAAGGGATTATGGGACCAAGTTTTCATTTTCCTAGTTTCACTTAAGTAACATATTTAAAATCAACTTCATTTCCAAGAAGTTACTTACAATTTTCCACCCACAAGTTAACCTCCTAATCAACTAAGGTTTAGTTTAATTCCAATATGCACTCAGGGCTCTACACCATATTATAGATTAGATTAAGGTGTGAAACCATATTTACCCTATAAATCCTCCACAAAAACAAAGGTATTATATTTTCACTGCCAAGGTAAAACATTTAGCTGTGAGGAACTAAAGATATAATTAATAAGAGTTTAAGTCATAGTACAACTATTTCACTAGCTCCATTTTTGTCATCTGGGTCCCATAAGGACCTCATTTGATGGTTAAGTTCATTTCTAGATCTAAGTTCGTAAGACTTGGTAGTCGATGAGGATACTAAGGAAGTGTTAGTTCTACTTACTCCAGAAACGTTACACCATGTCCTTTATAACCATCGGGTTCAGGATGATGTCGCTAACCATATAGGCTATGATGATAACTCAAAAAAATTCACTCTTATTTACTTAAATTAGAAGGTTCCATAGATCGTAAAGGTTTAAGTTCATTATACGGTTTTCAATTTCTTCTATGCTAAAAAATATCATGCGATAAGGGTAGATGTGCAATAGTTTTAAACTAAGGTTTCCTTTTGTGGTTAGATTTATTTATTACATTTTTAAGGTAAAGAATATAACCCATGAATTATTTAATCATCTATTGCACACTGGAAATGCACTACAAGATATTCAATTCAAATCCATTTAACAAACACACACACACACACACATCTAACCTTTTTACCATAGGTAAATTTGAATTAAAATTGTACCTATGATTAAATGCACATTTCCCAAGGCATCCCTAAAACTAGCATCTCATACATATTACCAAATTGTGAATAGAAAATTTTCTTTAACATGTCAATATATTATACATATATACATTTTACAAAGAAATATATAGATTAAAATAATAAACAATGAATTACACCATGCCTTTTCGCCATCTTAATTTTATCCTACAAAACCATGTGAGCATGAAATCAGCGATAAATCTGGCATGGCATCAACCTAAATCTAGCATAATTAATGTTTTCATTTTTCCATTTACCTAATAATAATAATTTTCATTCGAAAGGAGAGGGTTAAAGACATGTATTTATTTCATTTCATTTCACTTCATTTTGTAACTAAGGAGAGAGAAAGAGATAGGAAAGAGAGAAAAACACTATTTTTCCAAAAGTTCAATTTCACAAAAAAATCACATGATAGAGTTTCAAACAACTATTTACAAGTGTTAATAATTGTCCATGATGGTTTGCTAACTTGACTGGGGTCCTACAACTATGTTTTACATTTTCCATGCTAGTTGCAAAACATTCAATTTACGCTCATAGGCTAAGAAACTATGTTCAAAAACTATCTTCCGATAAGAAAATTCATGGGTGAATTCCCACGTGTCCACCTATATATCAAAAGTTCACAAGAACTCAAGAAATTTAGAACTCGTGAATGGTTTATGATTGGCAGCTACTTTTCTGAGGCCATTGATTATAATCGGTCAAGTTTTACCTAGTCAAACAAAGTGACAAGAGGCCTATGAAACTCCTTTCCTGAACTAACCAGGAATGTAATTTTCCCAAACTAAAGGTTCCAGACAATTTTCAGTAAAAATAATGGAGTTTTGCAAAGGCAGAAGAGGATTTCATTCTTTAGGGTCCAAATGATGAGCCACAAAACCCAACTTTTCAATTTTAAATTCCTAGTAGTGCAAAAAGGGGTAACACGGCTTCTAGAGAAATGATGAAGAGAGCACAAATGGTCTATTAGGGTCAATCTAAAGCTTGATGTGAATCTCCCCATGATAAGGAACATATACAACACTTAACACCTCTTTTCCAAGGTTCCGAAGGTGGTTTTGTGAGTTTTTTAAAAATTGCATTTTTCTAATTTTGTGAGGTAGACAAAAATAGTTGTTTTATTTAATGACATTTGATAACTCTCACCAATACCAGCAAACACGAATGCCCAATTATGCAACTATGGGTTAACAACTTATGAGGTTATGGGAGCAATCTCAGTTGATGGTCGAGGTGCAACTTGGTTATGCAAATCACAAGGTGGAGTTTTGTTGTTTTAAACTATATAGCTTGGTTAAATATCCAAATGTATAACTATCAACAACTTTACTATTTTTGTTATATTGTAAATTAGAGAACCAAAATACAAAAATTATAAAATATTTCGGTAAGGAGACCATATCTGAGGGAAAATGAATTACCCAAAATTGTGAAGTCTATTTCTGCATCTCCACAAGCCATTTCCTCAAATGGTTGTATGAATGTGAAACACTCCCCCAATTACCTTTTCTTGAAAGTCTCAAGATTAGCTTCAATAAAACCATTTGTGCATAACCAGAAGATGAAATAATCCATGAGGCTATATTTTTCTAAGGCTATATTTGTTTTAGATAGTATATCTCAGATGGTCTTCGTCTCCATTAAATTAGCTTCACAATAGAGATCATCCTTTGGTTTGCAAGTAGGAGGACTCTCAAACAGAGACAACAATATTTTTTATAAACGACACCAACATCAAAATAAATCAATCCGCTACTTGGAGCATTGATAAGGATGCCTTTGATAGGACCCAGAGGAAGATATCCTCGGAAGAATCCCCAAATTACCCCCATCTAACCATAGCTAAGGAAACCCTTAATATTTCTATCATAACACACTTGATTCTTAAATGTTGCAACGTATGTCTTGTCCGAGTGCACCTCAAAGTTCCCCTGCTCCTTAATTGTACTAATCTTCACATTGTTGGGTATGAGGCCTATAAAAGAGAGGAGCCAATAGTGAAGCATGGACCAATAATGGTGAGAGTATTTGTAAATTGAGTGACTAGTACATGTACATTTGTCATTCAACATTTGAAAAAAAAGTAGCTAATAAAATGTGTCACATCAAATCACATCAAAGAATCACCCAATCACATGATGCCACATAAGTGGAAAAAAATGCATGACATAATTCCCTACTAATGGTCCACCCTTTTTTCCTTTGTATGGAAAACTACTTGATTTAAATCCATTTAAAAACCACTTTCCATAAAATAAAAATGCTAAAAAAAGTATTTAGATTAAGAAAAAAAAATCTATTAAAGGTTTTTTTTTTTTTAAAAAAAATTGATGTATTTATATGTGTGTTGTACACCCCTCAACTTGGGTGCACAACTATTGGCTCCTCTCCCTTAGGTAGGCCATATAATTCGAAAGAAGCATAGATTGTTCCAGGCTTATAAGAGGAACAAAAGAACGTGGCATCCTCTACAATCCATTGTGATAATAGAAGAGAAATCAAAAGGCATATGCATGCACCAGTTTCCATAATTGAGATAATTTTATGAAAGAATGATATTACTACAACACAAGTATCATCTACAAATGGGTGAATTTAAACTACAAACTAAGGCAGAAAGGGTGTGGGAGAAATTAGATCGTGGATGATCTCAAATTAATATTTTTTTTTAAGACATTTTTTGAACAGTCCACCTACCTTAAGTAAGGTTCCACATTCTGCATACATGTCTACAAGAATATTTGCTGTAACATCTAAAGAAATTCCCCTATCTTTTATGCTTTGATGGATGTCCATTCTCTATTCTAAATCCACCATTTTGGTAGAGGGTGAAGGATACTAGCGAAGGCTGTGAAGCCTGGCTTTGCATTTTCTTGAAAGGTTCCAAGGGATTTTCAATAAACCCATTTTGTACATATCCTACTATCGTTGTAGTCTATGAGACCACATTTCAAGCATTTAGTCGAAAAAATCACATGCCAAGCACATGATTCCACATTTTTCATACATACCTATTTGAGCACATGAAACTAGAACATATGAAAAAATCTTGTGTCTTTTATGCTTTGATGGACATTCATAACCTGTTCCAAGATCATATTTTGGCATAGGTAGGGAGTATGAAGGAAAATGTAAACTGATCTGGTTGGAGACTTGTTTGTTGCATATGTAAAACTATGTGACTTTCTCTTGATGAAGCCATGTCTCTTATACAATGCCACATTTATCTCCAAAACATATGTCACAAGGAATTCACAACTAATAGAAAAGGTAGATATCCAAAGGCATGTAATGCAATATTTGATGGATTACTCATCCAAAATCTAACACATTTCAAGAAAAGAACTATATGTTTTTAATAATTTACAACCGATGTTTACACTTGCAAGTTCACATCAAGTATATTATTACTGCTAAACATGTAACATTGAATAGGTGTAACTATGCTAAACCTACAAGGTTGAATAGAGTGTAAGTTTTATCAGAGTGTGGTCTCTATGTAATAGAGTTTGGACATAATTAAAATTGCAAGATTCTTGTTTGCTAGTTTTCTATCTCGATACTTGGTGTATGATCTATTTTTCTTCATCTGTAAAGTAATTTTATACCTCATAAGTCAGGAAAAGAGGTGAGCCTCCCGCTTTGTCAGTCACCATGGATGTGCGCAATTTTAGGTTGAAGGCCGATACCATAAGCCCTGCTGAAGAGTTGCTTATCAGTACCAGTCATGGAGTTTGAAGATCATACCAGTATTCAAGGAGAACAGGAAGATCAAGATCTTGTAAGTTTATCTGATGTCTTTCCTATTAATTGTATAATAGATATACAACAAGAATCAAATCCCTTACCTACATGGAAATTTCCTAAGATCCCATATAACCAAGTCTATGATAAATTAAATAATTTTCATTTGATTGCTGCCACCACCTTAAAAACCTATGAGTCTTTTATTGAGGTTTCCCAAACATCTAGTCATGAGTATGATATACCTTTGGTAGATCCCGCTGATATACAGTCTCTCAAAAACCAAAATTAAATTAAATTTTCTCATATAGGTTGTGGTCAAATACGTATTACTCAACTTTTTCGTCATGGTCTGAATGCTTCTGTTTTATGTTGTTTAATGGATTTATGTTTTGAAAGTTTTAAAGATTCCCTATTAGCTGCTATTCAAACTAGTCTTCATAATGGCCCCATATCTTTTGAGGTTTATCTAAATTACCTAGTAAGCTTGCAAAAAGAAGATTTGTTAAAGCAAGTTCTGCATCTACATCTTGCAACCATAGGTCTTCACATGAATCCTAGTGCTTGTCCTTTGGCTATTCATTACAAAGTCATTTATCACCTTGTTAACACAATGTATCCTGCCATCAATCATGGTATCTCTAAAGGCAGCAACGTGGTCAGTCACACCAGTATAGAAAGTCAAAAATTAAGCCTAAACTCATTTCGTGGTCTCAAATTAAAGTCCCAAAAGAATGGACCCTATCTATAAAGTTTATTGAGAAAAATCAACCTAGATTAGAAAATGCTACAGCTATGAATGAATTCAAGTAAAATGTAAATATGTCTTTCAGAACTAAAAAGTCTATGTCTGGCATATCCCGGTCTAGCTCTTTTAGATCATATACTTGCTTTTTCTCTACAGTTGAACCCTCAAGAAAATCCATGAAATAACAGACTTATATTTGTAGTCATAATAGCTTGATTCATGATCCCAACACTGATTACCTTTGGTGTAAGGACTGTGAGCAAATTATAAAGCAAAATTATGTCCCTTCTAATGGTCTCGACCATTAGTATGGCTTCTAGAGAAACAAATATTTCTACATCTTTTCCATCTCTAGACAATAGTGAAGTCTTATCGTCTAATGAAACCCAAAAGGCCATCTTTTAGTACCAAAGAACTGTAGATAGACATGTAGACCCTTCTGAGTCTTCCAAAATGCTAAAATGAACAAATAAAGTTGTTAAGTTTGTCCATGATCGTCTACAATCCCAAGAGTCTAATCTTGCAGAAATGGAAAAAACATTGAAAGCCATAGATCTTCATCAGAAAGGAGATATAACTTCTTCTCTTAGACTACTAAATTCTAAAGTTGATGATGTTACTACCCAAATGAAGAAGGTTGATAAAAATCTTGAAAGTACTTCTAGATATGTATCTACTTGTCTTGATATTTCTAAGATTGTGTCTAGAGAAGTAATTGATGTTGTTCATTCCCTTATTAGTCAATCTGAAGATACAAAAAGGGACATTGCTTCAAATATAGGTACTACCCATAAAATTGTACAAAATAGCCTACACTAGTTGCATGAGTCCTCTATTGAGTTAATCCAAAAAGTTGAACAAGTTCAAGAGCATGTAAGCCCTATTCCTAAGATAGTCCCATAGATAGAGAAAATTCTAGATAATACAAAAAAGCAAGAAGAAATTGAACCAGATTGGTCTCACAAAGTGTCCTGGACAGAAGTTGTTGATTCTTCAGACCTTCAACACGTCATAAGACTATTCTATTAGAACATAGTCCTTTGTTTATCTCTGATAATAAAACTCAGACAAAGGATTAGTCAGCATGGCCAAGCTTCTTCTAGAAGAAGCAGAAAGTATGGTTTTGATGGAAGAAACTTCTAGAGCTTCAACATCTGAGCCTCTTCATCATATTGCAAGAACATAGACCTTACAACCTAATTGGTATAAGCTAGATTTCTCTACTCCTGAACAAGTGAAAGAGTTAATACATGGAATTATGGGGTGGGAAAATTCTCAGCTTTTGTTATATAAGAAGGATCCCAGAACTATTGCTGAAGTCATTACAAATGGATTGGTTGGCATAGTTAAAGAATGGTAGGATGCTCATCCACACCAATAAGAAATTTTGAATGGTAAGTATGCTTCATTAACTAAAGCTTTAATGCATGAACTTCTCAGTACTATTGATAATGACAAGCTTAGAAATACTTCTTTATTCTTGAGAGCTAGATTATATGATATGAGTAGGATAAAAGAGTACGCATGTTATATGAAGTTGTACTATAATTCTGGCAATATAAATGATCCTACTATGAGACTTTGATATATAGAATTTTTTTCTGCATTCTTTGGAACTGAATACAAAAAATCCTTGCATGGAAAGAGTACAAAATAATTAAGTCTTAGATCTCTAAATCAGCTTATAGATGAGACGAATGCTCATCTCTACCAAGAAAAACAAGACCGCAAGGAAGCTACTAAAGCCCAAAAAGCCTTAGGAACCAAATTCTGTTAGTTACTAGATAATGACTCATTTGGTTGTTGACCCCAACACAAGTTCAAAATATGGAAACCTTGTAAATATTGTTCATCTTTTTCAAGGGGGAAGGGTCATTATAAGTATAAGAAAAGACATAAGTTTTCCATAAATAGATATTCAAAAGATGTCCCATACAAAAAGCAATATTTCAAGAAAAAGAAATATATGGGAAAGAAAATAAAATTCATACCAACTTGTTTTATCTGTAAATGCAAGCATTATGCAAATGAGTTCCCAAAGAAATATATAGAGAAAGGTAAAGCAAAAATAAATATGCTTGCAGCAAAAGGTATAATGGATCAAGATTACTGCTTAATCTCTTATTCTGATTGCTATTCTTCTAATGTATCATATATATCTTCAGAAGAAAATTTTCAAGTAGATATAATAGAGCACACAAAGTCAGATTCAGATAGACAATACAGAATCTGGGTATGATTCATTTCCTTCTTTCATAAATATGATTGCTAGTTTTCCTCACCCTCTCATGCCTGTGTCTTCTAAAGTTCTATATAAGCAGCTAGAACTAAGACAAAGTGAGTTTGAATATTTTCCCCATGGGATACTACTAAAAAGACCTATCTCTCATAGAAAGTCAGAGAGCTAGAAATAAAATACTCAATCCAGGTCAGAGCTGAAAATGAAGCCTAAGAAAGAAAGGAAGAAGAGGAAGAAAAGCATAAATGGTCTCTTCAACAGAGGTCATTACCCACTTCAAGGCCTCATGTACAAGGACGTATACATCAAAGACAAACTCCCTATAGAGGAAGAGGTCATGGTAGAGGAGGAAGATACTCTCCACCTAGGAGAAGTTTTCCATTCCTTTTCCAGAAGAAGATCAGAGCAATGAATTTCAAGTAATAACTCCTAGCACAGATATTATAATTCCAGCACCTGAAACTATGAGGACATGGAGAAGAAATAGAATAGAATTCTTATAGAAGGTGATTGCTAAAGCTACTAATGAATATAAAATATTAGTAGAAGAGGAAAATAGGGAAAAGAAAGAAGCTGAAAATGATGAATAGTTTCTAGAAGAAGCCTATCAACAAATACTGCACCAAGAGGCAGAAGAATCAGTTCCAACATAAGAGATTAATACAGAGGTATGTATAGTAAAAGCATCCCCAAAACTGTCACCATTAAGGAATTAAAAAGGCTATTTTTACTTTAGAAGGGGATAAGGCTCCGGGCCCCGATGGTTTTTCTGAAAACTTTTACCATAGATGTTGGGAAATATGTTCTGAATATCTATTGAAAGTTGTTAATGAGTTTTATAGAACTAGAAATCTTATCAAAGAATTAAATAATACACATATAGTGCTTGCTCCTAAGAAGTTGGATGCAAAGGACTTCAAATATTTCAGGACAATCAATTTGGTTAATGTAATATATCGGATCTTCACAAAGATTCGTACCACTAGGATGCAACCTATTCTTATGGAGATTATTTCACAACAGTAGAGAAGATTAATTCAGGGAAGAATTATTCAGGATGGAATTATCATGGTTCATGAAACAATCCATTCTATGGATAAAAGTAAAAAGGCATGGATGGCTATCAAGTTAGACATGCATAAGGCCTTCGACAGAGTCTCCTAGAGATTCATGGATGAGGTCTTATCCAAGTTTGGTTTTCAAAATAAATTCAGGAAAATCATTCACTCTTGTATTTCTACTTCCAGATTCTCTGTGGTTGTTAATGGGGAACCGATTTGTTTTTTTGCCAGAAATAGATGAATTTGGCAAGGGGACCAAATTTCCCCTCTATTGTTCATTATAATGGCTGACAGTTTAAGTAGATCTATCTCCAAAAGCTATTAGCATTGGCATGATAAAAGGCTTTCCTCCAACTTCTGGCAATCAGGTCACCTCCCACCAATAGTTTGCTGATGACACGCTACTTCTTCTGATGGCCTCAATAATTGAGGCAAAGGCTATCAAAACTATCCTTAGATTTTATGAGGAAGCCTCGGGGCAAAAAGTTAATTTTAACAAAAGCTCTATATATTTCTTCAATACTCCTATGGAAAGGAAAATAAAGATTGCTAATATTCTAGGATGCACTGTTAATTCACTTCTCGCTACTTATTTAGGTCTACCTTTGAGTACTGGCAAGATTTCTAATGAGGTATGGAATGATCTTATTAAGAGATTTCAAAAAAAATTGGTTGGATGGAAAGGAGCTCTACTTTCAAGCACAGGCAAGTGCTTATTGATAAAAAGCACGCTTCAAAATCTGCCTATTTACATCACATCAATGTTCAGCATACCAGCAGCAGTGACAAACAATATTGAAAAAATTCAAAAGCACTTTTTATGGCATGGTACTGAGGACAGGTTCAGGTATCATTTAGTGGCTTGGGAGCAGGTATGTAAACCAAAGAGGCTTAGGGGGTTAGGTATCAAAGATATCAAACATATGAGTGCTGCTCTTATTGCAATGTTAGGTTAGAGACTTATAAAAGAACACAAGCCTTGGACAGAGTTGGTTAAGATCAAATACCTTTCCAACCAAAGCAAGATTTCCTTTATTTATGATCAGTCTCTTCTGAATGGTTCTATTTTCTGGAACAATCTTCTTCACAGCAGACATATTCTCTCTCAGGGGTGTAGCTGGAAGCTTGGGGATGGTCAAGACATTGACTTATGGACTGATAAATGGACTAATTTTAATTGGATTTCTTCTTATGGACACATTAAAGACATCTTAATTACAAATTATGGGCACAAAATACAGGGATATATTGAGGTGGATGAAAACAAAAGAAAATGGAAACAGTTAAAAGTGGAGAAGGATAATGTATAGTCTGATGTTTCATCTTTGCAGAATCAACTTTCTCTAATCCATATTAGTAATCAAAATCTTAAGGATGAACTCATTTGGAAAGATTCTTTTGATGGGGAATACTCAGTTAAATCAGGATACAATTCTTTCTTTGCCTCTATTGAAAGTGAAATTAAGTGGCATAAGCTGTGGATGCCAGAGCTAACTCCTAGAGTGAACTTTTTCTGGTGGCTCATCATTAAAGGCAAGATTATGACTAATGAAAACCTCATTAAGAAGGGATTCATCATGCCGAATAGATGTTACATGTGTCAGAAAGAGGCAGAAGACATCAAACATTTATTTCTTCATTGTGAGTACACTTCTAAAATTTGGCATCTTGTTTTTTCAAAATTTAATTAGAAATGGATCTTTCCCCTTACTTGTCTTCAGGCCTGGGAACAATGGGACTCTCCGTATAAGCATTGTGTGGTGAGGAGATTATGGCAACTAGTTTTACCTCACACCATGTGGCGAGTTTGGAAGGCTCGTAATGATGGCATTTTCAGAAATACTAGAAAGGTATGTAATAAAGTCTACAAAGAAATTATCATTGCTGTGAAGGATAATATTGCTAGATTTAAACCTCCTAAAAATAGACTTTTCCCTGAGAAAGAAGAATACATTATGACTGATTGGAATATTGACACTGTCTTAAAAAAGAATAACAATGGTATGGATAGAACCACCGTCCGATGGACTAAGCCTCCCAATGCTTGGCATAAGTTAAATTTTGATGGGGCCTCAAAAGTCAATCCGGGAGATTGGAGGTGGAGGAGTCATCAGAGATCAAAGAGGCTATTTTGTTGCTACTTTTTCTGGGAAAATGGGTAGGCAAACTAATCATTACTCTAAAGCTCTTGCTACTCTATGGGGAATAAGGCTAGCCAGGGATTGTAATATTCTGAATATTATAATTGAGGGTGATTCTCTGAACATTATCAATCTCTTAAACAAAAAGCAACACCCCAGTTGGTCAATTAGAGATTTTATTGTTGAAGCTACTGATATATGAAAAAGTTTTGAAAATGTTAAAATCACTCACACCTATCGGGAAGGCAATAGGGTCACAGATGGTTTGGAAAACTTTGGAGTTAACAATACTTTTCAAACTTGGCTAAGGGGGGACATTCTACCCATTCAAGTTAATAAAGACATCATCAATGATTTACATGGCTTGGAAAATCATCACTAATGGTTGTAATGTTGATGCTAAAGAGCGGATTCTTAAGTACAGAATGATGACATCATATAAGATTTATGTGATTTATGAGATTTGTGTGAATTGGAAAGCCATCATTACTTATCATAGGGAGAATGCTAAGGAGCAGGTCACTAATTACAAAGTATGGTCTAATACTTACATCTTTTATCACGTAAGGGAAAGATTCAAAAACAAAGCTAAGTCTGATACGCATAGTGCCAAAATCTTTACTTTGTGGGCAGAGTCATTGGAAAAATGGGGGGTCCACCTTGCAAAACTGAGCCCACCCATAATCCAGCATGGAAAGAGAATGTTGTGCTCTAGAACTATCTTCAAATTGGGGGTCTTGCAAATTTGATAGAAAGAATTCAAGGTTTTGATCAGGATATTTCTATTAAATTCACTCAGGGATGGAAGAATTGGGTTGTTAAATACAACAACATTGAGGTTGAGATCACGAGGAGCTCATCGCCCAGATCACAGGGCTCAGTCTTGATGCCACCAAATTCTTTAATAAGAAGGTGGATAGAGAGGTGGAGGCAAATAAATTCCTGGACGAAGGGGAAAATCTTGAGTTTGTGACAGCCGACATCAACTTGACTTCGATTCCTGAGCCTTTTGCTGAGCTCGCCAAGATGGTTGTTAGGTATGTAACTCTTGAGGGGAGATTTCTTACTATTCCTCAAAAGCATTTGATATTTGTTAACCACTTTCATCAAAACATAACCATCAGCTTCCCTCATTACTTGTTAAACTTGATGGAGAAATCCATTCAGGAAGTGCAGAGTCATTCTAGGGCAGTTCCTCTGCATCAATGGCTAATTATTCTTATCCATCATCACTGCTCAAACTGTCCCCACATGAATCCTGCTCCACCGTCTTCCTCCATTCCTCCCCCTGCTCACACCGCCTCCATTCCCCCCTGCTCGAAAGGAAGATTGAAACTGCTTTGTCTAGCAAGAAAAGAAAGGGCATGAAAACTAAGATCCTTACTTCTCAGAGGGTTCTTAGAAGCCACAAAGACCTCGAGCTTGCCGAGAACCTCCTGTAAATCGTCTAACTAGCGGAGAAGCCTAAGGAGGAGGATTTGATGGTCAGAGTGGGCAGGATGGAAAATGAAATTCAAGAGCTCAAAAGGGTTATAAAAAATATGGAAAAAGCTAAGGGAAAAGGAATACTTCAAAATGATGATGAGGAGGGTGTTATTGTTGAAGTGTTTAAGAAGCTACAGTCTTTGGATGGCATAATGGGAAATGTAAAAATCTATAATGACTCCATCCTATCTGCACTTAAAAGTATTTACAATTTCATTGAACAACATGTTCATAGTGTATGCAGCCACAACAGATTACTGAAGACATTTGGGGCCCCAAAGAGAAAAAGAATATGGCAATTTCTCAGGCATATCTAAAAGACCCTTCTCAGGCCACAACCATTGCTTTCTTTGTCTCACTGCAAACGATCAAAACCAAGATTGACAGAGCTATCAAATAACGTGGAGTTGTGCTTTGCTATTTACTGGCGGATCTGGAGCTATTTTTTGGTGGAGATATTCTATGATAGATATCTATTGTCTATTTTTTGTTCTCTTCTTGTTGTTTTTAGATCATTGTATGACTAGATCCTTTCTATTAATATGTTGTTTTATCTGGCTAATGAGCCCTCTGAGGTTGGTTGTTTTTCCCTTCTCTGGGTTGTTTCTCCTGCTTCTGGTATCTAGCTTTTGAGCCCTTTTGTATACACGGTATAGTCCCTTCAAAAATATTTGCCCTTAATAAAAAAAATGATCCCAAAACCTTTTATTACTATCAATATCTGCATTTCAAATATCAATCCCTACTCTATAGATGTAATGATAGATACAAGAGTAGATATAAGATTGATTAGAACCAGAGCTATACCTCCATATTGTTGGATTGAAACATATTTAAAGATAAATTTTGATAAGAAAGAAGTAATATCCAGATATACAACATATGTGCCTATCAAGATAGAAGGATATGAAAGAACACTGCAATTTTATCAACATGATATGCTTTCATATGATTGTTTGATAGGGGTAGATGCTTTGCAAGAATGTGGCACTTTTAGCCTAAATAAAGATTTTATATCTTTATTTAATCCTAATGTTCAGATTCCCAGGAAGTACTCATTCAGAACTATAATACCTTTACTAGAACAAAGGAAAGAATCCAATCATGAATGGATTTAGAAATATATATCCCTATGCAAAGGTAATATAGATGATATAGTTGGAAAAATAAAAAATAATCTATGTTCAGATGATCCTCATGCTTTTGTTGAAAGAAAAAAACATTACTATCCATTAGATTTGCAGTTCTAGAAATATGAGAAAGGGAATGATATCATTTCAAAATTCAAGGATCATCATAAAGGCATGATCCCTTCTGAGAGAAAAGAATGTCATGAAGAGATTAAAAAGCTACTCCAAGGAGGTTTTATCAAGGAATCTAACTCCCCTTGGGCATGTGCAGCTTTTTATGTAAATAAAAGGAGTGAACAAGTTTTCCAGAAGAAAAGACTTGTTGTTGATTACAAGCCTTTGAATAAGTTTGTAAAAGTTGTCCAACATCCTATTCCTGCTAAAGATGATCTATTATCCAGAATCAAAGGATCAAATGTATACAACAAGTTTGATTTTAAGAGTGGTTTTTGGAAAATATTCCTTAAACCGGAAGATACCTACAAAACGGCATTTTGTAGTACCAAGAGGACAGTATGAATGGAAAGTTCTTCCATTCGGATTGAAAACTGCCCCATCAATCTTTTAGAAAATGATGGACATTATCTTTGGTGAGTTAGCTGATTTCTTGATAGTTTATATTGATGATATATTAATATTTTCTAAATCTCCCAAAGAACATATTGAACACCTAGAGAAATTCTATGAAGTTGTTTATCATAATGGTTTATGCTTATCTCCGACAAAAATGGAGATTTTCAAAGATGAAATGGATTTCTTAGGAATTACAATCAAAGATGGATCTATTGAAATGCAATCTCATATTATTTCAAAGATTCAAGAATTTCCATATCAGATTTTAGAAAAGATTCAACTACAAAGATTTCTTGGTTGTATCAATTATGTTGTTGGATTCTATAAGGATATTGCTATAAACAAAATACTTCTCAATCAAAGATTTAAGAAAAATGCTCGCAACTGGTCAGAAGAAATGACCCAAGCTGTAAGAAGAATCAAAGCACAAGTTCAAAACCTCCCTGCTATGTCCCTTCCTGGACAAGGACTAAAAATTATAGAAACAGATGCAAGTGAGAATTATTGGGGAGCTGTACTAAAAGAAAAATCAGAAAATGGAAAAGAAAAGTATGCAGATATGCATCTGGATCTTTTCAAGGATTAGAGCTAAAATATCATTCTACTCACAAAGAAATTTTAGCTGCTAAGAAAGCTATCAAAGCCTTCTTGTTCTTCATACAGAATGAACACTTCATTCTACATTTTGATTTAAAATATTTCAAGGCCAGACTCAATAATGGAGATCCTGCTAATAAGACTGCATTCAACAAACTCCAGAGATGGGGAATGTGGTTTGATAATTTTAGTTTTGAAATTGAGCACATTAAAGGAAGAGATAATTCTCTAGCTGACTTTTCTAGTAGAGAATTGAATCATTCAAAGAACATAAATGTTATACAGGTCATCCATGAATTTGTTGAAATTATCTGGCAATCTTCTAATTTCCAAAATTATCTTGGGTCTTTAAAAAGAAATGATAATGAAATGTCATATGAGGCACAACATTTGTTGCTTTCAAGAGGAATTATTTTAGTATCACCTTACAACATGACAGAAGTAGCATCAAGATTTGTTGATCCTGAAATTCCTACTTCAGAATTTCATACCAAATAGGAACCTATGGTTTTCTACACATTACAATGGCAATGGAGGCATTCAAGGTATGTGGAACCTCCTCTAGATGATATTCCAGTAGAAGGAATCAGGCTAAGACAATTGGTCCCAAGACCAAATACATTATGGAGGTTTGAATTTTCTAAGCTATGGCCCAAAGGACATCCTATTGAGAATGATGCATGGAACAAACCAAGCACTCTAGGAGATAGGCAGTATATTTCTAATCATTTCAAGTATTTCCTTTCCAAATATCTGCCAACCAAGATTTCTGATAGTCCTCTGCTTAACGTACATCCTGATACTGTTAGAAATATCCTAATTAATTGTAAAATTCCCTAGTATGTAAAAGAATCCTATTATGTTAGAACTAAATTTTTACAGGGACACCATTCTAATCCAAATGGATAATTATGGTGAAATATCTATCTTCATCATACCATGAATGTCCATCCTCCTGCACCTGGTCATTTCCTTTGGATTCCGGACCACTATCTCTATCCATCACGAAGGCATCTAGCCCCGATAATGATGGAATGTCTTTTATATCTAGACTTTGGTATGAAAGAAACACTCATGACCACTACTTTGTCGAAAGAAGAGATTGGGAGGAATCATCTAGCTCATCTGATAGTGACAATAGCCCTAGAGTCCATTTTAGTCCTTAAAGCTATGATGACAGGCTTGTTGTCATCTGTTTGTCTTTTGTCTAAATAAGTTTTGAGATGACTTCCCTTTAGTCATTTTGAAAGCATGGTGGACCTCTCCACTTTCTAAAGGTGTCTTATTGAGTGGCATGTACTCAATTATTGTTTTCCACTTTTCTCAAAGTGGGAATCTTCTTGTTTACCTAGGTTACCGGTTCCCAGTTTCTAGGTTGCCCATCTATCCAGTGAAAAGCCTCTCACATTCCTATATAAAGGTATGCTGAGACTCATTCACTACATTGAATAATTTGGAATGTTTAGTAAGGTGTATAACAAGACAGTCAGAGCTTGTATTATATTGTTAGCACTAAGTATTGTATTGTATTGTTGGATGTAAGTTAAGTGTTGTATTAGACGTAAGTTTTGTAGTTTTGTACTCTTGGATGTAAGTGGTATCAAAGCGTGATCTTTATGTAATAGAGCTTGGAAATCAATAAAATTACAAGATTCTTATTTGCTAGTTTTCTATCTTGATACTTGGTGTATGATCTGATTTTCTAGCTTGATTGTTATTGGCCTTGAAATCTTTTAAATCAGAACATAGAATGAAGTGTTCATTCTGTATGAAGAACAATAAGGCTTTGATATCTTTCTTAGCAGCTAAAATTTATTTCTGAGTAGAATGATATTTTAGCTCTAATCCTTGAAAACATCCAAATGTAGATATGCATACTTTTTCTTTTCCATTTTCTGATTTTTCTTTTAGTATAGCTCCCCAATAATTCCCACTTGCATCTGCTTCTATAATTTTTAGTCCTTGTCCAAGAAGGGATATAGTAGGGAGGTTTTGAACTTGTGCTTTGATTCTTCTTACAACTTGGGTCATGTCTTCTGACCAGCTGGGAGAATTTTTCTTAAATCTTTGATTGAGAAGTATTCTATCTATAACATTTCCTTATATAATCTAGCAACATAATTGATACAACCAAGAAATCTCTGTAGTTGAATCTTTTCTGAAATCTGATCTGGAAATTCTTGAATCTTTGAAACAATATGAGATTACATTTCAATAGATACATCTTTGACTGTAATTCCCAAGAAATCAATTTCATCTTTGAAAATCTCCATTTTTGTTAGAGATAAGCGTAAACCATTCTGATAAACAACTTCATATAATTTATTTAGGTGTTCAATATGTTCTTTGGGAGATTTAGAAAATATTAATATATCATCAATATAAACTATCACGAAATCAGCTAACTCACCAAAGATAATGTCCATCATTTTCTGAAAGATTGATGGAGCAGTTTTCAATCCGAATGGAAGAAATTTCCATTCATATTGTCCTCCTAGTACTACAAAATCCATTTTGTAGGTATCTTCCAGATTAAGGAATATTTTCCAAAAACCACTCTTTAGATCAAACTTGTTGTATACATTTGATCCTTTGATTATGGATAATAGATCATCTCTAGCAGTAATAGGATGCTGGACAACTTTTACAAACTTATTCAAAGGCTTGTAATCAACAACAAGTATTTTCTTCTGGTGAACTTGTTCACTCCTTTTATTTACAAAAAAAGCTACACATGCCCAAGGGGAGTTAGATTCTTGATAAAACCTTCTTAGAGTAGATTTTTAATCTCTTCATGACATTATTTTCTCTGAGAAGGGATCATGCCTTTATGATGAGCCTTGAATTTTGAATGATATCATTCCCTTTCTCATCTTTCTGGAACTGCAAATCTAATGAACAATAATCCTTTTTCTTTCAACAAAATCATGAGGATCATCTGAACATAGATTCTTTTTTATTTTTCCAATTATATCATCTATATTACCTTTGCATAGGGCTATATATTTATGAATCCATTCATGATTGGATTCTTTCCTTTGTTCTAGTAAAGGTATTATAGTTCTAAATGAGTACTTCCTGGGAATCTAAACATTAGGATTAAATAAAGATCTAAAATCTTTATTTAGGCTAAAAGTTCCACATTCTTGCAAAGCATCTGCCCATATCAAACAATCATATGAAAGCATATCATGTTGATAAAATTACAGTGCTCTTTAATATCCTTCTATCTTGATAGGCACATATGTTGTATATCTAGATATTACTTCTTTCTTATCAAAATTTATCTTTAAATATGTTTCAGTCCAACAATCTAGAGGTATAGCTCTAGTTCTAAGAAAACTTATATCTACTCCTATATCTATCATTGCATCTATAGAGTAGGGCTTGATATTTGGAATGTAGATATTGAGAGTAGAAAAGGGTTTTGGGCTACTTTTACCGTACATACCTCTATATTAATCTCTTTTGTTGGAACTGATTCTTCTGCCTCTTGGTGTAGTATTTTTGATAGGCTTCTTCTAGAAATTGTTCATCATTTTCAACTTCTTTCTTTGACTTATTTTCCTCTTCTAATAATATTTTATATTCATTAGTAGCTTTAGCAATAACCTTATGTAAGAATTATATTCTATTTCTTCTCCATGTCCTCATAGTTTTAGGTGCTAGAATTATAATATATGTGCTAGGAGTTATTACCTAAAATTCATTGTTATGATATTCTTCTAGAAAAATGAATGGAAAACTTCTCCTCGGTGGAGAGTATCTTCCTCCTCTGCCATGACCTCTTCCACTATAGTGAGTTTTTATTTGACATATGTGTCCTTGTACATGAGGCCTTGAAGTCGGTAATGACCTTTGTTGAAGACACCATTTATGCTTTTCTTCCTCTTCTTCCTTTCTTTCTTGGGCTTCATTTTCATCTCTAACCTGGATTGAGTATTTTCCTTCTAGCTCTCTAAATTTCTATGAGAGATAGGTATTTTTAGTAGTATCCCATGGGGGACAATCTTCAAACTCACTTTTTCTTAGTTCTAACTGCTTACATAGAACTTCATAAGACGCAGACATGAGAGAGAGGAAAACTAGCAATCATATTTATGAAAGAAGGAAATGAATCATAACCAAATTCTGTATTGTCTGAATCTAACTCTGTGTGCTCTATTATATTTACTTGAAAATCTTCTTCTGAAGATATATATGATACATTAGAAGAATAGCAATCAGAATCAGAGATTAAGCAGTAATCTTGATCTGTTATACCTTTTGTTGTAAGCATATTTATTTTTTCTTTACCTTTCTCTGTATCTTTCTTTGGGAACTCATTTGCATAATGCTTTCCTTTACAGATAAAACAAGTTGGTATGAATTTTACTTTTCTTTCCCATATATTTATTTTTCTTGAAATATTTCTTTTTGTATGGGACATCTTTTGAATATCTATTTTTGGAAAACTTATGTCTTTTCTTATACTTATAATGACCCTTCCCCCATGAAAAATACAAAAAATATTTACAAGGTTTCTTGATTCTGAACTTGTGTTGGGGTCGACAACCAAATCAGTCATTATATAGTAACTGATAGAATTTGGTTCCAAAGGATTTTTGGGCTTTAGCAAATTCCTTACGGTCTTGTTTTTCTTGGTAGAGATGAGCATTCGTCTCATCTATAAGCTTATTTAGAGCTCCAAGAATTAATTCTTTTGTACTCTTTCCATGCATGGATTTTTGTATTCAGTTGCAAAGAATGTAGGAAAAGATTCTATATATCGGAGTCTCATAGTAAGATCATTTATATTGCCAGACTTATAGTACAACTTCGCATATAACATTCATACTCTTTTATCCTACTCATATCACATAATTTGGCTCTCAAGAATAAAGAAGTATTTCTAAGCTTGTCATTATCAATAGTCTTGAGAAATTCATGTATTAAAGCTACAGTTAATGAAGCATATCCACCATTCAAAATTTCTTCTTGGTGTGGATGAGCATCCCACCATTCTTTAATTATGCCAACAAATCCATTTTCAACAAATTCAGAAATAGTTTTTGCATCCTTCTTATATAAAAAAAGGTGAGAATTTTCCCACCCCATAATTCCATGTATTAACTCTTTCACTTGTTCAGAGTAGAGAAATCTAGCATATACAAATTAGGCTACAAGGTTTGTGTTCTTGCAGTATGATGAAGAGGCTCAGATGTTGAAGCTCTAGAAGTTTCTTGCATCAAAACCATACTTTATGCTTCTTCTGGAAGAATCTTGGCTATACTGACTGATCCTTTGTCTGGATTTTTTTTATCAGACACAAACAAAGGACTATGTTCTAACAGAACAATCTTATGATGTGTTGAAGATCCTGAAGAATTAGCAACTTACGTCCAGGACACTTTGTGAGACCAATCTGGTTCAATTTCATCTGGATTTTTATATTATCAAGAATTTTCTCTATCTATGGGACTATCTCATGAATAGGGCTTACATGCTCTTGAACTTGTTCAAATTTTTGATCAACTCAATAGAGGAATCATGCAGCTGGTGTAGGCTATTTTGTACAATTTTATGAGTAGTTCCTATTTTTGAAGAAATGTCCTTTTTGGTAACTTTAGAATGACTGATAAGGGGTTGAACAACATCAATTACTTCTCTAGACACAATCTTAGGAATATCAGGACAAGTAGATACATATCTAGAAGTACTTTAAAGTTTTTTATCAACCTTATTCATTTGGGTAGGAACATCATCAACTTTAGAATTTATTAGTCTAAGAGTAGAAGTTATATCTCCTTTCTGATGAAGATCTATGGATTCTAATGTTTTTTCCATTTCTGCAAGAATAGACTCTTGGGATTATAGACAATCATGGACTGACTTGACAACTTTATTTTTCCATTTTAGCATTTTGGAAGAATCATAAGGGTCTACATGTCTATCTACAGTTCTTTGGTACCAAAATATGGCCTTTTGGGTTTCATCAGATGATAAGACTTCACTACTATCTAGAGATGGAAAAGATGTAGAAATATTTGTTTCTCTAGAAGCCATACTAATGGTCGGACCATTAGAAGGGACATACTTTTGCTTTATAATTTTTTCAGTCCTACACCAAAGGTAATCAGTGTTGGGATCATGAATCAGGCTATTATGACTACAAATATAAGTCTATTCTTTCATGGATTTTCTTGAGGGTTCAATTGTAGAGAAAAAGGAAGTATCTGATCTAAAAAAACTAGACCGGGATATGTCAGACGTAGACTTTTTAGTTCTGAAAGATAGAGTTACATTTTACTTGGATTCATTCACAGTTGTAGCATTTTCTAATCTAGGCTGATTTTTCTCAATAAACATTTTAGATAGGGTCCATTCTTTTGGGACTTTATTTTGAGACCACGAAATGAGTTTAGGCTCAATTTTCTGACTTTCTATACTAGTGTGACTCACCACGCTGTTGCCTTTAGAGATACCATGTTTGACGGCAGGATACATTGTGTTAACAAGGTGATAAATGAATTTGTAATGAATAGCCAAAGGAAAAGCACCATGCTTTATGTGAAGACCTGTGGTTGCAAGATGTAGACGCAGAACTTGCTTTAACAAAAAAAAAATTGTAGGCTTACTGGGTAATTTGGATAAACCTCAAAAGATATGGGGCCATTATGAAGACCATTTTGAATATAAGCTAATAGGGAATCTTTAAAACTTTCAAAACGTAAATCCATTAAACAACATAAAATAGAAGCATTAGACCACAATGGAAAAGTGGAGTAATACCTATTTGAACACAACCTATATGAGCAAATTTAAATGTTTTTTATTTTTTGAGAGACTGTATATCAGCGGGATCTACCAAACGTATATCATACTCATGACTAGAGGTTTGGGAAACCTAAGTAACAGACTCACGGGTTTTTAAGGTGGTGGCAACAATCAAATGAAAAGCAGTTTATTTATCATAGACTTGGTTATATGGGATCTTAGGAAATTTCCATGTAGGTAAGGGACCTGATTCTTGTTGTATATCTACTGCAGAATTAATAGGAAAGACATCAGATAGACTTATAAGATCTTTATCTTCCTGTTCTCCTTGAATACTAGTATGATCTTCAAACTCCATGACTGGTACTGATAAGCAAATCTTCAGCAGGGCTTATGGTATCGACCTTCAACCTAAAACTATGAACATCCATGGTGACTTACAAAGTGGAGGCTCCTCTTTTCCTAACTTATGAGGTATAAACTTACTTCGCATATGAAGAAAAATAGATCATACACCAACTATTAAGATAGAAAACCAACAAATAAGAATCTTGCAATTTTATTGATTTCCAAGCTCTATTAGATAGAGACCATGCTTTGATACCACTTACATCCAAGACTACAAAACTAAAAAACTTACATCAAATACAACACTTAACTTACATCCAACAATACAATACAATACTTAGTGCCAACAATACAATACAACCTCTGACTATCTTTTTATACGCCTTACTAAACATTCCCAATCTCACATAAAGTACATGCATTATTATGCAAGGTAAAATGACAGGTCTGACTGGACGTGAAGGATATCCACCTCTCCAAGTTTGTCCAAAATGAGCAACCCATTAATCTCCTGACACCATTAAAACTCCAACTACCTCCTCACCGCCACTTCAAACTATCCCATTTTTAAATTTATTTTTCGTTTATTTTTTATTTTTTAACATGGCACTACAATCTTAAACTAGAATTCATATTAATTTTCTAGAACCAAACCAAAATTTTTTAGGACTTGTCAATAGGATTACAAAACCTGACCAATAAGATGAAAAGCATAGAAAGGGAATTCCAACTAGTAAAATAGTGAAATCCTTTAAAGACATTATGGTTTAAGTGGAAAACTAGTGGAAATGTTATGATTGATCTTATTACCAGAAGCCATAAAATGGTTGATGATACACCTGTAATGTCAACTCAGCTGGCTCAGTGCAGCACTCACCAGAATCCTTAAAATGGTGGATTTCAGTCCTATAATATTGATTGAGATGGTCTTAGAGTGGCACACTATTTATGTGAGGAAATAAATGATCCATTTCATGGATTAAATGTCACAACCACTATGAACTCCTACCAAGAAATAAAGGAACAATGTTGTGTCGATCTTGAAATATATTGGAACCCATTGCCTTCCAAGAACCTTCGCCACCACCCAAAAAACACATTTCAGAAAGGCATCATTACAGCACAACATTAGCGTCAAAATATTTACCACCGAGAAGAGAGTACAATCATTAGTAGTGTAGGGAAAGTGTTCGATGGTGGCCAAGATGGGTCAAAAAACATACAACGAAGAGATGCTTGTATACGGTAAATAGCTAAACACAAAAAAACACAATAAATAAAACTATGTGGTTATGGTAGTGTAAGAATACAGTGGGTTTGTTTCATATAGGATATCCTAATTGTAAATATGCCTTTAGCATATAAATATTTAATCTGGACATTGCCCCCATATATATATATATATATATATATATATAGGCACATGCACACTCTTTTATGTTTCCTTTTATAGTAGAATTTTAAGGGAGATGTTCAACAATGAGGTGTCTTATTTTTTGTATGGTGATGGGGCGGTGGGCATAAGGATGATGAATACATGAAATACACATGGATGAGTTTGAACCTTATTAAAACTTTCCATATGTTCTATCAATTACCTCAGCTCCCGCCACTACTCGGTTTAGCTTGAGCTTCAAGTAATTTTTTCATCTCGGAAGAACACTGCAAATGTCATGCTTAATTTCAAGAACTATACACGGTGAATTTTGGTACATGAATTATACACACTAATTAGATTTCATGGTAGATGTGGAAGAGAAACACATGGTTGTAGTAAGAGGTGGAGTTGCAGGTGCCAATATTGTAAAGGCCCTGGAAAACTATGCAGATGCCATGCTTGTAGATTAGTATGTCATATCTTAATTGTTTTTTAATGTAGCGAACATGGGCGAAAGCCTTGTACTTTTATTAATGATTAATCAAATCATTTACAGAATTAAGGACTACAATATTTATAGATATTGCACAGTCATGTGTAAACAAATAAATAAGTTAAATAGATGCAACCGTAAATTAATACAAACAAATATATTGTTTATACTATGTAACAGATAATCCTATGATAATATAATATGACAAATATGGTTTAAAAACCATATAACAATAAATAAACAAATAATAATTACCTAATAAAAATCTCACTAAATATTTTACCTAACATTCAACCCCTTAATTTTGCATTGCCTCAAGGGATGAGGAGAAGAACTCTTTGAACAATTCAAATTCATCACGTGCAAGTGACTTTGTGAAGATATATGCTACTTGTTCAGGTATTGGACAAAACTTAAGCTATATATTTTGTTTCAAGACATGCTCCCGTATGAAATGTACTTGTACCTCAATGTTGTTTGTTGTTTTATGACAAAATAGATTGTGAACAAGTTTGAGAACACCTTCATTGTCTACATACATGGTTGTAGGTTTGTACTATGGTATTCCAAGTCCTTCTAGTATGCGACTCATCCATATCGCTTCGCAGACAACTTCACCTGTAGCACGATACTTGGCTTTTGTAGAAGAGAAAGAAACAAAGTGTTGTTTCTTGTTTCCCCATGATATTGGTCAAGATCCTATAAAAGAAAAAAACCCCTAAAGTGTATTTTCTTTCATCAATGATGCCTGCATGATCTGAATCCAAATATCCATAAACAAAGAAATTATCGTTCTTCTTGTATTCTAGACCAAGATCTACTGTTTCCTTGAGACATCTCAAGATTTTCCTTCCTACTTTACAATGAAAAACTTTGGGTTCCTGCATCAACCTAGATATATAGCTCACTTCAAATCTTATATCTGGTCTAATGTATGTGGGGTAAAATGAGACTCCCAATCAACTACCGATAGAGACTTGCATTTATCATAGGATATGGATCTGAACAAGATACCTGCAATATGTTCTCCATATGTGTCGCAATAGGTATGTAGTCCATCATCCTAAATTTCTCAAGGGTTGTCTTGGTATACTTTAACTAAGAAACAAATATTTGATTCTCCTTTTTCCATACTTCCAATCTAAGATAATAGTGCATCAACTCGAGATTTTTCATGTCGAACGATGGGTTAAGATCATCTTTCTTCATTTTATCGATCATCCTCACTAAATTGTCAGTGATGACTAGATCGTAGACATAGACCACAACAATCACAATCTCCCCTCCTTACCTTTTAAGGTAGAGATTGGGATTGTATGGATTTTTAACAAATCTATGTTGTACGAGATGTTCATCAATTTTGATGTACCAATCCTAGGGTGCATGCTTAAGGCCATACATACATTTCCTAAGTCTACATACCTTTGCTTCTTGATTAGGTACAACATATCCCTCAGGTTGAGTCATGTACATTTCTTCTCGTAAATCTCCGTTCAGAAAAGGAATTTTCATGGCCATCTGATGGATTTTCCAACCAAATTATGCAACTAGAGAAAAGATTATCCTGATTGTTATGATCTTAGCTGTGGGAGAAAATGTCCCCTCATAATTAATGTCTTATTTTTGTGTGTACCCTTTTCTACTAGTCTTACTTTATACTTGTCTATTGTCCCATCTATTTTGTAATTTATTTTGAATATCCATCTGCATCCAATGGCTTTCTTCCATGATAGAAGATCGACAAGTTGCCAAGTATTATTTTTCATCACTGACTGATATTCAACATCCATGGCATATTTCCAAGATTTTGACTATAGAGATTATTGTATTGTATACAACTCATTATATTTAATAACTCTACTCATTAAAGAAAAGTCTACTTCTTCTCATGCTTTACTGTGAGTCTGTGATCTAGTGGTGGATGTATTCATTAGAGTATCCAATTTTTCATCTCGTATCATGTTAGTATACCACTTGGGCATACGTTGAACTGATCCTCTGGGTCGTGGTTCTATTTGATCATCACCATCATCCCCATCATCATTGTCATCATCTTCGGGAACATCATCTTCTATTTTCTCAATAGCTTAAAAATCTACATCAGGTGAGTTTGGAGTAGGAGTCTGAGTGTCCTTCTTCTAAAAAACCCAACATCTCTATCGATGTAGAATTTATTGGTCTTCGGATCTATCAATCTGTACCAAAGTGTCTCTTCATTAGAGCCAATGAAGACGAGTTTTATGTGATTTAATATCCAACTTATTTCTATTCTGATTGGGTATGTGCATGCTTGTTTTGCACCTGAATACTCTGAAGTGTGCAACAGATGGTTTCCACTTTGACCATGCTTTATATGGTCTTACTCCATCAAGAGAAATTGTGGGCACTCTATTCAATAAATATATAATTTTCTTTGTTACTTCTCCCCAGAATGTCCTCGCTAGTCTAGAGTCATCGATCATGCAATGCACCATTTCCATGATAATATGAATTTTTCTTTCAACAACACCATTTTCCTGCAGTGTGTGTGGAAGAGGCATTTGTCGATGAATCCCGTGAACTTGTAGGTATTATTTGAACTCATCACTGGTGAATTATCCCCCTTGATCTGAGTGGAGAGTTTTGATTTGATGACCAGTTTCATTCTCAACAATGACTTTGAACTTCTTGAAGTTTTCAAAATCTTCACTTTTCTTGCAAAGAAAAAAAGATCCATATTTTTCTTGAATAGTCATCAACACAATGTAAGAAGTATGTAAATCTAGAATAACTCGGTTGCATCGGACCACAAAGATTGGTATTAACTAGATCAAACTTACCATGATCTTGATAAGTACTCTTCTAGGATAAAGCTCTGTGTTGTTTTCCTGCTGGGCAATGAGGACACTTGTTTGTATCCTTCTTGAGAGATGGTAATCCTTTTACCATATTATGCCAGTGAATTGTCTCACGATACTTGAAACTGATATGACCAAGTCTCTAATGCCACAACTGGGTAGAGGTAGAGTTCTTAGCCACAAGTTTCTAATAATCTATGTGGACAAAATCAAGCTAGAACATGTGTCCCACATTGAAGGCTTTTGCAAATATTTTTGAGCCTCGTGATTTTTTTGAATCAAACACATTTTCTTACAGGATTGACTATCAAAGTAATTTTTTTAGGTTTTGATCTAAGAGTTGACTGATTGAAAATAGATTTATAGTCGATCTAGGGACATATGGTACATCTAACAATCTACAGTTGTATGAACCAAGGGCTAGAGAAATATTCCCAATCCCCTGAACTGTATATGAAAAATCATCACCTAACGAAACATGGTTTTTCGAAGTTGTGTCCCTTACTGAAGTAAACTAATCTCTATAGCCGATCATGTGTTGAGTGTCTCCCACATCAACATATGAGACATGAATAGCGTAGTGCCTAACGCATTACTAAAATAAAATTATATATATATATATATAAATAGAAGGATGGAATTTATGTGGGTTAGTGGGTGAAGTGATTTTAGTGAGAATAGACAAGGCAATGACATGTGTTATGAGGAATATCAGAGTTTTCAACTGTAGAAGGTGGGATATTGACTCGTCCTAATCATCCTACACACCAATAATTTACTTGCATAATAATACAAGCACTTTATTTTGAGATCCAAGGCATTTACATGGCTCAAAGCCAATTTAACATTGTAAATTAGTAGAAATTGGGTGGTTTTTGTTAGAGAGAATGTATGGTGTCACTCAAAAAGAAGAGATCTTGAAAAATCCGACCCAAAATCATTCTTGTTATTGGTTAGAACAACCCTGCATGTCAAGATAAATTTGTAATTGTAATATCTTCTCATTGTCTATGTGTGAAATAACCGATATGGATTTATATATGTGTCTGAAGTAGGTTCCATTGTCTCTGATAGGAAAGGGGGTCCTCTGTTAGCTGTTATTATGTTGTTGTATGTAGAAAAGAAGGAGAAGAGAGATGAATTTTTTCATATATTGTAGTTGTAAAATGATCTGGCAGTCATGAATGCAAAATGTGGGAGCATATACTTTGGCATGTGAACTATTTGATAGAGTGCCCATTGAGATGTGGCCTCACGGATGGAAATTATTACAGTATGTGCATAAAATAGGTTTGTTAAAAGAACCTTGTTTCACCATATGCAATGAACAGGTGTCCAACCATATTAGTATCACGATTTCTAGGATATAAACACAACCAGTACCAAAATAGTTATAGCTTTGGAAAGAGGGTATGAGAATCCACAAAATTTATCTGGAGATGAGACTTTTGTTGAAAATTTTAGTTGCAAGTGCCCTAGTAGATATGTATGCAAAAAACAAATGGAAGCAAGAACAAACCATGTGAAATGTTTGACAAAATACTTGAAGAAATGTGCTTTCATGGAATTCTTGGACTGCAGGATATGCAAAAATGGGTTTTTTTGGAAATTCTTAGAAACTTTCAAGAAAATGCAATTTACAGGTGGAAATCCTCACTTCACAAACTCTGACTATCACCTCCTTCCATTGGCCATTGTATAGTGCTAGTGATGGAGCTGGGAAATGAACGTCTCACTATTTTTTGGATTTGGGTGTAGTATAATAAATAAATAAAGAGAGAGAGAGAGAGAGAGAAGGGAAATAAAGACCACATGTGTGGATTTCAAAAAAAAATAAAAAAAAAACATAAAAGAAAGGTGTTGTCATGGACACCCTCAACTAGAATGCAACTATTTGAATAAGTGCCTAAAAGAAATGTGATTGATGGACTGAGGGGATTTCAGGATATGGGAATCCCATTCTTTGATAATGTTAGAGAAACATTGTTAGATGTTGCAATTTCTCGCTCTGGTAGAACATTTTGAAAATGTGGAAGATTTTACGGAGCCCATGATTTGTCTAATCAAATACAAAGGAAGATGGGTCCCATCAAATGCGATGTTGTGATTCTACTTAAAGAAGGAATGCTCTCCTTACCTTCATCTTGTATAATTTCTATCTAATTTGGTTCTTCATTTGCATTATTTTATAAATAGTAACCATTAGATGCTTAAACTATTGGATATTTTAACAAAAAAATTAGTGTTAAACGATAAAACCCCCACCTCATGATTTACGTAACTGATTTATGCTTAACCATCAATTGTGCTTGCTACCTCAACCTTATCCATTGTTAGACAGAGGGTATCAAAATTTGGAGTTTGCGTCTATTGGTATTTGTGAGAGCAAGATGAGTTAACTTAAACAAGCATTTCTATCTACCTTGCAAAGTTAGAAAAAGCAATTTTGAGAGACTTGAAAAACAAGAATCTGAGCCCCGTAAAGGTTATGTCACGAATCATATGTGTTATTTGTTATGTAGAGAGTTGCAGCATTCAATTTCTTAACCTCATTTGATTGTTTGTGCTCTCTTCATAGCTCCTCTAGGAGTCTTGTTGGTCTATTTTGTACTTTTAGGAAGCTTCAAAAACTGAAAAAGTTGGCTTTCGTTTTAGACCACCGTTTAAACCCTGAGAAAGGAAATCTCTTTAAATAATTGCAAGAAACCTCTAGTTTGGGGAAAAACAATCTTCTAGATAGTTTGGAAAGGGATTTTTTTAGGCCTCCGGTCACAGTTTGACTAGATCAAACTGGACAAATTACGACTGGTGGCTCCAAAAACCTATCACTGTTTGAAACCCGTTTGCCAATTCTCAGTTCCGTCAACTCAGAAAACTTCTCCATATATAGGGGAACTTGTAATAAATTTATCATTGCAATTTTTTCCATCTAACGTTAGTTTTGGAGGTGGTTTTTGAGCCCTCGAGGTAACTTTTGATCGATTCCAATTAGGCCAATTACAACCGATGGCCAAGAAAAACTAGCCGCCAATCGTAAACCATTCGTTAGTTTTGAAATCCATCAATTCATGTGAATTATCGGTCTATAGGAGGACACGTAGAAACTTACCCGTGGTATGCTTGCTCCCTGAAAGACAACGTTCGAAAGTGGTTTCTTAGCCTTTGAGTCTAGATTTAGGGTTTTTGTAACTAGGAGGAAAATGTAAAATAATAAAGTTGTAGGACCCCTTTCGGGTTACCAAACCACCATGGAAATTTTTTGACAAATGTAAATAACTATTTTAAACTCTATAGTGTAACTTGTTGTGTGAAATGGAACTTTTGACAAAATGGTGTTTCTCTCTCTTTTGTTTCTCTTTATCTCTCCTTTGTTACAAAATGAAGTGAAATGAAATGAAATGAATACATCTTTCTAATCCTTTTCTTTCGAATTAAAATTATAATTATTATTATATGTAAATGGAAAAACTAAAGACATTAATTATGTTAGATTAGGGTGGATTCCATGCTAGTGATTTATCAATGATTTCATGCTCACATTGTTTTTCAGGATGGAAGTAAGATGGTGAAAATGCGATGTGTAATTCATATTTATTATTGTAATTTATATAGGTCATTTTAAAATGACTATATGTATAATGTAGTCTCATGTTACAGAAAAGTTATATTTGAAATTTTCTAATATGCATGAGATGCTAGCTTTACGGATATCTTAGGAAATGTGCATTTAATCATAGGTTTAATTTGATTCATAGTTACATATGGTAAAAGGTTTGATATATATATTGTAAATGAATTTGAATTTAATATCTTGTAGTGCATTTTCATTCTCAATAAATGATTAATTAATTAAGTGTGTTGTATTCTTACCTTGTAAAAATAATAAAGAGATATAATCGAAACACTCAACCCTAGTATAAGATTTGTGCACAACATGTCTTCATATGTGATCCTTCTTATCCTAGAATAATTGAAACCGTAAAATGAACTTAAACTTTGCACTCGATTGAACCTCCTAGTTTAGGTAAATAAAACCCCTAGTTTGAGTTTACCTTCATAGTCGTTATGTTTAGTGACATTGTTGTGAACCCATCTTTTAGGAACGATATAGTCTAAAATTATCCGAAGTATATTTAGCCTTTCATGATGTTTGTTTAGTAAATATTTCTTCTCACCTTAAATTCATATATAGTTGAGGCGTAGATCCTTCGGTGCAATGGGAATCAAACTAAACCTAATTTAATTATGAGGTTAACTGGGGTTCATGTGCAGTTATTGTTCTTCCGACTTTCTACTTCTTCAAGATGTTAGACAAGTACTTTTGTAACTATTTATGTTAAAAAGTGAGGCCAAAATGAATATAATAAACAACGTAAATGAAATGAGAAACAAGAGTACATGTGATAATGGTTTAGGAACAAATTTGTTTAGCTGAAGTCCTTATGGCTAGTTTAAATAATGACTTTTGATAAGAATGGATACAATTTTTTCTTGGTGGGACTAGGCATTTGAGACAATATAGAGTCCACTAAAAATAAAATAAAATAAAATTATGTCATGTAAATTCTTAATTGAATCAAACTAAATTTGGAACTGAAACCAGCATAGTACGAGAAAAAATTTGATTCGAATGGAAGGAGGATTATAGGAAAGGGAAACTTGAACCTTCACCTCCTTTAAATCATATTATTTATCCCTTGAAAACTTATGGTTGGTCCCCTTTCTTAATAAGGGTAAAATTAAACGTCAACTAAACATATTTTGAGATACAACCCTTTACCATAAGAATGAGAGAAGTAGGAAATTTGTATGCAATCTGAAATATGGAAATTAATTATGTAAGTTATGGATATTGTCGAAAGGGATAAAGAGAAAACTTAAATGGTCGAATTATATGTTGAATGTGGAATGAAATTACGAATATGTAGGTGGGATAAGGAGAAATTTATACTTACATAATAATGTAATTGGAAGGTTAATCGCAAAAATGATGTAATCATGGTAATGATGTGTTATGGGTTTGTTAATCCCTGAGTCCCTTTTCTTATGGTTTGGTTATTGCTAGGATTTGTTCATTGGAGAAAGTGTGACATCAAAATGCATATGGTGTTTTCATGTGTCTATGTGATTCGATGACTTATGTAAGTGTCTTGTGTGTTGTTGAGTTTCTTTTCTTGGAGCCCTTTTGTTGTTGTGTAGTGAGCAATGTAAGTCAAAGAAAATTATCCTAGTATTTTACTATTGTATTTGTGTGTAAAAAATGTGCCCTTTACATTTTGGTATCAGAGTGGAGGTTCATGCTCTTGATCCTCTAGGAAAAATTTGGAGTTGTGATGATGTTGCATGGTGGTGGTGGATATTGGAAGAGTAATGTGATATAAGCGTGATGTGAACTATGTCATAATTGTGATATTTTGAACACACATGTTTTGTATCTCACTGAGTGTGTATGTGTTATCATGTTGATGTGCTTGTGATAAGAGTATTCTCTATCCTTTTTATGGATTATATGAAGAGTTCACGTGTGATGTACAACCTTATTGTGTATGAAAAAGAATGTTATTTTTTATGACGGAGTGTTGGAGCATTTTTACATTTTGTGATATGTAGGTGTGCTGATATGTTGTATGACAGATTGGTGTATAGTGAATTGGATTTTATCATGATGTTTTCACCTTATTGTGATGAATCATGCACATCACCATGTTATATAGCAATTGACTATATGTTGTAAATTTAGACATTGTGTTCCTCATACGTATAATTATGGTAATATGTGATGGTCCATGTCATGATTTAGGGGCATATGGTGAGCATATGATACCTATTGTACAGTGATTGCACGTTGGGTGTAGAATGTGGTAATTTGATGTATTATAACCAATGAAAGTAATTCTTGTGCTTTACCCTATATATATACCATGCGTAAGACATTATGGTTAAATTTTTTTAATCACCATTGTGTTAGTGATGTAGTTATGTGTTATGTTATGGACCCTACACTAACCAACCCTAATGGAAATCGGTAACAGGTGTATGTTTGGAGTGAGGAAATTTGTACCGTTGACCAGTCACTCAAAATGAGTATGAGATAGGAAGTGGATCCTTATATAGGCTGAAAACCCACTTTTGTTCGTTTGGTATGTGTGGCACTTGCTCAACGGGTGTCATGCATATTGTGTTTCAAAGACACCTTAAGCTCAGTAGATGGTGACTTGTACTCATTTATCTCTCCCGATATGGTTATCGTATGGATTCAACCTATGTGATTTTGACAATGTTGAGCTTTGTCAAAGTGGGAATGGGATGATTCAGACAACGATGATGATAGTTGTATTATCTATATGATATTTTATGATTTGTTTATGATATTGGATGATGAGATGTTTCTAAGTTCCAGCAACCCGTTGAGTACCCCCCCTTGGTGGTTGTATAAGGCCATATATTTATCATAATGTGTTATTCGTATACATGTATTTTATTTGTAAATCAAACACTTTCCCTTTTCTTGCTAGAACCAACAGTTTTCTTGACTGACATGTTCTTATATTTTGGGAATTTATTTGGTTGTTGCACTAACATTTGGATTTTGTACTAACCATGGCTAATTAGCCATTTTCTTTTCTCAATTTTAAATTGTGTATCAAGTTTAAAATATTTATAGTCTAGCCCAAGGCTTGGGATTATTTCCACTTGGCATTTGATATGGATTGTTATGTTGGTTCTAATATTGTAATGTGTTGGAATAGGGTTATCAGATTCACCATGGAGTGGTGGTACCTATGGACCTGCTTCGTTCTATGGAGGTATGCCCCACGGAGTTATAGATAACTAGTGGCTTGTTGAACCACTTTTTATTACGTCACTTGGGTTAGAGGTATCTGGTCTCTATGTGCCTAGGGCCATAGGATGACTGACCTCTTTTGGGGAGAAAAAAGGAAAACTTATCTTTATTTTATTACTTGAGGGATGCATAAGAGACACTTGAGGGATGCATAAGAGACTTGGGGATGCATAAGAGACACTTGAGGGAGGAATAAGAGACTTGGGGGAGGTGTAAGAGATTTGTGTGGGTGTGATTGATGGTTTAGGAGGTATATGGAGTTGCTTTGTGATTCTCTGGAGGTATATGTATTTTTTTTGTGATTCTTTGAGGGATACATAAGAGACTTGAGGGAGGCATAAGAGACTTGTGTGTGTGTGTGATTAGTGCACTTGGATTTTTTTTTATGTATCGTTGTTGGTGATGCTTTTGGAGGTATATGGAGTTTTTTTGTTATGTTTTATGAGGTGTATGGTGTTAGTATTATGACTTTATCTTTACTCTTGAGATTCTAGTTTATGTCTTGCGACATTGTTTCCATCTTGACACTATGTAGCTATAGTTATGGTTTGAATTTTTGTGAAACCTTCGTATGTGTACATGTTGGGAATTCAATGTTGTTGTAATCTACTTATGTTATGAGTGCATTTGTGTCAGGTGCATGTGTGATAAGTACTATGTTGCAAGGGCTATGTATGTTCTTTCCATACTTTGGGTACAATTTCTTGTGATGTGGTATAATCGTGAAAGTATGTAGACATATGTCTTGTGAACCATTAGTGTTTTGTTTAGCTCTTATGTGGTATTGTGATGTTAGTTTCTTTTGGGCACCCACAAAGAAAAATAAATAAACTAAAATTTTAAAACAATGAAATATTAAGAGATTGAGATTGATAAATACGGTTATGGGAAAAGAATAAATAGGTAATCATGTAAATTGAAAACTCTCAAAATTCACAAAACATTAAGAACTTGTCAAACCTTTTCATTTTCCTTGCAATTGCGCTTTAGCAACAAGTATCTTGTCATTGGTGACATGAGTCATTGATTGTTCCTCCTTTCTTATGAGTACCCTATTTTAACCTTGGCATTGTGTCTCATCAAGGATGATGATATTATAAGGGGAGGGAAATGTAGTACCCAACACATTACTAAAATATTTTTAAAAAATAAAATAAATAAATAAATAAAAGGATGGAATTTGTGTGGGCTAGTGGGTGAAGTGGTTTTGGTGAGAATAGATAGGACAATGACGTGTGTTAGGAGGAAGAGTAGAGTTGTTAGCCTTAGTAGGTGGGATATTGACTTTTCCTAAGCTTCCTACACACTCATCATTTCCTTGCATAATAATACAAGCACTTTATTTTGAGATCCAAGGCATTGACCTGGCTGAAACCCAAGTTAACAATGTAAATTAACAGAAATTGGATGGTTTCCATGAGAGAGAATGTAGGGTGTCTATGCAAAAGAGGAGATCTTGCAAAAGCCATCCTAAAATCATTCTTGTTATTGGTTAGAACATCCTTGCATGTCAAAATAAATATTTAACTGTAATATCTTCTCATTGTCTATGTGTGAATTAACCGATTTGGATTTATATCTATGTCTAAAGGAGGTTCCATTGTCTTTGATAGGAAAGGAGGTCCACTATCAGCTGCTATTATGTTGTTGTATGCAAAAAGGAAGGAGAATATAGAGGAATATTTTTAAATATTGTAGTTGTAAAATGATATGGTAGTCATGGATGCAAAATGTGGGAGCATATACTTGGCATGTGAACTATTTAACAAAGTGTCGATCGATATGTGGCCTCACGGATGGAAATTATTGCAGTATGAACATAGAATAGGTTTTTTTAAATAACCTTGTTTCACCATATGCAACAAACAGGTGTCCAACCTGATTAGCTCCACGATTTCTAGCATACACACAACAAATGCCAAAATAGTTGTAGCTTTGGAAACAAGGTATGGGAATCCACCAAAGCATTATGAAGAAGCGAATTTTGTAAAAAAAAATAGTAGCAAATGCCCTGATAGATATGTATGTAAAAAGAATGGAAGCAAGAACAAACCATGTGAAATGTTTGATGAAATACTTGAAGAAATGTTCATTCATTGAATGCTTGGACTACAGGATATGTGCAAAATGGGTTTTTTTGGAAAGTCTTAGAAACTTTGAAGAAAATGCAAATGACAGGTGGAAATCCTGACTTTACAGACTCTAACTATCACCTCCTTCCATTGGCCACTCTATAATGTTAGTGATGGAGCTAGGAAGTGAATGGCCTACTATTTTATGGCTTTGGGTGTAGTATAATAAATAAATAAAAAGAGAGAGTGAGAAGGGAAATAAAGACTATATGTGTGGATTGCAAAAAAAAAATTTAAAAAAACATAAAATAAAGGTGTTGTCATGGACACCCTTAACTAGAACGTAACTATCTGAATAAATGCCTGAAAGAAATGTGATCTATGGAATGAGGGAATTTCAGGATATGGGCATCCCATTCTTTGAAAATGTTAGAGAAACATTATTATATGTTGCATTTTCTCATTCTCTGGTAAAACATTATGCAAATTGTGGAAGATTTTGGAGAGCCCGTGATTTGTTTGATGAAATGCAAAGGAAGCGAGGTCCCATAAAATTCGATGTTGTGATTATGCTTAAAGAAGGCATGATCTCGTTGCCTTCATCTTGTATAATTTACATCTAATTTGTTTCTTCATTTGCATTATTATATAAATAGTAATAATTACATGCTTAGACTATTGGATATTATAACCAGACTTTTAGTGTTAAATTATAAAACCCCCACCTCATGATTTACGTAACTGATCTATGCTTGACCATCAATTATGATTGCTACCTCAACCTTATCAGTTTTTAGACCCAGGGTATCAAAATTTGGAGTTCATGTCTATTGGTATTGGCGAGAGCAAGATGAGCTAACTGAAACAACAATTTATGTCTACCTTGCAAAGTTAGAAAATGCAATTTTGAGAGACTTGAAAAACAAGACTCTGAGCCCCGTAAAGGTTATGTCAAAGATTGTATGTGTTGTTTGTTATGTACAAAGTTACATCAATTAATAGCTCAACCTTGTTTGATTTTTTTGCTCTCTTTGCAGCTCCTCTAGGAGCCATGGTGCTCTATTTTGTACTTTTAGGAAGCTTCCAAAACTGAAAAATTGGCTTTCATTTTAGACCATCGTTCGAACCCTGAGAAACGAAATATATTTCCACCTTCTCAAAACACTAGTATATTTACTAGATAATTTCTTGAAACCTCCAGTTTGGGGTAAAACACTCTTCTAGATAGTTTGGAAAGGGCATTTTGTAGGCCTCTGGTCCCAGTTTGACTAGGTCAAACTGGACCAATTATGACTTGTGGCTCCGAAAACCTGTCGCCCTTTGAAACCTGTCTGCTAGTTCTCAATTTTGTCAACTCTGACAAAATTCTCCATATATAGGGGAACTTGTAAGAAATTTTTCATTGCACTCTTTCCCATCTAACGTTAGTTTTGAGGTGGTTTTTTTAGCCCTCAAGCTAACTTTTGATTATTTCCAACTAGGCCAATTACAACCGATGGCCCCAAAAAACTAGCCGCCAATCGTAAACGGTTCGTCAGTTTTGAAATCCATCAATTCTAGCAAATTCTTGGTGTATAGGATGACACATAGAAACTTACCCGTGGTATGCTTGTTTCTGAAAGACAACGTTTGAAAGTGGTTTCTTAGCCTCCGAGGCTAAATTGAAAGGTTTTGCAACTAGGAGGAAAACATAAAAAGAAAGTTTTAGGACCCCTGTCAGGTTTCCAAACCACTATGGAAATTTTTTGACGCATGTTGTAGACACCCATTATTACGCCCAAGTGATTTAAATACTTAAATTGCATTAAATATCCTCTTTCTCACAAATCGATGACATATCATATAAAACACTCATTTTCCCTCATATCATCATTAATTAATTACACTAAGCTAATTAATTAAGTTACATCCAAAAATACCCTAATTAATGACCTTCCATTAATAAATCACCCCTTCTACCTAGTCTAATTAATTATTATTAATTAATTAGCTTTCCCTTCCATCAGACAAATAAATCAATATTTAATTGATTTAATCCCCTTCCAATAGCCTAAATTGTACTAATATTCCTCTAATTAGCTTCTATAAGCTTACATCTACCTATTAGTTAATCACCTTTGATTAGTTAAAAGACCCCCTAACTCCCATGACTTGTGAAGCATAAATTAAACCCTTCTAAAGTAAGGTTACCTTTAATAAAGCAACTTTATCCATTCCTAATCATGTTTTACCTTTATCCCACATGTAAAGGGATGAAGTGTTTCCTTTATCCATTGGGCTATATAAGGAGCCCTCCTTCTACCTTTATACACACACCTAAATCTCTCAAGAGACAAAGGTAAGCACATATTTTCATACTGATAGCCTTTTTTCATTCTTGAAGACATAAGCCTCACACCCAAGCATCCATTACAGGATCCAAGCAAGCAAATATGGTTTGATTTCCATTTGGACTATTTAGGTCCATTTTAAATGTTTAATTAGGCAAGTAAGGGGAATAGAGTTCATGCATTTACATTGTGTTTTGATTAGATTCAAAGTTATTAATGTTTAAAGGGTAGGAATTTCTCATTTCTTCATCGTGATGGTGTATATTTCCCATTTTTAACTAGGTTAGGAAGTTATTTTTTAGGTGGTAGCTTTTTTGCTTTAAGTTTGGTTAAAATTGTAGAAACACTTGCACCACTTTGTCTATCATAATTCCTCACAATATCTTATGGGGTCAACGCCAAGTAGCCCTTCATCTTCATCTAGGTGTGAGTCACCTTCTAGTAGCCCTCCCTCTGCTATTTGTGGGACATTTTTGAGTAGTCCACTATCTTCTATTCTTGTGGCACGTCCAACTAATCCCTTATCTTCTAGGTATGGATCACCCCGAGTAGTCCATCATCTTCTATTCTTGGGCCATATCCTAATAGTCCATCATCTTACATCTATGGGTCATGTCCTAGTACCCCTTATTCTTCTATTCTTGGGCCACATCCTAGTATCCCTTCATCTTCTATCTATGGCTCAGCTCCCAATATCCCATCTTCTTCAATCCTTGGACCATATCCTTTTCAGCAAATGCATTATTCTTCTACCAAATATGATGGAAAGCCCGTGGTCATTTATCACATCAGTTCTAAACTTCCACGTTCACTTTATTCTCCTTCTTAGGATCAAACAAGTCACGCGTTAGCATATAAGACACCCAAACAGTTTCTTAATCAATCTCAGATCAAAACTACAAAGATCTCTATAGATCCCAAAAATCAAACAATATCAAACTTTTAAATCAAGCACGATTCAAGAACACACATCAATGTAACCACCAAGTATGGCACAAAGTGCATAAACCTTTGGATAGGGAACTCAAGCTCCCGCATACAAAATCCATGTTTCAGGATAAATCACAGTCCTTTGTTGAGTGTGAACTCACCACGATCATCAAGATCGGGGAAAACATGACTCTTGATAGACAAACACGCTTAGTCTCCCTTATCAAGGAAGTTGCAAAAATTGTTGTTGGATCCTATCACACAGAGTGACTTTGTTAGTCCCAACGGTCAAAAAATATCAAAAATCTAAAAAAGAAAAAAAAACAATTCAAAAATACAAATAAAAACATTGAGAAAACACAACAAAAATCTAAGGTACAAAGATTAAACATTGCAATCAAGTGTTACGTACACATGGATATTTATTTCTTACCTTCCTTGCTATTCTTTTGCAAGTCTTCCTGCCATTGTCATACTTTCGTTGATATTTTGGTTTGCTTATTTGCATGCATTTTGTGAAATTTATCTCTATGGTATCTATTTGACCCTGGTCTTTTATCACCTTGGTAAATTAAAGAATGACTGACCTCTTAGAAATCCTATCACATTCAACATCTAATAAACATGTTACAAAGAACTTTTGGATATATTTGTTAACACTAGCCAATGTCGTCATCGTAAGCACTTCCACCTCCTTCCATCAAGCCATCAGTGGTTCTTAACCCCTTGGCAAACAAGAGAGCTGAAATAAGTTTTTATAAAGCAAAAGAATCAAAATCAATCAAGAATCAAAAGCTAAAAGCTACAAAGCAAAAGCAAATTGATATATTACTCTCTCTTGGGGTATTTCTAAGAATCCCTATTGGGGCTATGGACGTCTGACTGGCAGTTGAGCAATGTTGTGATTCTAATCAAATACATCTCCATTGAGGCTATGGACACCTGGATGGTAGCGGAGCAATGTACAACTATCCTTTCACCATCCATTCACAAAATCACCTTTCATAATAAATCATTCCTACACATTGGCTAGGGTCTCTTCACTTGTTGTCTATTAAATCTTCACTTCGAGAGGTAATAAAATCTACATTCACACAATGGATCCCTATGAATAAACATGATTAGTATGTTACCAAGTGTCTTTTTTGGACCTTGTTCAAACTCTTACTCTATTCCATATCTCATCTCACAATTTATGCCTTTGGCTAATCACTTCTTCGTCGTGAGGCTTCTAAGCTACATTCATATCATTCACATCATTCTTCTACTTTGTTTAGAACATTCATGTGTATAAGATTAATATTTTTCCATGTTTTTGGGCAACTTTGTCCCCTTCCACAAAAACAATCTTCTCCTTCCTTTCTATCATGTGCTTTTAGTCCAACTTACACTAGGTGCATCCTTGCTTCTTTCTAGCACTTCATTGGTTTACGTTCATCATCATGTTGAACCTATGTATAATGGCCTTGGGACTCACTTCTACCTTGAAAATTTTACCTTTGAATACTCCCACTTAATCGTTGGGGCATTTTTGCATCTTCACCTTTCTCACAAGTACGTGGACTTATGCACTTGTGCATCCCATCTATCGCTGGGGGCATCCACACTTCCTCGTCTTCCTCTACATAGTTTCATAAAACTTTAAAAATCACCAAAAACATTCAAATTGTAACGCTATCTCACAAAGAAATCACTAGTCAGGTAGGTAGTGCGGAGCACTTCCCGTTTCATCCACAAGGTTCCTTATTGTGTGGACTACTTTACGGTTCCTGTAACCACCCCTATTGTTGTAGCTTAAGGTGTTATGCCAAAGGGGTTATGTTCTAGTTGAGCAAAGAGGGATGTACCCATTTCCGAAACTTGCAATATAGTGTTCTGAATATGTTGTTCTTTTTATCTTGTTTAATTAGGTGTGGTTTTCTTGAACACCTTTTGGCAACCTGTATAACAACTATATTAGTAGTTTTTGACTTCATTTTGATTCCTCCTTTCTTTGAAAAGTGATGGCATTTTGGTCCTGTATGATGAGGTTTAGTAGTTTTCCATCAAAAGAGAAGGCATCATTTCTGATTCTCCAGATCGTCCAAGGACGCAAGAGAAGATCATACGTGATGTCTTCAAAATCCAAAAAGATATCAAATTGAAAAACACTTTAACTCACCTATGCCAAATTAACCAACTCCAACTTAAATACTCCTAACAATCTCAAAGCATCAAAAGGACTTAAAAATCATTTCTGATTCCCAAAATCGCCCCAAGGGATGTGAGGGAAGACCATACATGATCCATATTCCTATAAGTAAACAATGCAAAACATCACCTAATCAAATACAAACATGTAAAAACAAACTACAAAGACAAATATATGATTAGATAAACCTGTAAGAATGTTAGTACATCAACACCTTAATTTTAAAAAATGCAAAAGGACACATGTGCCCCTTTTTCAGTGCCTGTGCATGGGTTAGGGCATATGCGCCACGAAAACATTATATGCACCACTAAAATAGTACCTGCACCACTATGTGGAATTTTTGGATTAATCAAGCACCTGCACCACCAGAGAGGTGTGTGTGCCACAAAAATAATGTATGTGCTACTCTAAGAAAAATAGATAGAACAACCGCATTACCAGAAAAAATTGCCAGCACCACTAAAACAACATGTGCACCCTAGTTACGGCATGTGGATTGATCTGATAGGTTTCAGAATGTAGTGAAGGTATAGTATGAAACAACGTATGTTCCTGGGTTAGTGTTCTACGCGCTGGTTAGGGTGTGTGCACTAGGGGTTGGCAGACAGAGTGACAGGTTTTAATAGTGTGCATGCGCCACTAGAGAGACATGTGTGCCATGAAAATCATGCCTATGCCATGAAAATTGTGCCTCCACCTCTAAAATCTTGCCTGTGCCAGACCTGCAACCAAAGTATGGCAAAACACAAGAAACTTGACAATATCTCCAAATTTTGACAAGTTAGCTTAAGAATGGAAATAAACCAGTAAAATTATGGCTATGAACATGAACTTACACATATCAAATGAGAAAAAATTCCAAAAAAATGGACATTAATTACTACATGTGCATATCAAGAGTTATCCAAAATAATAAAACTTAAACTAAAATGCGATGGGACTAAGGCTCCCACCGGGCATGCCAAATGTGTGCAAGTGTTTCTACAATTTTAACCAAACTTAAAGCAAGAAAGCTACCACCTAAAAATAGCTTCCTAACCTAGTAAAAAATGAGAAATATACACCATCAAGATGAAGAAGTGAGCAAGTCCTACCCTTTAAACACAATGTAAATTCCTGAACTCTATTCCCCTTAATTGCCTAATTAAACATTTAAAATGGACCTAAATAGTCCAAATGGCAATTAAATCATATTTGCTCGCTTTGATCCTTTAATGGATGTTTGGGTGTGAGGCTTAGCTCTTCAATAATGGAGGATGGAGGGCTCAAGAATGACAAAAGGGTATTAGTATGAAACTATGTGCTTACTTTTGTCTCTTGAGAGATTTAGGTGTGTGTATAAAGGTAGAAGGAGGGATCCTTATATAGCCCAATGGATAAAGGAAACATTCTATCCCTTTGCATGTGGGATAAAGGTAAAACATGATTAGAAATGGATAAGGTTGCTTTATTAAAGGTAACCTTACTTTAAAAGGGTTTAATTTATGCTTAGCAAGTCATGGGAGTTGGGGGGTGTTTTAATTAATCAAAGGTGATTAACTAATAGGTAGATGTAAGCTTATAGAAGCTAATTAGAGGAATATTAGTAAGATTTAGGCTATTAGAAGGGGATTAAATCAATTAAATATTGATTTAGTGATTAAATGGAAGGGAAAACTAATTAATTAATAATAATTAATTAGTCTAGGTAGAAAGGGTGATTTATTAACGGAAGGTCGTTAATTAGGGTATTTGTTGGTAAGGCAACTTAATTAATTAGCTTAGTGTAATTAATTAATGATGATATGAGGAAAAATGAGAACTTTTGACGATATGTCATCGATTTGCGAGAAAGAGGATAATTAACGCAATTTAAGTATTTAAATTCCTTGGGCATAATTATGGGTGTCTACACATGTAAATAATTGTTTGAAACTCTATAGTGTAACTTGTTGTGTGAAATGGAACTTTTGACAAAATGGTGTTTCTCTCTCTTTCATTTCTATTTCTCTCTTTGGTTACGAAATGAAGTGAAATGAAACAAAATGAATACATTTTTCTAAACCTTTTCTTTCGAATGAAAATTATAATTATTATTATATGTAAATGGGAAAATAAAGACATTAATTATGTTAGATTTGGGTGGATTCCATGCCATCGATTTATCACTGATTTGATGCTCACATGGTTTTTGAGGATGCAAGAAAGATGGTGAAAAGGCGACGTGTAATTCAGTATTTATTACTGTAACTTATATAGGTCATTGTAAAATGAATATATGTATAATGTAGTCTCATGTTACATAAATGTTATATTTGAAATTTGCTAATATGTATGATATGCTAGTTTTAGGGATATCTTAGGAAATGTGCATTTAATCATAGGTTAAATTTGATTCATAGTTACGTATGGTAAAAAGGTTTGATATATATATGGTAAATGAATTTAAATATAATATATTGTATTGCATTTTAAGTGTTCAATAAACGATTGATTAATTAAGTGTGTTGTATTCTTACCTTGTAAGTGTAATAAAGAGATTTAATCGAAACAGTCAACCCTAGTATAAGATTCGTGCATAACATGTCTTCATGTGTGATCCTTCTTACCCTAGAAGAATTGAAACCATAAAATGAACTTAAAATTTGCACTCAATGGAACCTCCTAGTTTGGGTAAATAAAACCCTAGTTTGAGTTTACCTTCATAGTCGTTATGTTTAGCGACATTGTCGTGAACCCATATTTTAGGAACGATATCGTCCAACTTTATCTGGAGTATGTGGTTTCCTTCTAGGTTTGGTAACCAAGAGGAGAATGTTGTCTCTTTAGGTCTGAAACTGTGTTGAGGGTTGATTACAACCTTGGAAGTCACCTTAATATTCCTTGTTTGAAGCAACGTCTATGCAATGTAACCTTACCATTTATAGAGTAAGTAGATCTATTAATCCCTTAGTATCCTACTAGACTAATAATTCTTACAAAGTTAGATCTAGAATTTTTTCTTTTCATCAAATTAACTCCTTGTGGGAACCCCCCCTAGATGACACAAATGGAAAGAGTGAAATAGTTGTTCTATGACTTAAACTCTTGTTAATAAACTCTTTAGTTCCTATGATCTAGATGTGTTACCTTAGTTACTAACAACATAACACCTTGGTCTTTCATGAAGATTGTTTAGTAAATATGTCCTCTCTCCGTAAATTCATAAATAGTTAAGGCATATATCCTTAGGTGAAATTGGAATCAAACTAAACCTTAGTGTATTAGGAGGTTAACTTGGGATTCATTTTCAGTTATAATGCTTCCAACCTTTTACTTCTTCAAGATGTCATGCAAGTACTTTCGTAAATCTTTATGTCAAAAAGTGATGCCAAAAAGAGACCTAAGAAACAATGTAAATGAAACAAGAAACAAGAGTATATGTGATAATGGTTTAGGAGCAAATTTTTTTAGCTGAAGTCTTTATGGTTGATTTAAGCATTGACTTTTTTAAAGAATGGATACAATTTTTTCTTGGTGGGACTAGGCATTTTAGACAATATAGAGTCCACTAAAAATAAAATAAAATAAAACTAGTCATGTAAATTCTTAATTGAATCAAAATAAATTTGGAACTAAAACCACCATAGTACGAGAACAAATGTGCTTCGAATGGAAGAAGGTTTATAGGAAAGGGAAACTTGAACCTTCACTTCCTTTGAATCATATTATTTCTCCCTCGACAACTTATGGTTGGTCCCCTTTCTTAATGAGGGTAAAATTAAATGTCAACTAAACATATTTTGAGAAATAAACCGTTAACATAAGAATGAGAGAAGTAGGAACTTTGTATGCAATTTGAAACATGGAAATTAATTATGTAAGTTATGGAGATTGTCATAAGGGATAAACTAAAAAATTAAATGGTTGAACTATAAGTTGAATGTGGAATGAAATTATGAATTTGTAGGTGGAAAAAGGAGAAAAATATACTTACATAATAATGTTATTGGAAGGTAAATCATAACAATGATGTAATCATGGTAATGATGTGGGCTGGGTTTGGTAATCCTTGAGTCCCTTTTCTTGTGGTTTGGTTATTGATAGCATTTTTTCATTGGAGAAAACATGGAATCGACATGTATATGGTGTTGTTGTGTTTCTATGTGAGTTGATGACTTATGTAAGTAGCTTGTGTGTTTTCGAGTTTCTTTTCTTGGATCCCTTATGGTGTTGTGTAGTTACAATGTTAGTTAAAAAACTTATCCTGGTATTTTTATTGTTGTATTTGTGTGTGTAAAATGTGGACTTTACAAATAGATGACGTTGAGGGTTCACTTGATCAAGAAGTCTATAAGAAGTCTTCATTATCCTAATGTTCTTCTTGCTCAACAATGTTTCCTTGCTAATGGGGTTTTCTTTGCAAATTCCCCTTCTTCTTCCCTTGATTGTATCTAGAATGTCCCTTATAATATTATTGATTATGAGGTCTCGAATTGCTTAATGAAACTGTTTCTAGCGTAATCACAACACCCCTGATTGATTGTAAGTGAATGGTTGAGGAATTCATTGTGATTCGTTAGACATGGAGTTATCCCAAAGTGTGGGGATTTGTAAATGGGATAACCCTTCAGAGGAGGCTAGATTCCTAACATATCCTAGTGCGAACTACTCGAAGTGTAGAGAGTTGCAAATCTAACCCTAATATAAAGATTTCCTAAGGAGAAAAAGTTAGATAAAATGCATGAAAATTAAAACCTACTCTAAGGGAAGGTGATGCACTAAGAAAGAGTTTTGAACAACCTGCACAATAAATAAACACAACTAGAATCTTGAAATGAAAACACAACAATGCACAATAATTTACATGTGATGAAATATGAGAAGATCTACATTAAATCAAAAAAGGGTGTTTAAAACATCCACAAATATGTTTATATTACACCTAAAATTGATACAGTACACAAAATTCAAGCTCAAAGGCACATATTTTTCATTACAATTTCTAGTAGGAAGGTTTAGAATCTTAAAAAATTCACTCACAGACAAGAGAATAAGGGAGGGTTCACAACAAGATTATCCAACCCTTTGAAATGAGGCCCTCCTTACAATATATAGGAAGAATGAGAGAAGGGAGATAGAAGAATTCAAATCTTGCTTTACCCACCCAAAAACACACTAAAACCTCCTGCAAAAATGATGGGTTCCACTACAAAACCCATACCTCCATGTACTTTTCCTTGTTGCGCAAGAAAGGAAGCCCATACCTCATCATTTGGGTAGGTGATAAATCTGGAAACACCCTCTAAAATGATGGACTGTATTTCTTCATTTTGAAGTAATTAGTTGTAGTTCTTTAGAGGATGCTGAGAATTTTCCAAAAATTTCTCTCTTGTGCAAATCCGAGCTCCCAGTCAAAAGTTATGGCCATTTGAACATGAGGGTCTCATTCTACAATAAATGTGAGTACTTGGCTCTATTTTTTCAAACTCCAAATTTGCATCGCACCCTCCAAAATATGAAATTTTGGACCTTCGGGATTCATAACATTAGACCTTTTGATTTCAAAGTTCATGTTACTATTCATCCACTTGAGTTAACAAAACCTATGAAATTTTGAAACCTCAAAGTCTAAAATTTAGACTTTGAGTTGTTATTTTTTTGAACTGGGGGATTAAAGGTTCCGAAATTCTAAAACCCCAAAGTCTGAAATTCAAAATATGGGTTTCAGAATTTTGTATTTTCAGGGGTTTAGATTTTAGGATTTTGTTATGCATCATGGCCTATGAAACCTCTAAAACTCCAAAATCCCTAAGTCCATATTTCAGACTTTGGGTTTTGGACTTTTCTCCCCTTTTTCGGGCACTGTTCATCATGAGCTCCCAAAACTATGAAACTCCAAACCTCTGGTGTCTGAAATTTAGACTTTAGAATTCAGACTCTACCATCCCTGATCTTTAGTGCTGTTGACCCCGACAGGGGATTTGACCCCGAAAACCCCCTAGCCTTTTCAGACTTTGGCATTTAAGGCTTTCGGGAATTTCTCTTGTTTTTTACCCTTCTGTCTGCCGAAACACCGAATTGTAAAACCTCCAGAGTCTAAAAACTTTAAACTTCAGGGCCCCCATTTTTTCTCTTAGCTTGACTCTGAGCTTCCTTCAATATCTTCTCCTATGAGCCTGTTGTTAAACCATCCTTCCATTTCTTTCATTCGACATTGTTGCCATTGTCGATCCCCCTGTAATGTGACTAGACGAAATCGAAATGTGAGATCCCATGGCCTAATGATCCCTCTAATTTATAAGTGTTCAATTTCATGTTTGTTCAATTTTAACTAAGGGGAAAATTTCTATAATAGAACCTTTCTTATAGGTATTGAACCGCCAATAATTTAACTAATGTACTGTTTTGTAGATAGGACATTTATTCTTATTATTATTCTATTTGTCCCCATGTTAATGATGTGTTTGGCAATTTTTAGAGGAAAGAGGTTTTCTTTTTCCTTTTCCATTCCATTTCCGATGAGAAGAACGTGCCTGCTCCTCTTCATCATCTTTATTGTACATTTCTTCCTCTTGTTGTAGTAGGTTTACCATCTTATCAATACTCACTGTCTGATCTCAAAAGTTGAGTGTTGTCATAAAAAAATTGTGTGAAGGAGGAAGTGCTCTCAAAGAAATGGAAATGAGAGCATCATTAGTGACCTCCTCTCCTAGGGCTAGAAGTGAAGCCCTCAACTATGCAACTCATTACAAGAAATCTTCTATTTTTTCATTTTATTTAAAATTCAATGTATGTAACTGAATCTTTAAATTTAGTATGAAATTCTTGTTTTTGGCCTTGTTCACATTGTGCTCAACTTATCCCACGCTTCTTTGGCTTTTTTGGAATCTCAAATGTTAGGTTGGACATCGTCAGATCCTACAAACAATATTGTTATCTTGACCTTTTGATCAAATCTATCAAACTATTTATGTTGTGTTGTATCAATTGCTGATTTGCTTACAAGTACCATTAACACCAGTCCAAATATTTTCAAACTCAAACTCCATCTTGATATTTGTCTTTCATGTTGCATAGTTATTTCCTCTTAGAAGTTGAGAATTTAGAAGAAAGAACTTGGGGGCATTGGTGCCCATTTTGCATAACCAACTGACAAAGGGTGTGGCTCTTATCACTTCAGGTATATGGTCTCCCAATCTATATACCGTTGGTCTGATATACCGAACCTTTCTATATACGCGCCCTTATGATATACTCATCAGTATGTGGAATAATATCGCCCTTTCTATATACTCGGCATTATGTGAAAGAGGTGTTAACATACGTGAATGAATCTGATACGTGGTACCAAGATAGTATTGAAAGGGTTTTGTGTGATTATTGACACCATCTCAAAGAAATATCCTCATACACGTGCATAAATTCACTATATACTCAGATAATTTCTCAGTTTGGATTTAAGTCAAGAAATCATTCACATACAGATGGGAGGTCTTAAAGTTTTTGAATTATGTCCTTATTACTCCCCATCAATTTAAAGGGTCGATGCCCAGATGATGTTGTTGCAGCTATATTAGGCATTAAGTGCAGTAGTATTCATGAAGGATTTACCTATAAGCACTTCCCAGAGCTATTGTTTATACCGAACGCTGCGAATGAGATCCGAAGATATCGTGAGTGATACAAGAAAAAAATTGAATATTTTTAGTACAAATATCTGTAATTTTTAAAGAACTTACAATGGTTTTCAGTTGAAAATGGAAACCTACAACTTAATACTGAAATATACAATTACATCCAAAACTCGAAAAAAATTGAATGATAGGTAATTTTTTTATTTTTTGGTGATTTAACGGTGTTTTGGGCACCAAATGTTTTTAGGCCGCTAGATTAACCACTAAACATAAATTTTTAGAAAATAATGTATTAGAGTTGGGGGTTGAACCACTAACCACACAGTCCCAAAACATTTGCGCTATCCAACTATCCGACAACTACATTTTATATATAAAATGAAGTAATTTCTATAAAAAGAAATCTTGAAAGGCCTAACCTTGTAAACAAGACATGGCATGCTTGTGACCCACGTAGAAACACTGGTGTTTAAGCCAATTTTAGGGTATTCATCTAAAGTGGATCTTAGAGATGCCTTTGTACGTGTTTTCTGCCTCGGATGATATTTTCTCCACTTTTCTTTCTATTCACTTCATTTATGGTTTTGTGCAGGGCCTACGATGAATTGTATGCTTCTATATTTTATTTTATTGTGGATTGACCACTTGTTTTTCCTCTGTTTGTGTATGTAGGGTTTGCGTTTTAATGGATCCCGATCCACTACTACACAAATGATCTTGCCTTTTTTTTACTCTGTCCAAAACAAAGAAAAAAAAAAATATCTAATTTCACTGCTATGCAGGGTTGTTCATTCGACCATTGAATGAAATCTTAGCTCGGTGGGGAAGAACACATAGCCTGACCCGCTAGAAACTTGACCTTAAATGTAAATCATGTGGTTTGATAGCAATGTATAATGCAGAACTCACCAGCACAATGCAACGAATGCACTTAGTTTGAAAATTTCCATTAAATGTTGTATGGCTCTTCCCATCCACAAATCTACCTAATGCAAACACGGTTTAGTTTTCTCCAAGATTGACTCGTTGATAAACAATGCAACGAATCAACTTGGAATCAAAACATTGCGACCAAATACATCTCGATGAAAAAATCATTGTTTGGACTCATCCTAAAGTCACCCTTTGTGGGCTTGGTCAAGGTCTACATCAACCGCAACTAGCTCGATATGAGAAAAACCAACTCGGTGGGCAGTCTTTGCACTATGTAATGTCCTCAATTTGGTCATGGTGGAGCTTACACAACTCACCTTAAAATCCAATGCAAATCGAACCAAGACATTTGTAAATGTAACTTGGGAAGGGTTGGCAAGTGTAGATGTAGAGAGTCTTCCAAATTAACAAACCACTATTGGGGAATAAAAAGATTTATTTTATTTTGTGAATCTGATTAATTTAGACAAAGCAAGTTTTCCTAGTGTAAGGGGCACCAAGGTAAAAATATATATATATTTTCTTTTTCCTGGAGTATGGCAGGAGGTTGTGGGCTTGTTGGGTGTTGAAGGAAGATGTTGGAGGCAACATAGGCTCTCCTAGAGTGCACACTCTTCTCCAAAAACGTTTTTGTTCCTTCTGCAACCTTTCTTTAACCTTCTCTTCTCAGAGGTCTAGATCAACCAACTCTGGTACCAAATGAAAGTAACGAATAGGGGCAAAAGCCTAAATTTTTGTTAATGATTAATCAAATCATTTATAGAATGGATGATTGCTATATTTATAGATATTACACAGTCATGTACAAACGAATAAATAAGTTACACAGGTGCAACCATGAATTAATAATAAAAAATATTATTTCAACTATGTAACAGTTAATCCTACACCAATATAATATGAAAAATATAGATTAAAAACCATATAACAATAATTAAACAAATAATAATTACATAATACAATGCTTAATTACTATTCTACCTAACAATTTTTCCATCGAATAAATATAATGATAAAATAAAATAAAATAATTGATTAGGAAAGTCATAGGTATCTTTTATTCAAAGTGATTTACATATATAATAGAAAGTACAATTTCGAGATTCCATGGGAAAAATTGAGGTGGATGGTAAAGTTGTGGTGCTTGGTAAAGCCATATTTTGGGTTAATTTCTATGTTTTTTGACAAGTATTTGAATATTGATAAGCTTATGGCATCCGATGTAGAAAGTGGTTCGGAGGAAGTTGTGGTGATTACCCTACGAGAAGAAGTATAATTACCTAGTAATTTCCATTGAACTTGTTTATGATGGGCCTCCTAGAAAGTTAGATAGACTCGAACGAATCAAAATAGGTACACACAATATAGTGACCATACGGGTCAGAATTTACAAATTGAACTTGTGAGATGTATGCTTTGTAAAATATAAAGTTCAATTTTGACAATTTTGCTTCATAAACCCAAACATACCTAATTTGTTACCTTGATTCTGCAAGTTTACTTTGCAGGTGTACATATATGCAGAGGAAAACACGTGAGTACTAAAAAAATTAAATGAGTGGAGTGACGAGTGGAAAATATATGTTTTTTTATCTCACGTAGCGTGAAATGTGATGCTCAAAAGTATTGAGGACCATGTCTAAATAGTTGGGGATTTGTTATATGAAATACCTAAACCATCATATCTAGCTCTTTAAAATGCTTAAAACATCTGATTCAAGTGGATATGGCATGTCAGAGTTTTTTACCCCCTTTTCTAATAGGGAACACCTTCGGTGTAATGAAATGGAGATGATAAAATGTACTTTTTCAACTTCTGAGTTTTACATAGTACATTAAATATACTTTATAAGGATAATTATTACTAATATCTAAACTTATCATTAGACTATAAATAACTAAAAAAGAACTTAGGGAAGTATATGGGTCAATAGAAGAAGCAAAAAAATATTTAACACCAAAATTACCAATTGCGGGAGTAACACTCTAAAAATATGAAAGAATAAGTAAAACTGGGGACCTCCTCAGCATGGAATCACTCCAGAAATGCTAGAAGTTGCTACAAATAATAAGAAATAATAAATAAACATTAATGCCAATAAATCAACCAAAAGAATTTGATGTCAACCAACTTCTCATTTACAAATAGAAGTCGTCTATATATAACAAAAGGAAGATTTATAGTTCAACTTGTTTTTCACTATATGATAGACATGTGTGCAATAACCTCAAGATGAATACACATACATGAGACAAGTTACCAAGCTATAAGTGTTACTTATCGTAAACTAAGCCTAGGAGGTGTGTAACTAGACTAAGTCAACAAAGCTTAAATAAAGATAAATAAACTAAGTAAACTTAAAATAAATGTATTTTGCTAAATCCATGTAAAACATAACTCTATGGTATTGGTGTATTACTTGTGCAATTAAAAAACAAAAGACACATTCTAGGAATTACAATTACATACATTTGTATTCGTTTTAAATAGTGTTGACATGATGTATAAATATTTGAGTTAGAATTTAAGAAAAATTATGTTTCCTATTTGTTTGTGATGGATGAGGTGGCGAAAACCAACCAAGCGAGTGGTCCATTCCAACTTCAAAATCAAATAATTTGTGACCAACCTTTCAAAGGTAGTAGCCTCGTATCCCCTCAATTCATGACATCATCCCCTTTTTTCCCTCCACCGATGCACTATTACACGTCAGAATGGATCTCTGATTTCTTTTCACCCATAACAGGTGAATAGGATGTCAAACTTCCTTGTCATATTAACTTTTATGATTTTTGGGCTAGACCCACTCGATGCACGCATGGAATTTGATGGTCACCCCTACTTGTCAAAAGGAAAATTCATGAAACTTTGGCTATATATCTACATTTCAATTTATGTTATTAGTAATATTCTAGATGGTCAAAAAATCATAGTTTTTATACATCATTTTAAAAGAACTTTAACATGATGAAATTATTAGTAGTTTACATTTCAAGGTTATCTATGTGAAGTTATTATTGGTTTACAATGTTTATTCATGTGTCCTGGTAAATTTTCAGTTTGTATTGATCAAAACTTCTCTTTTTTTTCAAAAAATATAGAAATTGTAAGATGCAATGTTTCTATGTTATCAAAAATAATTAACATGTACGTGTATTGATGACTGTCTCAAACTTCTAGTTCTTTGATGTTTATAGATAAATTACTTAAATTTTGTTTGAAAATTTATAATTACCAGCAAACAACACTAAAAAATTGAATTGAAATCTACACATCACAAAAGAAAAAATTAGGGTTCATTTTAAGAGACCTCTGGGAAACTGAAGGTGGAAAATACCTAGTGAATATCCCAAGAACCACTTTCACGAAATATGAATTTTTTTGGGGTTTGTGGGCAACATTATCACTTGATTTTCAAGACATGTAACATCAAGGTTACTGTCATGTGGCAGCAAGTTTATTGTCGTACAACAACAAAAATTTTGTCGGGTGACAATAAGGTAACTTTCGCTCGACAACAACCTTGCTTCCGCGCGTCAGCAAGGGTGTTGTTTGACCTAACAACAAGTTTGTTTTTGTATGAAAGTAAACTTGCTGCCATATGATAGTAACCTTTCCATTGCATGACAACAAATGTAACGCCCACATTTTACACTTACAAAAACAATAGTAAAAATACTAGGATAATTTTTTTACTTACATTTCTCACTACACAATGCCACAAGGGCTCCAGGAAAAGAAAAATCAAAGAATGGAAAACCCAAAATACATCATTTCCTTTATTACATCTTAGTTATGATTAAAAGTCCATGAACATTATTGTGCAAGGATAATTTTCTCCTTTTTCCACCTACAAGTTCTTAAGGTCATTCCACATTTAATTTACAGTTCGACCATTTCAAGTTGGATCTTTATCCTTTACGAAAATTTCCATAACTTACATAATTATTTGGCATATTTCAAATTGCATACAAAATACTTAATTTTCTTGTTCTTATATTAAGAATATGTTTCTCAAACGTTTATTCAATGTTTAAATTTTACCCTAGCAATTCAAGTGAATCTGACTTGATGTCAAGAAAGCAATATTAGGATTTAAGGGGGGGGGGTTAGAATCAACATACCTTTTTTCCAAAAACATTCTTCATTCACGGTATATTTATTTCCCGATTCAACATTTCCAAATAAATAAATTGTATTTAGATTATATATATATATATATATATATATATATATATATATTTTGTTTTTCTTGAAGTTTGATCTCACCAAGGGAAATTCATATTCTTTGTAACACATGAAAATGTTTAATTGAGTTATAAGGACTCCAAGAGTGACATTATTCGTAACCTCAAATATCATTTTACTCTTATATGCTTTACTCTTATATTGCATTATGGTCTCATTATTAGCATTGTTTTATAATAAAAGAGTTACAAAAGTACTTTCCTAACATCTTGAAGAGGTACATGATTGTAAGCATTATAATCTACACAGGAACCACAACTGGTCTATGTTCTAGGTAAGATCCCATGTTTATGCATTTCACGATTCTACATGTGAAATTTTATTTTATTCTTAATGTCAAAAAGGGGCATAACAAGGAATTACAGGACCAAGGTTCCAATTTCTTGGGTTCTCTAAATTCAACAAATTTCAAATCAATTTCATTTACAAAGAGTTACTTACCATTTTCTACTCACAAGTTAACCTCCTAATCAACTGAGATTTAGTTAAATTTAAATTTTCACTCAGGGATCTACGCCTTATTATAGATCAAATTAAGGTGAAGTACCTGAAATTTAAGTTATGAGGTTTAATTATCTTTTAGGACAATAGTGTTTTGCAAACTAATGTGGATAGAATGAGAGGGACAGTACAACAAGTGTTAAATATTAACTTCATCAAATAATCCCAACTGCTAAAGGTTACTTTAAAGGGTAGTGGGTGATCTCTGTCACCCAACATGTAAGTTGTACCTGAATAGAACACATTCTCCTTACTACACACATGACAACCAATCCTAGAAGGGGACCACTTACTATAGATGATGTTTGATCGAGTAGTTTGTAACTGACGATGTCGCTAAACATACAGGTTATGGCAGTAACTCAACTATGGATCTTATTTAGTTAAGATAGATGGTGACATCAAGCATACATGTTTAAGTTCATTCTAAGGTTTTAGTTTTCTTTACATAAAGAATAACAGAAGAGGGTTAGTTATTCACAAATTTTGTACTAGGGTTGATTAACTCACTTAGATTTCTTTATTGCATTTTGAAGGTAAATAACATAACACACCAATTAATTAATTGACTATTGCACACTAGAAATCCACTACAAGATATTACATTCAAATTCATTTAACATACCCAACTTTTTCCATATGCAAGTCTAAATCAAAATGTTACCTATGATTAAATGCACATTTCCCAAGGCTTTTCTAAACTAGCATCTCATACATATTACCAAATTTCAAATATAAATTTTTGTAACATGGAAATACATTACACATATACCTATTTTTCAGTAACATATATAAATTACAATAATAAACAACAAATTACACAATGCCTTTTCATCATTTCACTTCCATCCTGCAAAACCATGTGAGCATGAAATCAACGATAAATTGTTGGCATGGCATCCACCTAGATCTAGTATAATTAACATTTTTAGTTTCCATTTACATAATAATAATAATTTGCATTTGAAAGGATGGGGTTAGAGACATATTTATTTCATTTCACTTCACTTCCTTTGTTTTAACCAAGGAGAGAGAAAGAGATAGAGAAGAGAGAGAAACACCATTTTTTCAAAAGTTCCATTTCAAACAAAAATTAATACTATAGAGTTTCAAATAATTATTTACAAGTGTCAAAAAATTTCCACAGTGGTTTGGCAACCCGACAGGGGTTCTACAAATTTGTTTTTACGTTTTCCTCCTAGTTGTAAAAACGTTCAATAAAGATTCCGAGGCTAAGAAACCAATATCAAACGTTGTCTTCCAGGGAGAAAACATACCACAGTAAGTTTCTACGTGTCCTCTTATACACCAAGAATTCATAAGAACTGGCAGAATTCAGAATTGGCAAACAATTTATGATTGGCGGCCAATTTTTCAAGGTCATCAGTCGTAATTGTCCTGGTTGGAAACGACCAAAATTTACCTCGAGGGCTCACAAAATCACCTCCAAAACTAACATTTGATGGATGAATGTGCAATGATAATTTTCTTACAAGTTCCCCTATATATGGAAAATTTGTCAGAGTTAACGGAACTGAGAACTGGAAGACGGGTTTCAAATGGCGACGGGTTTTCCGGAGCCACCGATCGTAATTGGTCCAGTTTGACCTAGTCAAACTGCGACCAGAGGCCTACAAAATGTCCTTTCCAAACTATCTAGAAGAGTGTTTTCCCCAAACTAGAGGCTGTAAGAAATTATCTAGTAAATATACTAGAGGTTTGCGAAGGCGGAAAGACATTTTGTTCCTCAGGGTTTGAACGGTGGTTTAAAATGAAAGCCAACTTTTCTGTTTTGGAAGCTTCCTAAAACTACAAAATAGAGCACCAGGGCTCCTAGAGGAGCTGCGAAGAGAGCAAAAAAATTAAACGAGGTCGAGGTATTGATTGACATGACTCTCTACATAACAAGGAACACATACGACAATTGACATAACCTTTATGAGGCTTAGAGTCTTGCTTTAAAAGTCTCCCAAAATTACATTTTCTAACTTTGCAAGGTAGATGGAAAAGGTTGTTTGATTTGATGACATCATCTAACTCTCGCCAATACCAATGAGATATAAGCACTTAATTTGGATGCTCTAGTTTCATCGTATAAGGTTATGGTAGCAACCACAATTAATGTTTAAATTGTAAATAAGTTTCAAAAATTACAAGGTGGATTTTTATTTCCTTACACTATTTAAATTTGGTTACATATCCATTTTTAATATTATCTAGTGGTTTAACATTTCTATAATATTACAAATGAAGAACCAAAATTATGACAATTATGAAAGAAAAGGTAAGGGATACCATGCCTAAGGGAAAAATGAACCGACCAAAGTGGCTCCGAATAGTACAACACACACAAGCTACTAGGGTCCGAAATGGTTATCGAGCTTTAAAAGGGCCAGCTCATCTCGCCAAAGAAGTGGATCAAGGTATCGAATTGAGGCCAAGAGGATCCCACTCTCATTTCATTTCTACACCGCTACCATATTTCCAAGTCTTAACTCAAAAGGGAAAACCATGAATAATATTGTTTGTGAGGAAGAGAATAATTCAAGTGGAACACTAATGTTTGATATGTAGGCATTTTGTTAAATCCATTAAATCTTCCCAAAAACATCAAATTTTTTGTAAGTGAACAACAATAAGAGAATTGGCAAGGAGATCGTGCATGATGTGGAGGCTTGGATTAAACCTGTCAATTGCATTATGGAAAGCTTCCAGTGTCTATTCAACAAACTTATTTTGTGCATATCATGTTGTCCACGCTGTTTACAAAACCCAAACCCCCCTTTTTAACATACATTCTCTCAAATAGTTCGTCTTAACCTTGTGCACGGTTCCACGTTTTGCATACGCATCTGCTAGAGCATTTGCAACTATAACATATAAAAAAATTCCACTACCTTCCATGCTTGGATGGACTATCGACACTAAAATTTTCCTCCATAATTTATATTTCATTAATGTATGTATTAGGAATAGGATGTTGTTAAGTATAATTAGTAGTAGCGTCGATAGAAGATAACGGCGCCATCAGTACGGTGTTGCCAATAATGTGGAGCACGGTAGTCAAAGTACAATAGGAATGTTGTAAAAAGTAAATATTTGTCGTAAGTGGTCGTAATGTTAAAATGTCAAAGTTTGGGTAATTAGAGAAGTAGGTCTACATGATTAGGAATTAGAATATTATATTGGTAATAAGGACAAGGAGTGAGGTCATAAATATTTTGTGTATTTTATTTGTAAAAAGTCTAAAAATGTGGAACCCATGTAAAATGATAAGGTTTATCTTATCTTAGAAGATAAGCTTACATTTACAGATAAGAGTTAAGGTATGGAATATGATTCGTCAGAGTGGATTTCTTATCCTATCTTAGAGATAAGATGGATAAGCCTGGAATTTCTATAAATAGAGAGGCTACCCCCCTCATTTAGCATAGAAAGAAGTAGTGAGAAATATTGTAGGAAGTGTGCAAAGGAAGCCATCAGTTAAAGGTGTGTTGAAGAAGCCATCGAGAGGTGTAATTGTAAAGTTTCTCCCATAGTCTTGTTAAAGTACCTCATGGGTGAGATTGTAACAATTTCATGTTAATATTATAATTTACTTTGATATTTTAGATTTGTCATCATTCCGTCTTATCATAGTCGATGGTATTCTTGTGTTATGTTGTTGTTTTGTTTCCAGATTACATCCACCAAACTAAAGGCTGTGCATTAGTAAATAATCATAGCACGAGGAGTTCCCAGTGAAGAATTATCATAGTGCCGGATTGGTGATGACATTTTGGTTCCGTTGCCGGGACCATTCCTCGTTGGTGGATTTTCTGGAGAGATATTCCCACTTAGTCAAAAATCAATTGGAGGGTAACCTTGTTTTTACTGTGCATAGTAGTTACCATGGTAAAGTCATTTTTACCGTGAATAGTAGTTACCATGACAAAGTCATTTTTTTTGTGAATAGTATTTATCACAAGTAAAGTCACTTTTTACCATGAATAGTATTTACCGCAAGAAGAACTTCACTTTTACCGTGAATAGTGTTTACCACAAGAAAGTCCAGCTTACCAGAAAAATCAGTTTTTACCATAGTAAGTCAAGTTTTACCATAGTTTACCGTGGTCATTTCTATAGTAATTCCAATTATTTGTGCACATAAGTCTTGTTGATTGTACTTGTGGGTTGGTATTTCATGGTGGTTACTTTTGAAAATGGGAAAGATTCCTTTTTTCAGCTCAATCTAATGAAGATGCTTCTTCTTTCATTCAAGAGTTTAAGTGATCTTGTATTTGTAATGGCCTTATAAGAAGGGAACAATGGACTGAATTTTTTCCTACCTTTTGGATGGTTCAAAGACTTATGTGGTTTGAAACATTAGGTGATAATGTGAAAAACTCATGGGATTTATTAACTCAAAGTTTTCTTGAAGAATTTGGTGAACAACAGAATATGCAGACCTCATGATCGAGATCACAAAGCTATCCCAAGGAGAGAAGGAGAAGATAAGGGATTATCATGCTCGTGTTCTAGAGCTAAGGAGGAAGCTCGATGCCCGATCCGGAAGGAAGGATTAGCGGATGGGTTGATGAATGGCGTGGATAATATCCTCTCGTAAGCACTTCATTCTTGGGATGAAGCCGAGATATTAGACAATGAGTGAAGTATGACCACCTAACTACCATGAACAAGCAAAGGAGATCGCAAGAAGGCAAGAAGAAAGCATGGAAGAGGAGCCCAAAGAAATTGTTGTTAAAGTAGAGCCTACACCAAAGCACCTTTGGTCCAAATCCACAACCACTCCCGGTGAGCACAAATATTTCTCCTAGTACATCTACCGAGTATGAAGATCTACTTAGGAAGATGGGCCATTAACTATTAATCTTCTTCAAGGAAAGGAATTTATTTCTCAGGGAGGAGGAGATAGAGGTCCAAAAAGAAATATTTCTAAATTTGTTTGTTATGGTTGTTATAAAAGGGTCATTATAAGTATAATTGTCAGATAGAGCTTCTACATCCGGTATAAGAGATAATGATAAAGGAAAAGCACATGTGAATTCTTTTGATGTAGTAGATAAGAGTAGAAATAATGAAGTAGATGTGTTTGTAACAAAAAGAAAGAAAGAAAAAGATAATCAAGATGGGAAATGATCCTAAGAAGATGAAAGGAGAAACTAGTAAGAAACATAGGAGAAGAAAGTTGGGTGTGCAAGATTTTTCGATTTCACAGGGGCAAGGACCATACTCCATCTTGGAAGATCTGTCCCAAAGGCCTCGCAAATATTACATATGGTCAAGTCTTGGCTATGTCTTCTCGAGAAGAGGCGGGAGTTGCGAGGTGGACTCAATGCTCGAAGAATGAAGGAGGTTGAGGTCCCTGTTTTGGAGGTAGAGGGCGATCCCTATGCTCCACAAGCCGAGGTATTATGTAATGGTATTTCAATTCATGATGTCTTAGTTGATGGAGGTGCTACAGTTAATGTAATGACCGAGTCTGTAATGAATATGTTGGGTTTAAAAATTGATCTCCCTTCAACACTTATGTTAAGGTCATTAAATAAGGGAAAAACTAAACCAGAAGGTGTAGTTTCAAATGTGGCAATATCTGTTATGGGTGTTGTATGTGTGGTAGACTTTCAGGTGATGAAAAATGGTACTGTTATACCCAATGCTGCTGGGAAGACCATGGCTAAGGAGAGTTCATGCAAGAAACTACTGGAATGAAGGTTTCATGACACTTGGACGTGGTAGAGAGAGGGTGAAGATAAACATGATCCCTCGACATCATAAAGCAGAACCTGTGGATTCAAGTGATGAAACTGATGATTGGACATCCTCTGATTACTCTAGTACCAGTGAAGTGGACACTGAAGATGAAGAAAGTGAGGTTGATGTTTCGGTCATGGATATTCTTCCACCACACCAACTCATGACCCCATAAAATTATCGAAGAAGAAGTTGATGATCGTCTCCAACAAATAAAGATTGGTGATGCTGTGATGGAGAGTGAGAAGGAATCCTACCTCCAGCTCTTTCGAAGGTACATACACCTATTCACTTTTGATTACAAGGAACTCCATCAAGTAAGTTGGGTAGAACATTGTATTGAGATGGTAGATGGTGCTAAGCCCATAAAGCAAATGCCATATAGAATGAATCCTAATTTTTCCAAGACTGTAAAAGAAGAAATAGATAAGTTGCTTGATGCAGGATTCATATTTGTTGTGGAGAATTCAGAATGGGTTTCTCCCATTGTGATCTCAATAAAAAAGAATGGGAAGCTACACATTTGTGTTGATTACAGGAAGCTCAATAAGGAAACAAAGAAGGATCATTACCCTCTTCCATTTTCAGATCAGATCTTGGGTGAAGTAGCTGGCAAGGAGTGCTATAGTTTTGCTGATGGATATAGCAGATACAACCAAGTTCGTATAGCAGAGAAAGATCAGCTGAAGACCACGTTCACCACTCCTTGGGGAACGTTTGCTTATAGAGTTATTCCTTTAGGATTGTGTAATGCTCCAGAACATTCCAACGTTTTATGAATAGGGTGTTCGAACCCTACATTGGGACCTTCATCGAGTATTTCTGGATGATTTTTTGCATCTATGGGAGCAAGTTGGACCACTGCACTGAGATGGAGACAGCATTTCAAAGGTTAAATGAAGCACAAGCCTCACTAAACCCTACAAAGTGTGTCTTTGGATGTTCTAAAGGTGTTTTGTTAGGGCATGTTGTATCTAGAGATGGTATTGGTATTCGATCCCGATAAAGTTTCAAAATCAAAGATTTACCATTTCCTATGAATAGAAGTAAGTTGAGATCATTTTTAGGCCACGTGGGTTACTATAGAAGGTTCATCAAGAATTTCTCAAAGATTGCATGACCACTAACCCAGTTCTTGAAGAAGGATGTTACTTATGAACCAGAAATAAGGCGCATGAAGCTTTTGACAACTCAAGGAAGTCATGGTGTCTTCACCGCTGTTTTGAAGAATCCAGATTGAGCAAGCCATTCATTGTGTACACCGATGCCTCTGATGCAAGCACTAGGAAGTACTTTGAGCCAAAAGGATGAAAATGGGAATGAACATCCAATTTACTTTGGGAGCAGACAAATGAGCAAAGGCTGAGGTAAACTATATGAATCGAAAAAGAGGCTCGCTATCATTTTTGCTGTAAATAAGTTTAGAAATTACTTGCTAGCGCAGAAATTTCTAGTCAGTAATGCATCATCAGTGCTCTAAAATATATTGTAAATAAGCCTAACCCATGAGGAAGGATAGCAAGATGGATAATTTTGCTACAAGAATTTGAATTTGATATTATAGATAGGCCAGGAAAGAAGCATGTCAATGCAGATGCACTCTCTCGAGCCTATGATGGTTTAGGATCATCTTGTGATGATGATGATTTTCCCGATGCAACATTGTTCTCCCTTGACACAATCCCTAGTGAATACATAGATATTTGGAATTATCTGAATGAATTCAAGTTTCCTGATGGTGCCAATGCAAATACTAAGAGAAAGATTACTCAAGCCAGTCGTCCATATTCTATTCTGCATGGAGCATTATTTCGAATAGGACCTGATGGACAGTACAAGAGGGCAGTTGGACGTGATCAAGGAAAGGAGCTGCTAGAAGAATTCCACAATGGTACATGTGGAGGGCACTTCTCTGGACAACTTACAACAAGAAGGATCTTGGATGCAGGTTATCACTGGCCCACTCTTTTTAAAGATTGTTATAATTATTGTAAGACATGTGATATTTGTCAAACACATGGTAACCGTAAGACTTCATCAGCTCCATTATGTCCTATTCTTCCCCTTGGTCCCTTTGAAAAGTGGGGAATAGACATTGTAGGTCCACTTCAAATTACATCACACCAAAATAAGTATATTGTAGTTGCCACGATGATTTTTTAACCAAGTGGGTTGAAGCTAGGCCATTAAAAAACAACTTCCATGGATGAAGTGGCAAGGTTCATGTATGAACGCATTGTCACTAGATTTGGTTGTCCATTAGAAATTGTAACAGATCAAGGAAGCCACTTCATTAATGAGGTGGTAGAAGCCCTAGTCAATAAGTTTTCTATTAAGCACAAGAAGGAAAAAACATACAAGCCAAGCACAAATGGACAGGTGGAACGAACAAATTTTTGTGTTGTGTCAAATTCTAGCAAAAGATGCAGCCTTGCGCAGTACATAAATGGGATAAAAGGATTCATGCAAAGATTGTAGGCATATAGGGCAACATCAAAGTTAGCAACAGGATACTCCCATTTCAGTTGGCCTATGGCATTGATCCAATTCTTCCTATTGAGTTTGATATTCCCACTGTGAGAGTTATGAAAAATGAAAGGATGGATGAAAGTGATTCAGTAAAAGAAAGGTTAGTACATCTTCATTTGCTAGAGGAAATGAGGGAAATAGCGAAGGATACAAGCCATAAGAAGAAAATGAAGCAGAAGGAATACTTTGATCAAAAGATCCGATGGTCTCCATTTCATGTGAATGACTTGGTCCTAGTATATGATTCCAGATACAAAAAAAAAGACAGAGAAAATTTCTTCCAAAATGGATGGGGCCCTACAAAATAAAGAAGCATTTGTGCATGAAAATGGTACGTGCACTGACCGGAGGAATGGATGGCACTCCATTACGAAATGGGTCAACCATGACAAGTTGAAGATTTTCCAAGCACCAGAATAGTCTACTCCGAGGAAAGAGTAGAAGCTAGGAAGGGGGAAGATGTCGACACTAAAATTTTCCTCCATAATTTCTATTTCATTAATGTATGTATTAGGAATAGGATGTTGTTAAGTATAATTAGTAGTAGCGTCTGATAGAAGATAACGGCGCCGTCAGTACGGTGTCGCCAATAATGTGGAGTACGGTAACAATCAAGCACAATAGGAATGTTGTAAAAAGTAAATATTTGTCGTAAGTGGTCCAAAGAATGTTAAAATGTCAAAGTTTGGGTAATTAGAGAAGTAGGGTCTACATGATTAGGAATTAGAATATTATATTGGTAATAAGGACAAGGATTGAGGTCATAAATATTTTGTGTATTTTATTTTTAAAAATTCTAAAAATGTGGAACCCATGTAAAATGATAAGGTTTATCTTATCTTAGAAGATAAGCTTACATGTACAAATAAGAGTTAAGGTATGGAATATGATTCGTCGAGTAAATTTCTTATCCTGTCTTAGAGATAAGATGGATAAGCCTGGAATTTCTATAAATATAGAGGCTACCCCCTCATTTAGCATAGAAAGAAGTAGTGAGAAATATTCTAGGAAGTGTGCAAAGGAAGCCATCGGTTAAAGGTGTGTTGAAGAAGCCATCGAGAGGTGTAATTGTAAAGTTTCTCCCATAGTCTTGTTGAAATACCTCATGTGTGAGATTGTAACAATTTCATGTTAATATTATAATTGACTTTGATATTTCAGATTTGTCATCATTCCGTCTTATCATAGTCGATGGTATTCTTGTGTTCGGTTGTTGTTTTGTTTCTAGATTACATCCACCAAACTAAAGGTTGTGCATTAGTAAATAATCATAGCACGAGGAGTTCCAAAGTGAAGAATTATCATAGTGCCGGATTGGTGATGACAGGACGTCCATACCATTTTCTAAATCCTCCATGAATGTGTTGGCTGCCATAATGCAACCAACTTTACCTCCAATATTATTGAAAGACAAATTGTTGTCTTTCCGAACAACCAGCAATGCATAAATTAGAGGGAAAAAATGTACAATTTTCACAAACACTCTAATCCATCTCAAACTCCATAACCTACCTCCTCTGCATGAAATATTACTCTATAGAGTCCAATATTCTGATTACTCTTGACAATCTAATCATCAAATTTCAGTGGTCCAGTGCGAATGAAGGGATCCCTCTAGATCTGACTCCCGACATTACAATGATTCTCAAGTGCATGAAATATCCTCTAGAAGCTGCTATTAAATGTCGCTAATGATATTTTCTTAATAGGTTAAACATGATCCGCCTATTTTTTTTTTGGGTTCTAGTACGTCCATGGTGTTTTCGGTGGAGGCTATCCTCACCGAAGAATGCACAACTTTAACAAAGGGGCCTTTATATGTAAGTGGTGCATTCTTTGGGATAGTCTCGCCATTTTTTTCCAATGTCATATTTAGCTTGATTGTAATAGCATATAATATATACTATCATTAAATATATATTTGTTAATATTTATGCTGAAAGGTGTGAGGTACAATGACAGCAAGGTAGGGAAAGTTATGATGTTATCCATGTGAAGAAAAATTCAAAGAGATTTTTATAAAAATATATATCATGAGTGATAGTAATAATTTAAAAATATTTTATAATAACAAGAATTGAAATAAATTTCTAATTTATAGAAGAGCTCACACGTCACAACACATCAAAATTGAATTATAACTAAAACTCCAAAATATAATGAAAGAATGTTAACAAAATAATATTGTGTTGGAGATTGTAATCCCACATCTTGTGCTTGTTCTCTTGTAAACACTTGCAAGCGATTGTTGACACCGAATTAGGGAAAAGCCCAAGGAAGTATGCCACATTCCTTTTCCAGATTTTGTGTGCAACTTTTTTGTTAATAGTTTTAGTGCGATTTATAGTTGCTAGATGTGATTGCATGTTGCTTCATTCTCTATGGAATGATATACATAGCTGCAATTTTTAGTCATTTTGTATGACTGGTACGAAGCAACAAAGTTATGCCAATTTTTTTGTAAAGAGCATAGGTTCTCACATTTCTTCAATTTCTACGCATGTGTAACTTTCTAAGTTTTGTTTTATGTATATCTCATCCACCCTCTATAGCCCTCATTTGGTCTTAGAATAGTATTTTTACCTCCATTGATTGCATTGACATAGAGTAAGAATCTTACAACGCATCAAATACAATAGTATAATAACAAAAAATATAAATATTAGTCTATAAGCCTGAATGTTTTATTGTGCTTCCAAGAAATATTGGATCTTGCTTAAAATGAATACATAGAACTAGTAGATGTGGCATGCTATAATAGATTGTGACATGCAGACAAGAATTTTCTAAGTGAGAATAGAAAGAAGGATTCAAATGCAGATTTCTATATTTTTCAAGTAGTCCATCATAACATTTTCTTAAGGATTATAGCAGGATCCAAGTTGAAGCAAGCTTGGGATATTTTAGAAATAACATTGCATCAAGGAATGAATAAAGTAAATATTACTATCCTTTAAATGATATGAAGGGGTTTTGATACAAATTAGATAAAAATGTCTAAATCTATTGATTCATACCATAGAAAAATTTAAGGTCTTTCCAATCAAATAAGGTCTCATGGTGAGATTATAGAAGATAGAAGAGTAGTTGAAAAAATAGTAAGGAACCTCCTTTCCTTATTTGATAAATAGTTTTGGTTATAGAAGAAATTAAATCTCATCTCAGTTGACTGTATATATTGAGCTCCATACAAATCTTGTTATTTATGAACACAAGATCAATTACTCATCTAGTTCCTTAGAGCATGCATTCAAAACTCGATATTCAGACAATCATCATAGAAGAAGAGGAAAACCACATTCAATATGTAGAGGTAGAATTCCAAATGCTGGAAGAAGAAATCCTATAAATACAAATAGAAGTGTCCCATTTATCAGAATTTGAGACAAAACTAGTCACATGATGAAAGACATGAAAAATCACAAGTGCAATGTCATTACAGTGGACAATATGGTAATTATGCTCATGAATGTCAAATAAGACAATATGATTTGAATAATAGGTAAAGTACAAAGTTTTTAAAGGAAAAATAGATTTAAAAGTTCAATGTTTCTAGCTTCCAATTTTGAGAAAGAAAGTCAAAATGATTTATGTTATTTATATTCAAGTTGTAATAACCATCTGCTTGGGAATATTGAAATGTTTTCAAGCTTCAAGTAGTTAGTTCATTCTAACAAAGAGTGTTAGTAATGGGAAAGATTAATATACACATTTTAACCGATTATGGGGAGAGTAAAATCATTGAATATGTTTAATAGGTTCTAGAATTGAAAAATAATGTCACGGGGGTTTGGAAACTAGTTTAGAAGTGGTATAGAATAACATTCAAGAAAAATGAGTATGTAGTTTTGGATCAATTTCTATATAATATACTGATTGCTAAGGTGAAAATGAAAAAAAAATCAAATGTTTCCATTAAGGATCAAGAAATATTTGAGTTAGAATTTATCCAAAACATTCATTGTAGTGAGTAATCCAAATCGCCATACTACTATCTAGTTGGTAACCCACATCACATATCATTACATGGATTCCTTCCAACAATCAACAATCCATAAAGATTTACCACACAGACCTATATCAATTAATAATCACCGCATCGAGATATTCCTTTTTACTAACAATTACCAAGATCAGATTCAAAACCTCCATTAATATCTTTCTTTAGCAAGACCTTTGCACGATAAATGTTTTTTCGAAATATTTCAAATTATCCTCACGAAGATCTCACATAAGAGAAATCTATCCTCTAAAAAAATTGTGAAAATTTAGTAGCATCTTCTCTCAATCGAAACAATGCAATGAATTTATGTCTAAAGGAAACAAACATTCACCAAATCCCACATGGAGTGTTAGAAAATGACCAATTAAAATCATAGACTTGTTGAAGTGACACCTAGATAGTCCAAAATCTCAATGAAAAGTTACCCCCAAAGGATAAGAAACATCAAAATTAAGGGCATGTGGATGATAATAAGTGACCAAAAAGTTTCCAAAAGAACATTTGATAGGCATTTTGAATGCAACATTTTTGCATTATGGTCTTTTCATGTAATAACGTGATCAACCCATGACACAAGTATATTATGGCTTGGTAATTCCAAGACATATTGTGCTCTCGTTATAACACGAGTAAGAGATTTAAACTGATTATATTTCATTGTTTGGTATTATTATATGTAACTGACCTGTTAGATGTAGGACGTTTCCTCCTAACCGATTTCTCTCCGTATATTTATATGCTATTTACATTGTAATATATTATTCAACATTTGCGTAAGTGCAGGAAGTTGAAGGACAAATATGGGGTCATCCGTGGACATCATATTGCAAAAAACAACAAAATCTCAACTTGTAGGGATTATTAGCAATACGCGCACTCAAAATTAGAAAAATTTATATAAAATTGAATCGTAGCATTTGGAATATAGTTTCTAAAATACTAATTTTTTTAAACACAGACAATTTTAGCTATATTAAACACTTAGAATTCTATGACTTAGTTTTTTTTTTTTTAACTTATAAGATTGTAGTCCATTTTCCCGCATTTTGGATGACCAAATCTTGTTTTTTTTTTCCTTTGGTGAAACGTTAGATGTAGTTGTCTATCTTGGGATGGATTTTATTTTGTATTTTTTTGAGCAATATTTTTTTAATGATTTTTTCCGTGAAAGTGGTCTGAAAATATTTAGAAAACGGAGTGCTTTCCGTTTTCTTGCCATAACTATATCAAAAATATCAAAATCAATTTTTTTTGTTTTAACGTGTATATAATTTGTCCACACTTGGGATGGTATAAGTTTTATCACATTTTGATAAGCGAAACAAAAGTTACAATCTTAAACGTAGACATGAACATTCATGGGAAAAAATGTATTAAAGACCTATTGTTAGTAAAAAATTATAAAATGATATTTATCTTATTCTATTCACTTTAAAATCAATATTTCTATGAAGCTAATAGTCTCCTCTACGCGATGGACCCATTTTTGTGAAATGTTTCGAGTTTTTTAGCATAGTTCAAGTCTTTGGAAGAGAAAATTTGAGGTTTTTTGACCTTTTACACTTCATAATGACCTTCCATAGATTTGATTGGTGAAAAACAAAGATTTCCCGAGGCTTGGGTTCGGCAGATAGATCCACGATTGTGGTTTTTTAAACACAAACCGCAAGCACGCTTTATAAATCGTGATTGCTATTTATAAAGCGCGTTCGCAGTTCATAAATCATATTTACACACAACCCAATGTCTGAATTACCATGTGATTTTTAATCTTTGACCTTACCGTATGAATTACTGTGAAATTATGTCTTTTTCTGCATGTTTTTCTTACCGCCGGAAGCAAAACATCATGGGAGACAAGAAACGAAGTCAAAAAAGGAAGTCATTATGTAAAAAAACACCAAACGAATTAGAGGCCAACAAAATTCAAAATGCTAAGTGAATGTAGAATCTTTGTGAATCAAGAAGAGGTTCATCTTTAACCCCAACTATTGTAAGCAACGAATAATTAGGTATGTTTATACTGTCAATGTTGAAGTTGAATTAAATACTCGTGATGAAGATGTTTTTATTATCAATGTTGAAGAAGAATTAAATACTCATGATGTAGCAAATGTGGAAATTAAAGGAGACAATGAAAATGTGAATAAGGAAATTCATGTTGAAACTGTAGACAGACAAAATTTGACAAAAACACCTCCTAGGATTTTACGTAAGAAACCTAATTTTTTTATTGAAATTGATGAAATTTTTTTGAAACCAATGTCTGACAAACTTTTTGAATGACAAATCAGAAGAAAAGCCACTAAAATTTGGGATAATCATTTTGAAAATTTAAATGATTCCCAAAGATGTTAGTTGTTGGTTAGTTTGATGAAATTTATTAAAATGAGACCTACATTAAACACCTTAGGATTGACAACATCTAATATACGTGGTCAAACCTCTACAATTGTTAAAAACCTTCATGATGCATATCACACTGTTGGTGTCAAGAGATGCACTAGGGATAGTAGTATTGTGCGTCGTGTACTTGCTACTAGTGTTGTAAGTGAATCAATAAAAAAACAACGTTTGATTACGTAAACAAGTTAAATGTTTCAAGTTAATCGAAAAAACTCTTATGAAAGCAATTGAAAGACGTAATATCCTTCAATCACTCAATAACGTTGATTTTTGGGCATTTTCTACTAGAGCACCATGTAAGGAAAAAAATAATTCTGATGCTATAAGAGAAGTTTTATTCAATTTTGGCATGATAACACTAGAGTTTCACCTAATACAAGAGATGTTATAAAATGGAGAGTTGATTCTACTAATCGTGAACCACATCTAAAGCATTTCTTAGATATGACTCAAACTCAATTTTTTCGTAAGATTGAATAAGAGAATCTAGAAATTAAAATTAGTCAACATTTTTTTGAAATGTTGAAACTATTCTAGATGTGAAAATCAACCACGCTCACACCACTTGTTGTTGTAGGAAACATGTTGAATCTGTGATGCATTATGCTAAATTTTTACATATTCATTTTATTTTTCATTCTAAAACTATGTTATCAGAATGTGGTGTTCAAGTTCCACCAATATCTTCCAGGGATTTCATTCCTACTATATTTTGTGAAAAAGAAGTTGGACAATTTTTTTATAGTCGGGATTGTTTAGATGGAAGTCAGTACATACGCAAGATTACCTAAATTGGAAAGTTACATCCATGAGCAAATTGAAGGTACGATAGGACATAATTTAGTTGATTTTGATAAATATAAATTAGTTGCATACCATTTGAAAGATGGAAAAGAGTCTAAATGGTGTGAGCTAGTTACAGAAAAAATGCCTATTTTCTAATTTTTGAGAAAATTTAAGGACGAAATTGTTTATGAGTATGTTAGGCATACACATAGAGCTCGATGGTTGGATGAACACTTCAAGATATGCAAGGACACATTTCTTATTGGTACTATTATTTCAGTGGTATATTTTTCATAGAATTACACATTGCAACCACAAATGGAGGTTCAATCGCAATATTACAACTTTGTACAAGTTGCCATTTTTGTGCATATAGAATTTCTACATTCTCCTGACAGTACAAAGAATGATCAAATTAATTTAAGAGAGTACCACTTTTATATCAATGATGACCATACTCATTCTACTGAATTTGTGTAAGGGCGTTTCCAGTTATTTTATGAAAACTTGTCTGATAGGGACAACCACTTCAAACAACATTATATGTGGTCACATAATTACATGTCTCAGTTTAAGAAAGGAAAATGTTTTATTGGATGAGTAGAATGCATGTCAATATGGGTGTGTAACATGTTTGGAGTTTCACTGAGGCTGGACATGGAAAAGGAGAGCATGACGGTGCAAGGGCATGTGTGAAAAGAGCTCTTGCAAGAGAAGAGTTGAAGTACAAAGATGGTGCTAAATAAAAATATGCAAAGAGCATAGTGGAATGGTGTATTGACAACATGGCCCGAGGTTCTCAAGAAAATTCCATAGTTCGCAGACATTTTTGGTTGATAGAGGAACAACAAATTGCTAACTACAAGGATTGTATGAAACTCACTAGGTCTAGTGATATGTACTCATTTTTTAGCTCACCACTACTTCATGGGTTGTATGGACAAGAAATTTGACGTGTTTTTGTGCATCTTGTATCAAATTTGTCACTACTGACTGTGATTCACAAGAATGGGTGGATGGATGGATTAGTAGGCCTCAAACTCCACTTCCTAGTTATCAACCTCCACAAGCATTACAACTTGTTTCGCATGAGATGAAGTTGCAACATCCAAGGACTTTGACAAAAATTTTGATTTTGGTGTGATAAGGTATTTATGGTTATTTATTTAATTTTTGTATTGAGTTATGTATATTGAAATTTTAATATGTAATTTAAATTTGAGTTGTTCAACCTTTATTTTTTTGTAGGACATGTGTTTGCAGTTATTGCAACAGAAGACAATGAAGAAGGAACAAACTATTTCTTATGTCGTTGCATCGAGGAAAGAAAGAAGTTGACTTCTCTTATTATAGATGGCAAAGATATTGAGTATCCTACAGGGTCAGTGGTAGTTACTGGAACTTGGCTTCGACGGTATCCATTAAAAAACTCCTTTGTTTGGATTTTTGAAGACTTTGAGACACATAGGAAAATACTCTTTATATTCACATCTATTTCTAGCGAAAAATATTCAGCTGTATAGATATCGAGGAAGGCCTAATAACAATATTCTTTGGAAGGTTCAAGAATCAGATCATGAAGCAATATTTTCCGGTATTAAGAGTAGATCCGATCCTGATGGTTCATTGGAATGAATTTACAATGCTCATGTCTAGTATATATAATTTCTTTGATATATATAAATTTTTTAACTTTAGATCTAGATTTAAGTTCATATATTTTATTTTAATTTTTTTATTTTGTATATATCTAGTATGGTTTTGATTTGAAACTTAAATTTCTTTGAATAACACTTTTATGTTCAGGTTAGTGGTGCCAAAAATCTTCCACCTTCATGGTTGGCACTGTTAGTAGAGAATTTTAAATTCTCAAAGCTAAGAGAAGATTTCATTGTTTTACAAGAAAAGAGAAGTAATTAACAATGATTTATGTACCCGTGGAGGGGGTTCTTGGCTCTAGAGGAGGTAGCCCAAAAGTACTTGGTGCTTAGAGAACCAAAACAACTCCTCCCCAAGTGTTTACAAGACCATACCTACACATGTGCATAATCGATTTGGTGCCATGACCCACCGTTTGCAAAATATAGCATTTGACAACCTTACACTAGCTCAAACTGCACTATTTTGCACATTTACAAATAATAGGGCAGCAAGAGCACTGATCTGGGAAGAAAAAAATTGATAGATGCTATTGTAGAGGTTCCCTACAACGAGTTTTAAAATAAGACAATATGTCTCTAAGTGCCACAAAGTCTGAGTAGTCACCCGTCGAAGTTGAACGATATTTTTGTCTCAGTGCTCTTAAGGGACTACACCCGAACGAAGTATCCTAGAAAAAAAAACCTTGTCGCGCACCAAAAAAAACCTCCTCTAGCATTCACCTGGCCACCCAGAGGTGTCGATGTAGTCATTTCGGTGTAATGACCCAACGTTTGCAAAATATAGCATTTGACAACCTTACACTGGCTCCAACTACACTATTTCACGCGTTTACAAACAATACGGCAGCAAGAGCACCGATATGAGAAGGAAAAAACTAAGAGAGGCTATTCTATAGGGTCCCTATACTGAGGTTTTGGATCAAACGTGACGTCTCTAGGTTCCTTGGAGTCTGAGTAGTCACTCGTCGAAGTTGAACGATATTTTGGTCTTAGGGCTCTTAAGGGACTACGCCTGAACCAAGTAGCCCGGAAGTAACGACCTTGTCACGCACCAAAAAACCAACTCCTCTAGCATTCACCTAGCCATCTAGATGTGTCGGCATAGTCAGTTTGGTGCCACGACCCACCGTTTACAAAGTATAGTGTTTGACAACCTTACACTGGCTCGAACTGCACTATTTCACACATTTGCAAACAATAGGGTAGTGAGAGCACCCATATGAGAAGAAAAAAATTGAGAGAGACTGTTGTAAAGGGTCCCTACACTGAGATTTCATATCAGATGAGACAACTCTAGGTGCCACGGAGTCTGAGTAGTCACCCGTCCAGGTTGAATGATATTTTGGTCTAAGGGCTCTTAATGGACTACGCCCGAACAAAGTAGCCGGAAGGAAGGACCTTGTCGTACACCAAAACACCACCTCCTCTAGTGTTCACCTAGCCACCTGTATGTTTTGATGTAGTTGGTTTGGTGCCACGACCCACCATTTTCAAAATATAGCATTTGATAAGCTTACAATGGCTCCAGCTGCACTATTTCGCGTGTTTGCAAACAATAGGCGGTGAGAGCACCGATATGAGAAGGAAAAAACTAAGAGAGGATATTGTATAGGGTCCTTATTCCAAGGTGTTAGATTAGATGAGGTGTCTCTAGGTGTCATGGAGTTCTAGTAGTCATCTGTCGAAGTTGAACGATATTTTGTTCTCAGGGCTCTTAAGGGACTACACTGGAACGAAGTAGCCCGGAAGCAAGGACCTTGTCGCGCACCAAAACACCACATCCTATAGCATTCAATTTTCCACTTGGATGTGTCCATGTAGTAGGTTTGGTGCCATGACCCACCGTTTGCAAAATATAGCGTTTAACAACCTTACACTAGCTAGAACTGAACTATTTCGAGTGTTTGCAAACAATAGGGTAGTGAGAGCACCGATATGAGAAGGAAAAAACTAAGAGAGGATAATAGAGGGTCCTTAGGCTGAGGTGTTGGATTAGTTGAGGCATCTCTAGGTGCCATAGAGTCTGAGTAGTCACCCGTCGAAGTTGAATGATATTTTGGTCTTAGGGCTCTTAAGGGACTACTCGGAAGCAACGACCTTGTCACGCACCAAAAAAATACCTCCTCTAGAATTCACCTAGCCACCCAGATGTTTCAACGTATTCGGTTTGGTGCCACAGCCCACCATTTGCAAAATATAACGTTCGATAACCTTACACTGGCTCCAACTGCACTATTTCGTGCTTTTGTAAATAATAGGGCAGCGAGAGCAATGATATGAGAAGGAAAAAAGTGAGGGAGGTTATTGTAGAGGGTTAATACACCAAGGTGTTATATTAGATGAGGTGTCTCTAGGTGCCACGGAGTTTGAGTAGTCACCCGTCGAAGTTCAACGATATTTTTGTCTCAGGGCTCTCAAGGACTACACCCGAACAAAGTAGCCCAGAAGAAACAAACTTGTCTCTCACCAAAAAACCACCTCCTCTAGTGTTCACCTTGCCACCTTGATGTCTCAGCGCAGTCAATTTGGTTCCATGCTGTTTGTGAAATATAGCATTTTAATCCCATAACACTATTTCACTTGTTTGTAAAATATAGAGTACAAATATGAGAAGGAAAACTGAGAGAGGATATAATATAGGCTCCTAAATGTTTCACTATCTCTTGCCACTTGAGTCCGAGTGTTTGAAGTTGAATGATACAATAAGGGACTACGAGAGAACCGATAGAGAAAGAAAACCTTGTCACACTCGGAAGACCAGACTGGCCACTATGTGTAGTTGGGGTACCCTCACGTTTGCAAAATATGTGGCTTTTAATTAGAAAAACCAAGAAAGGATAAAAGGCATCTCTAGGTGAACATTTTAGTCTCGAAGTCTCGCACACCAAAACACCAAGTAGTCACTGTGCACGGTGGCTCTAAATGCAAGTGTTTGCAAAACAATAAGGCACCGAAGAACCGATATTGAAAACACAAAGAGAGGCTATTGTAGGGGTCCCTACACCGATGTTTTTTATTAACGACCGTCGAAGTTGAACGATATTTTGGTCTCGAAGTGTTGTTAAGGGACTACGCCTGAAAAACGAAGTAGCCTAGAAGCAACGACCTTGTCACGCACCAAATCACCACCTAATCTATCATTCACCTAGCCACCCAGACATGTCGGGATAGTCAGTTTGGTGCCACGACCCACCGTTTGCAAAATATAGCATTTGACAACCTTACGCTGGCTTAAACTGCACTATTTTACACGTTTCCAAATAATAGGGTAGCGAGAGCACCGATTTGAGAAGGAAAAAATTGAGAGAGGCTATTCTAGAGGGGCCCTAAAATGAGGTATTGTATATTTTGGCTATTGTAGAGAGGCCACGAAGTTTGAGTAGTCACCGTCAAAGTTGAACGATATTTTGGTCTTAGGGCTCTTAACAGACTACGCTCAAATGAAGTAGCCCGGAAGCAATGACCTTGTCACACACCAATAAACCACCTCCTCTAGCATTCACCTAGCCACATGGATGTGTTGGCACAGTCGCTTCGGTGCCACAAGCCACCGTTTGTAAAATATAGCGTTTGACAACTTTACACTAGCTCCAACTGCACTATTTCGCGCGTTTGCAAACAATACGGCAGTGAGAGCATCGATATGAGAAGGAAAAAACCAAGAGAAGCTATTATAGAGGGTCCCTAATCCAAGGTTTTGGATAAGACAAGATGTCTCTAGGTGCCACAGAGTCCGAGTAGTCACCCATCAAAGTTGAACGATAATTTGGTCTCAGTGCTCTTAAGGGACTACGCCCGAACGAAGAAACGACCTTATCACATACCGAAACACCACCTCCTCTAATGTTCACCTGGCCAACCAGACGTGTCAAGCATAGTCAGTTCGGTGCCATGCCCAATGTTTACAAAATATAGCGTTTGAAAACCTTACACTGGCTCCAAGTGCACTATTTCGCGCGTTTGCAAACAATAAGGCAGCGAGAGCACCGATATGAGAAGGAAAAAACTGAGAGAGGCTATTGTAGAGGGTCCCTACACTGAGGTTTTGGATAAAACGAGGACTCTTTAGGTACCATGGAGTCTGAGTAGTCACCCATCAAAGTTGAATGATATTTTGGTCTCAGGGCTGTTAAGGGACTGTGCCCGAACGAAGTAGCTCGGAAGCAACGAACTTATCGCGCACCAAAACAATGCCTCCTCTAGCGTTCTCTCGGCCACCCAAATGTTTTGGTGCATTTGGTTCAATGCCACGATGTCCTGAGGCATGACTTCTCACTCCTCACCTCCATTCATTTCCTAGGACTCAAAACATTCAATGTCACTTGTTTACTTTCCATCTCTCTTGTTCTCTTTGGAATTGCCTCTGTCCTCTTAGGTGCTTCATCACTATCCTTTCTTTTCTCTCTTGAGCTATGTTTTTGTGGTGATCTCTCTCCATCCTCTTCTGCCCCAGCTATGTGCTTACATGCTCATTATGTTTGCATTGTAATATGGTCATGCTCTTGGCTACCTTGAAAATTTTTACATCATTTTCATCCCTTAATGGGTATCTAATACCCTAATTATCATGCTTTGAAGATTCACAAGAAAAAATCATTCCCTGGTTATTCTAATAGTGGATTAAGTATTTGAATATAGGTCAAGAATACTAAATGGAGTTGAAATTAAATGAGCCATAATTGCTAGTGAACTTTAAACGATAATAAAATTGAATGTTTAACTTCTTAGTTGATTGTCATATATAGCACCAAATTATAAAGAGATAAGGTGTGTACATCTTATGATTCCCTTAATTTCTCTAAAACAATGTAAATGCTTCCCTTAATTTCTTAACAATTGTAGCATGTAATGTTGCACCATAAGTAACGTTATATTCATATTGTTCAAGATGAACTCTACCTCACTTATTTCTATCAATTTTCACATTATTTGATATGCAACAGATGAGTGTTAAATATTTAAAAGAAAAAAAATTAATTATGTATTGCCCTTTTGTAGTTCACCTAGCAGGTTTTTCTTAATGGAATAGGTTTGCTTAACAATTGTACCGTGTAGTGCTCCGGGACATGGTTTTTTAATTTTTAATCAAACATACATATCTAGAGCTAATAAATGGTTATGAAAACATACATATAAGGATATCATACATGCAATGAAATCGAATCAAAAATATAGAAGTAATATCGTTATGAAAACCAACACACATAGATATATAAGAATCAAACAAAGTGTGCTCCAGATGCACGTCTCTAAAAATATGTAAGTTCATAACATGTGTACATCTCGAACTAAGTGTGTCATAATGTATATAGGACCATATGCGGTCACAAAAGGCTATATAATATACAATGGACTATATGAAGAAACATGTTCACTAGGACTAGATGGCCCATATATATATATATATATATATATATATATATATATATATATATATATCTATGTCCAGTGGACTATGAATCTACTCATGAAACATCTTCCCTCTCTTCACCCTACTAGAAGTAACACGTCCATGACCTAGGGATGTAGTGGTCCTAGGCATCTCTAAGCAGGCCTGCAACCTAACCTGCACATTCATAAACAACAAGTTTTTAACACCCAAAATTTTAGAATACATTCAAAATTTAGAAATTTGTACAATTTAGTTAAAATGCATGTGAAATCTTACCACAATGTCATGATCCCTATCAATTTGTTCTTGACGCATCGCAGGACAATAGTAGACGCACGAGGGGTAAGCTACATATAAATAATTAATTTTCAAATTAAATATTTCACATACATACAAAATTTGATATTATAGATTTAAGTAATAAGAAATAATGAACCTCCAAAATTTAACAAATTTGAAAAATTGTACCTCAGTTAGTGGATCTGCTGAATGTATGGCAGTATCTACAGCAGCCTCTACAGTCTGCATATATGGAGGATTCTCTCTAGCAGTCATAAGCTATACAAAAAAATGTACAAATCAATATTAAAATCTACATGACTCTGCATGAGGTCAAAGCATGTAATCCACGTGAACTTCCATGTAATTAAAAACAAAGTGTAAAGAGAAACTAACCTACGTAAAACTCATGTGAGGAAGCCTAAAAGCTGTGCTCCTATGTATAAAAGACAAACATATGTAATCCACGTGAACTTCCATGTAATTATAAACAAAGTGTAAAGAGAAACTAACCTGCGTAAAACTCATGTGAGGAATGCTAGTAGCCTAAGTTTAAAAGACAAACATATTAATATGTATAACATACACGTGAAACATTATAATAATAATCTATTGCAATCAAATGAAATTAAAAATGTCAATTTGTATAACTTGAAACTTACGTTTGAAACACGCCTAACTGCAGTAGCTAGCATGTCGACACCAGATGTTTCCTTCACCAACTCTTGCTATTTAAAATAAAATAAAAAATTAGTTTTTTACATGTATGTACATGACATACAATCAAATACATATATATTAAAATATCAAACATGTGAATTAAACTATATATATATATATATAATTTATATTTATTTGAAATTTACCTGTGAAAGACCAATATTAGTGGCACCAGTTCTAAAAACATCCCTCAGCATCTCATCTATAGAAAAGAAATCATGTGAACCAACAAATGATGTGTCACCCGTAGTGCGTACGACACCACATGATCCACATTGGTGTGGTGCGCTAGAACTGACACCTCCAACAACATCACTAGAGTCGACTGGGTCACTATGCTAGGTCAAAATGTCAGTGAGCTCCCTCAATACATGAGTGTGTCAATCTCCAAACCTCCTTCATAGGAGGGATGGATTTGGGGCATGGGGATCCTTGGTTTTACTTAGAGCCACCTCCTCGACCAAAAAAAAATGAAAAGTCAAAATAATTCGGGACCTCATTAAACATGAAAATTTAATTATTCAAAAATAAGGAGGAACCTTCTTCCATGGTGATAATAAAAAACCATCCACCATCGGTCCCAAAAATTGTTTTTATTGTCATCGTGGCACCAATGGATTGGGAACTATTTGCAAGTAACTACGGGGGGCACCGGATCTATATATTTGGTTGGTGGGTGACTGAGGGATGTTGCATAGATTTTTTCTGAGTCGAGTCGACCCATCGCTAATCAATGTTTGCAATGTGATGGCTAAAGTCATGAGGGATGGATTTGTGGCATGATTTTTCTTATATCTATGAAAATTTTATTTTCTTAGAGGATGGTTTTGAGGAGGTAGATCTATGTTTGGAGGAGGTTTTGAGGAATGTTTTGACAGTTTGTAGGATTTCGAGCTTCCTGACCAACTGACAAAACAAGAAAATTGTATACATAAACAAACATTTCAAAAAACCCATGAAAATATAACATGATCTAGAAGTCCGATGAGCAATTTTGAGGTGGTATTCAAAGCTCAAGTGAAAAACGTCTAGGATAAATCATGGTTTGAAATGAAAAATGGGGAAAATAAGGACTCACAGGACTGATTTTTTTGTCTCAGATTTCCGCAATCATGGTTTTAGGTTTGGTTATTACCGAACCTAAAATTTAGGAACTGCGATCTTGGTATATAAACCATTATCGTGGTTTCTAAATTTCAGGTTTTTATGTCCATGGAATTTTCCACCAACTTTGTGCACTTACCCATTTCCACATTTCTCCTTTTCCTACAGTGGTATAAGAGCATGGAAGAGTAGAGGCAGGAGCGTGGGAGAGTGCAGAGAAATGTTGGTAAAATATTTTTATCAAATCATTTCTTCCCATCCTACATGGAAATCCCCCACAAATGTCCGTGTCTTCTTCATGTTGCTCAACTTGTTCATGACAATGATGTGTTGTGGGTTTTCTAATCCTTGAGTCCCTTTTCTTGTGGTTTGGTTATTGTTAGCATTTTTTCATTGGAGAAAGTGTTGCATCGACATGTATATGGTGGTATCATGTGTCTATGTGAGTCGATGACTTATGTAAGTGTCTTGTGCGTTGTTGAGTTTCTTTTATTGGAGCCCTTGTGGTGTTGTGTAGTGATCAATGTAGTTTCTTTTCATTTGAGAGCATATCACTTCACACACAGATCCTTGTGTGGCATGATATTCATCCTCTGTGGATGAGATAGAAAAAACATTTTGCTTCTTTCTTATCCACAAGATAGGTCCAGATCTGAGATGAAATATATATCATGTAGTTGACTTCATGTCATCAACAGATCCGGTGTGGTCTGAGTCGACATATCCTTGTAAGAAGAATTGATCATTCTTCTTATATTCCATACCATAATCAGTTGTTCCTCATAAATATCTCAAAACATGCTTTGATGTAATCCAATGACATTTCTTCACTCCTGCATGAACCTGGAAAGATAGTTGACAACATAGCATAGATCTGGTTTGGTATATGTCAAATAGATGAGCCCTCCAACAAATTTCTTGTAGAGAGTAGCATCTACTTGAGGTGAGTCCTGGAATCTTGAAATTTGGAGGCCTTTCTCCATGGGAGTGGATATAGGTTTACAATCAGACATTCCGTACTTTTCCAGGAGTGTCTTGGCGTACTTTATCTGGGAGAAAAAAATGTGAGGCTCCTTTTTCCATATTTCCAAAACAAGACAGTAATGTAGTAGCCCCAAATCTATCATGTTGAATGTTCTTTTCAGATCATTCCTTATAATATCAACCTAATCTTCTGAACTTCCAGTGATCACAAGATCATCTACATACACAACCAGAAAGACAATTTCTTTTCATACCTTCTTTATATAAAAATTGGAATCTAAGGGGCTATGAGTGAACCCATGCTACAAAAGGTGATCATTGATCTTGATATACTATGCCCTTGGAGCTTGTTTCAGTCCATACAATGATTTGAAGAGATGACATACCTTCTTAGGATGCTCTTCATCAATAAATCCTTTAGGTTGGGTCATGTAAACTTCTTCTTTCAGATCACCATTAAAGGAAAGCACTCTTGGTGTCCATCTATTGAAGTCTCCATCCTTTCTGTGCTGCAAGTGCGCAAACTACTCTAATGGTTTTCATCTTCACAGTGGGTGCAAAGGTTTCTTCATAGTCGATGCCCTCTTTTTTAGCATACCCTTTTGCTACAAGTTGTGCTTTATGTTTGTCGATGGATCTATCTGCCTTATATTTTGTCTTGAAAACCCATTTACAGCCTATGGGTTTCTTTCATGTAGGCAGATTGACAAGTTCGCATGTCTAATTTTCCATGAGCGAATCATATAATGTATCCATGGCTTCCATCCACTGAGGTTGACTGAGTTCTTCACAAACATTATCAGGATCAAAGCTATTAATCAGTGAACTCATGAGTGTAAAGTTTACCTCATTTCATGTTTGACTCCTTATTTTTACTCTAGATGATGTATCTAGGATTTGTTACAAATGTGAGTCCTTGAAGGTGCTTTGTACCCACTTCGGATGAGAACTTGGCTGAATTTGAGAAGAACTGTGTCATTTCCATGTGAATTGATGTGGAGTCACATTCTCCAGTTCTCCAAGGTCAAAAAATAGCTCTCCTAGAAACATTTCTTTTCTCTGAGTAGTCTCTTTTGGTGATCATCTGATTCGGAGACTAGTCGGTGAGAGGTGGTTGGAAGTGGATTATCTATCGATACTATTGAGTCAAAGTATGACTCATCACAGACCACATCCCAACTCTCATATATTTTCTTTTTCTCATGATCCATTAGACAATATGCTTTTGAGGTAGTGTTATAGCCAAGTAGGATGCACGGGAGTGACTTTGGCGCAAGATTATTTCTCTTCTGAGATGGGACATGTATATATGTTGTGCAACCAAATACTCGTAAGTGAGAAATTGATGGATTTCTACCACTCCATACCTCTTATGGAATTTTATTTTGTAGAATATTTTTCGGTGCCCAAAAGATATACAGCTGTCTGTACTGCTTCAGCCCAATAGCACTCCTCTAGCTTTGCTGTTGTTAGCATGTAGTGAGCCATCTCCATCACTGTGCGATTGCGACACTCAACAATGCCATTTTTCTTGGGTTTGTATGGAGTAGTCAGGTTCTGCTTAACACCTTGTTGATTTAGGAAGGCCAAGAACTTCTTTGATGTGAATTCCCCCCTCAATCTGAGTGAAGTAGAAGAAGTGGTTGTCCGATCTCTTTCACAACACGATGATAGAAGTTCTGGAAATGTTGAAGAGCCTCACTTTTCTTATTTACGAAATATACCAACATCTTGCGAGAGTGGTCATCCATGAACAATTGGAAGTACTTGTATCCTGAAAATGAAGTAGGCAATGGGCCATTCAGATCGGTATGAACTCTCTCCAAACACTTCTTACAATGAAAGTTGCTCACCTGAAATGGATCTCTGTGTTTTTTTCCTACAAGACAACCAGGGTGAATAGGCAAGGAACTGGACAATTTAGGTAGTCCATGGACCATTGCTTTTGAACTCATCTGGTGTAATGAACTAACTCGACAAGTGTCCATATCTAAAATGTTAGAGGGAAGTTGATTGTACTGAAGATGCAGATAAAGATACTGCAAAATATGAAACATTATCTAAAGCAAATAACTTATCTTTTACAAATGCTCTAGCAAGAACCGTACCTTGTTTAGAGATTAAGCATGATTTAATGCCATTTTGGACAAGAAATTCTACCTTAAGGTGATGATTCAAGAGCTGAGTAACTAACAAGAGGTTGCTAGTCAAGCCAGTAACATATAGTACCTTTGTAAGTGTACATTTTCATGGTCCCATAGGAATGGTGACATTTCCTATTCCTTCTACAATGTACTCTTTTTCATCTACTATCTTAACTCAATCTCCAGTTGGTTGTTCGTGTAGTGAATCAAAAAACTTCTTGTCACCTAACATATTATTGCTTGCACCAGATTCTATCAACAAGAATTTCTACATGGGCTGAGATGTTTGAGAGAAAAGTACAAGGTTCTTAACACAATGAGCTCATTTTGATGTCTCCTAATCAGATTCATCATCTTGTTGGGCTGCGATATGTCCCTTCTAATTTATCCAGTTGGGACGTCATTTAGAATTTTGAAAATCTTCGTGCCCTGATGTGATTGTTTGACTTAAAGACCCTTGTTTCAAGCTATTGTACCAGCATTGATCAGTTTCGTGAGTGTTGGTTCTGCCAATGTGACACCACCTCTTTGAATTTTAATCTTTTTGTTGTTGATTTGGTTAAGCTTGAGTAGACTTCTCTGGGGGACCCTTCCGATTCTTCTGGCCACGGTATGGCTTTGAGAAAAAGGATTTATCCTGAGTATCCTCCTGAGCTGAATTAATGGCCTCTTCCTGCTACAGAAAAATTCATGAGTTCTTCAAATTCCACTATTTTTTTAGAGACATTCAGTGTCGTAACAACCACTCGAATTACGAAGGAGTGCTCTCAAGGTGATTGGCATGAGAAGTTTTTTGTTCACCATTTCACCGAGTGCTAATAACTCTCATTATTGCTGCTCATCCATGTGACGTAAGAACTCCTCCACTTTCTCATCTGATGCCATAGATAGGGTGTGCAGCTTTTACCGAAGATGGAGTATCTTAGTCTGATTTTTTTCTTCATAAATAGTTGCCAACTTATCTCAGGCCTCCTTTGGTTTCTCCGTATTTCAAACATGTGGTTGCACATCATCACTGATACTGAGCATTATCAACATCAATGCTTTGGTACTACCCATATCATACTTTATTAATTCATCAGGGTGTGGGATTGGGCATAGACCCTGTGACAATGCCCCATAATCCTTCAAACTGAAGAATTGTCCTCATTTTTGTTTTTGAGGCCAAAAAATTGGGCCCTTTAAGAAACTAAGCATTAGAAAGAAGCAACTTCAGAGTAGACATTGTAATAAAAGAATTTTATTTATTTATTTCAAGAGTTATTACAAATTTTACTCACTTATGAGAAGTACTAGCTCGTAGATGCTCTCGATACTCACGTGTTGTGATACGACAATGATTTGTGGGTAATTCTTCTTTGTCTTCACAGTCGGTGTCATACCTAGCTTCAAATTATTCTGTACTTGCCTTGCTTTGTAGCTAATGTCAAAAAGGAAATATTCAAGAATTCCTCTTCAAACTAGCTCATCGAAGACTAGATTTCCAGTGTTTCAAAGCTCTTTGAGCAATGCAAAGTAGAACCCAGAGCTCTCAAGAGCTTCTTCACGGTGTTCTCTGGCTTGTGAGTCGACGTTGCAGCTTTTAGCAGTCTCGATTGTGTCAGTCACGCTCATCATTCGGCGTTGACTATTAGAGAGATGTTTCAATACCGTTATAGAGGCTTCATCGCCATGTAATATATAGCCTTTTTTTTAACTTTTAGGCTATACAAAGAAAAATTTACCTCTCCTTGTACCACTCTACCTCTTCACATAGGTAGCTGGCCTATTCCTCTATGCAGTAGCAAGTGATACACTCTAAACTTCATGTTATTTGCATGCAAGTCTTCACACAATTACATGCAGGCCACTCCTCTACAATTCTTCCACTCAGCAGCAACTTCTAACAGCAAGGCAAAGTGTGTGCTCAACACCAAACACCACACAACATGCAACACCAAACTCCACTCTATTTGCTCCTTCATGCAAATCTCCCTCTTCTCCTAGTTTTCATGTAGGCAGCAAAAATATCTTCACGTGCGAAATAGATTTAGAACAACAGTAGAAGACAAACTGTAGGAGGTTCACCTTTCCATGAAAAGAAAGTGATAAGTGCACAAGAAGGTTTTCATGCACTTTTCCACTAGGCAGGACTCCATGTACTTTTCCACACTATAAGAGAAGAATATTTCTTGACGTAGTAGGAGAGAATGAACTCGACATAGTAGTCCTCTTCAGACTATGAATTCTTCTCTTCATGCAATGATTACCAACCTTCATGTAGAACTCAAATGTGTAGGCAAAATTCAAACGCAGCAGTAGCAGCGGTCTCCTTTCCACACTAAAAACAAAATCTCCAACAATATTCAAATGTCCACGCTGATCAAATAGTCTTCTCCTTCAAATGCATACACACATGTCAGAGTCTTTGATAGCTCTGATATCATATTGTGAGGCAGAAATAGAGGAGAGAGAATAGAGATTAAGTATCTCTTATTATTCTATTAAACACAGAAGCACGATACATATTTATAGGTATATGGAATAAACAATAAACCCCTGAATAGATGGAGAAGTTACAAACAAGAAGGAGAGAATAATGGAATAGATAGAAACTAGTCTAATAATAAAATTAGCTATGTATACTATGCTAACACCCTTGTGGTGTTGTGTAGTGAGCAATGTAAGTAAAAAAAATTATCCTGGTATTTTTACTGTTGTATTTTTGTGTGTAAAATGTGGTCTTTACAAATATATGACATTGAGGGTTCACTTGATCGGAAAGTGTACAAGAAGTCTTCATTATCCTAATGTTCTTCTTGCTCAACTATATTTCCTTACTAATGGGGTTTTCTTCGCAAATTCCCCTTCTTCTTCCCTTGATTGTATCTAGAATGTCCCTTATAAGATTGTTGATTATGATGTCTAGATTTGTGTGATGAACCTGTTATGGTGTAATCACAACACCCCTGATTGCCATTAAGTGAATGCTTGACACAGTCAGTGTGATTCATCAAACATGGAGTTATCCCAAAGTGTGGGGCTTTGTAAATGGGATAACCCTTCATAGGAGGCCAAATTCATAGCATATCCTAGTGCCAACTACTCGAAGTGCAGAGAGTTGTACATATAACCCTAATCTAAAGCTTTCCCAAGTAGAAAAAGTAGAGAAAATTCATGAAAATTAAAACCTACTCTAAGGGAAGGTGATGCACTAAGAAAGAGTTTTGAACAACATGCACAATAAACAAAACACAATAGTGTAAAATAATTTGCATGTGATGAAAGATGAGAATATCTGCAATAAATCACAAAAGGGTGTTTAAAACATCCACAAATCCATTTATATTACGCCTGAAATTGATACAATACACCAAATTCAATCTCAAAGGCACATATTTTTCAATACAATGTCCACTAGGAAGGTTTGGAATCTCAAAAAATTCACTTATAAACAAGAGAAGAAGGGAGGCTACACAACAAGATTATCCAACCATTTGAAATGAGGCCCTCCTTACAATATATAAGAAGAATGAAAGATGGGAGAGAGAAGAATCTTGCTTTAAGCACCCAAAAATGCACTAAAACCTCCTACAACAATGATGGGTTCCACTACAAAACCCATACCTCCATGTACTTTTCCTTATTGGGAAAGAAAGGAAGCCCATACCTCATCATTTGGGTAGGTGATAAATATGGAAACACCCTCTACAACAATGGAATGTATTTCTTCATTTTGAAGTACTTAGTCATAGTTGTGTAGAGGACGCTGAGAGTTTTACCAAAATTCCTATCTTTTGCAAAACCGAGCTCCCAGTAAAACGTTATGGCCATATGAACATGAGGGTGTCATTCTGCAATAAACGTGAGTAGTTGGCTCTATTTTTTTGCACTCCAAATTCGCATTGCATCCTCCAAAATCTGAATTTTTGGACCTTCGGGATTCTGATCTTCAGACCTTTTGATTTACGAGTTCGTGTTAATATTCATCCGCTTGAGTTAACAAAACCTACGAAATTTTGAAACCCTAAAGTCAGAAATTCAGACTTCGTGTTTTAGAATTCGAGTTATGATTTTTTCGAACTAGGGATTAAAGGTTGCGAAATTCCAAAACCCCGAAATCTAAAATTTGGAATTTTGGTTTTGGAATTTTGTATTTTCAGGGGTTTGGGTTTCGAGATTTTGGGGGTTTATATGTCAGGATGTTACTATCCATTAGGGCACATGAAACCTCTGAAACTCTGAAATCCTGAATTCAAAAATTTAGACTTCGGGTTTCAGACTTTCCTCCCCTTTTTTTGGGCACTGTTCATCATGAGCTCCCAAGACTATGAACGTCCGAACCTCTGAAGTCAGAAATTTGGACTTCAGATTTCAAACTCTACCATCCCTGATCTTCGATGTCATTGACCCTGACAAGGGAATTAACCCCAAAAACCCCCGAGCCTTTTCATACTTCAGGATTTGGGATTTTCTCTTGTTTTTTTCCCTTCTATTCGGCGAAACACCGAACTGTAAAACCTCCAAAGTTTGAAAAATTTGAATTTCAGGGCCCCGATTTTTTCTCTTAGCTTGACCCCAAGCTTCCTTCAATTTATTCTCCTATGAGCCTTTCGTTAAACCGTCCTTCCATTTCTTTCCTCTGACATTATTTCCATTATCGATCCCCCTTATAACCTAACTAGCCAAAATTGAAATGTGAGATCCCATGGCCTAATGATCCCTCCAATTTATAAGTGTGCAAGTTAATGTTTGTTCAATTTTAACTAAGGGGTAAAATTATATAACATAATATTTCTTATAGGTATTGAACCAACATTAATTTAACTCATGTCCTCTTTTGCAAATAGGACATTTATTCTTATTATTATTTTGTTTTTCCCCATGCTAATGATGTGTTTGGGGAATTTTTAGAGGAAGGAGATTTTATTTTTCCTTTTCCTTTCCATTTTTGATGAGAAGAAAGTGAATATTCCTCTTCATCATCTTTATTGTAAATTGCTTCCTCTTGTTGCAGTAGGTTTACCATCTTGTCAAAACTCACTGTCTGATCTCAAATGTTGAGTGTTGTCACAAAAAATTCATATGAAGGAGGAAGTTCTCTAAGAACAATGGGAACGAGAGCGTCATTAGTGACCTCCTCTCCTAGGGCTAGAAGTGAAACCCTCAACTCTACAAATCTTTGCAAGAAATCTTCTACTTCTTCATTTTGTTTAAAATTCAATGTGTGTAAATGACTCTGCAAATTCAGCATGACATTCTTATTTTTTTTGCCTTGTACACTATGCTCAACTTATCCAATGCTTCTTTGGCTGTTTTGGAATCTCGAATGTGGGGTTGCACATCGTTAGACACTGCAATCAAGATTATTATCTTGACCTTTTGATCGAACATATCAAACTATTTTTGTTGTGTTGTATGATTTGCTGATCTGGTTATAGTACTATTTACAACAGTTAGATTATATTCAAACTCAAAATGTGTCTTATTTTTTTTCTTCGATTTTGCATTGTTATTTCCTCTTAGAAGTTGAGAATCTAGAAGAAATAACTTGGGGGCATTTGTGCACATTTTGCATAATCAACTAACAAAGGGTAAGGCTCTTCTCACTTTAGGTATATGGTCTCCCAATCTATATACCGTCAGTCTGATATACTGAACCTTTCTATATACACGCCCTTATGATATACTCGTCAGTATGTGGAATATTGTTTCCCTTTCTATATACTTGACATTATGTGAAAGAGGTGTTAACGATGTGAATGAATCTAATACATGGTACCAATATAGTATTGAAAAGGGTCTGTGTAATTATTGACATTGGCTCAGAGAAATAGCCTCATACGCGTGCATAAATTCGCTATATACTTGTATAATTTCTCTCTCCGTATTTAAGTCGAGAAATCATTCAAAGACAGATGGGAGGGCTCAAATTGTTTGCATTGTGTTCTTATTACTCCTCATCAATTTAAAGGTTCGATGCCCATATGACTTTGTTGCAGCTATATTAGGCATTAAGTGCAGTAGTAGTCACGATGGATTTACCCGTAAGTGCTTCCCATAGCCATTGTCTATATTGAATGTTACGAATGAGATTCGAAGATCTCGTGAGTGATATAGAAAAAATTTGAATATTTTTGAGTACAAATATCTGCCATTTTTAAAGAAGTTATAATGGTTTTCGGTTGAAAATAGAAACCTGTAAATTAGTACTGAAATATACAATTACATACAAAACTCTAAAAAAATTGAATGGCAAGTAATTTTTTTTTGTTTTTCGGTGCTTTAGCGGTGTTTTGGGTGCCAAATTTGGTTGAAGCCGCTAGATTAGCTGCTAACCTTTAATGTTTATAAAAAAATGTATTGGAGTTGGGGTTGAACCGCTTACCACACAGCCCCAAAGCATTTGTGTTAGCCAACCATCCAACAACTACATTTTATATATAAAATGAAGTAATTTCTATAAAAATAAATCTTGAAAGGCCTAACCTTGTAAAAATGACATGGCATGCTTATGACCCACGTGGAAACACTAGCGTTTGAGGTGGTTTTAGGGTATCCATCTAACCCAGATCTCAGAGATTCCTTTGTATTTTTTTCCGCCTCTGATGATATTTTATCCAATTTTCTTTCTATTCACGTCGTTTATGGTTTTGTGCAGGGCCTGCGATGAATTGTATACCTCTGTATTTTATTCTATTGTGGATTCACCACTTATTATTTTACCTGTTTTTATGTTTGTAGGGTCTGCGTTTGAATGGAGTTGGATCCGCTATTACACAAATGAATTTTCCTTTTTTGGCTCTGTGCAATACAAAGAAAAACAAAACTAGCTGATCTCACTATTGTGTAGGGTTGTTCGTCTGACCATTGATTGAAATCTTAGCTCGATGGGGAAGAACACACATCTCGGCCCAGCAAGCAACTTGACCTTAAATGCAAATCATGCAGTTTGATAGCAATGTATAATGTAGAAATCATTAGCATAATGCAATGAATGCACTCAGTTTTGACATTTCCATCGAATTTTTTATGGCTCGGCCTGTCCACGAATCTACCTAATGCAAACATAGCTTAGTTTACTCCAAGATTGATTCGTTGATCAACAATGCAACAAATCGACTTGGTATCAAAACAATGCAACCAAATACATCTCGATGAAAGGATCGTTGTTTTGACCTATCCTCAAGTCACCCAACTCTGGTAACAACTCTGTTTTGACCTATACCGGGCTAGGATCACGGGTCTAGATCAACCAACTCTGGTACCAAATGAAAGTAACAAACAGGGTGGAAGCCTGATACTTTTGTTAATGATTAATCAAATCATTTATAGAATTAATAACTACAATATTTATAGATATTTCATAGTCATGTAAAAACAAATAAATAAGTTACACAGTGCAACCGTGACTTAATACAAACAAATATATTATTTCAACTATGTAACAGATAATCCTACGCTAATATAATATGAAAATTATGGTTTAAAAACCATATAACAATAATTAAAAAATAATGATCACCTAATACAATGGATAATTACTATTTTACCAAACAATTTTTTCATATAATAAATATAATGATAAATGAAAATAAAATAATTGATAAGGAAATTCATAGGTATCTTTTATTCACCTGTGATTTACATATATAATAGAAAATACAACTTCGAGATCCCATGGGAAAAATTGAGGTGGATGGTAACGCCATGTTTTGGGTTAATTTCTATTTTCTTGCTCAAGTATTTGAATATTGATTAGCTTATGACATCTGATGTAGAAAGTGGTTCGGAGGAAGTTGTGGTGATTACCCTATGAGAAGAACTATAATTACCTACTAATTTCCATTGAACCTGTTTACGATGGGCCTCCTACAAAGGTAGATAGACTCGAATGAATCAAAATAGGTAAAAATAATATAGTGACCATCTGGGTCAGAATTTTAAAAATTGAACTTCTGAGACTTATGCTTTGTAAAATATGAAGTTCAATTTTGACAATTTTACTTTATAAACCCAAATATACCTAATTTGTTACCTTGATTCTTCAAGTTTACTTTGCAGGTGTGCATATATGTAGAGGAAAACACACGAATACTAAAAAAAAAAATGAGTGGAGTGACGAATGGAAAATATACGTTTGTGTTGATCTCACATGGCGTGAAATTTGAAGCTAGTAAGTATTGAGGACCATGTCTAAATAGTCAGGGATTTGTTATATGAAATACCTAAACCGTCATATCTAGCTCTTTAAAATGCTTCAATCGTCTGATTCAAGCTGATATGGTATGTCAAAGTTTTCCACCCCATTTTCTAATCGGGAACACCTTCGACGTAATGAAATGGATATGATAAAATGTACTTATTCAACTTCCAAGATTTAAATAGTAGATTAAATATAATTTATAAGGATACTTATTACTAATATTTAAACTTATCATTAGACTATAAAATACTAAAAAAAGAAGCAAAAAAATATTTAACACCAAAATTGCCAATTGTAGGAGTAACAATCTAAAAATATGAAAGAATAAGTGAAACTCGGAGACCTCTTCAGTTTGGAATCACTCCAGAAATGCTAGAAGCTGCTACAAATAATAAGCAATAATAAATAAACATTAATGCCTGGTATCCCCAGATTTCACCCTGAAATCTGAGACTACCCCATGTAAAAAATTTCATACTTTTCAAATAATTGGCCATTTTGTGTTTTAATTGACAGAAAGTGTCTGTATTGTGTCAATATATTCCTAGAGAGTCATATTAGCCAATTTCACCAAATACCCAGATGCCCAAAATCGTTATAATCTATCACTGGCATTTTCCTGCGGGAAATTTGTATTTAATTTTTTTGAGCCCCGTTTGAGGTAAATTGTGCTCAGTTTAACCTTGTTGTTATCTTACATGTAAATATTCCCATATACCAGTAGGGTTTTAACCAAGGATGGATCATGGGATTTATCTGTGACTTCTAGCAACGTTTTACATTTTTGGTGTTTTCTCGTTTTGTTTTCTGTGAAATTTGTCTAGGTCAATTCCTTTAACGGTTTAGTCTAATTTCTTTCCTGGAGTATATGGAGATCACCTATGGACGTTATGCCAGAAGTAATTTGTCACAGGAGGTTTGGTTCTCTCTAAAAAGATGATGTCGTGCAGAAAAGGTCTCTTCTAGGCAGGTCACATTTTTGGGAAAGGAAGGTTTTAAGCTACAATGGGATTTTTCTTAGTAGTAGGTAGGTGGGAATTTTGTACCTGCCTATCAGGGTAATTTTTCCCATGGAAGAAACACCACTTAATTCATGATGGGATTATAAGAGGCAAGAGGCAAGTAGGAATTTCTTACCTACCTTGCAAGGTGAAAATTCCTATTGTGAAATAAAAGAAAATCACTTAAGGAATTGATGTGAATTTCTTACCTGCCTTGCAGGGTAAAAAATATGATTATTAAAGTCAAAGAACTTAGTTGGATCATGGGTTTTTTGGAGCTGCGGTGTAGGGTGAATAATCCCATTAGAAATTGACTTTTAAAAATAGAATTCACCCTTGCCAAAAAAAGTGCGACCCACCTTGGGTGAATAGTAATGCATTTAATAATATTTATTAACCCAATTTTGGTGCCCATGCATGAGGAAAATTCAACGCATGATGACTGGATAAAGAAGATTGGAAGTAGAATTCAAAAATTAAACAAATTTTAATTTATTTATTGCAGCCCCCTCTCATGCAAAAAAGTGCAACCCATATTGAGGAGAGATAATACTTTTAAAATATTAATTAATGGAATTAATTCCTATTTTTGGTGCATAAGGTCAAATCACACTCTGAAGTCAAAGTGGACTGGAAGTAGAAAGCTAAAATTAAATTAATTTAATTTATTTAATAGCAGCCAGGAGCATGCACAAAATAGGTGCCCAAATTGAAGAGAAAAGCATGTTGATTTATTAATTAATTGCTAGGAATAGGAGGGGAAATAATTAATTATAGGATGATGAAGGTTATATAAGCATGGACTCCCATAAGGATGAATTAATTAATTCTTTAGCAAGGAAGTGCAACCACGGCAATTTTGGCGCTCAATTAAGGAGGAATTTTTCTCAGAAGAAGGTGTTTTCACTGCCAGAAAGCTTAAAATTTTGGCACCTAGGTTTGAAGGAGAATGATTTGTGTCTAATTAATTGTCTACATAGTGGTACAGGTGCTCAGGTGAAGTTGACAAAATTCATGTTTACTTTGCATGCAAATAAAACATCAAATTTTTGGGCAGCAGGCTTGATATATGTAGATTTTTATAGTTAAAATCAAGTGTTCATGTTCCGATTGCCATATTTGTCTGAATTAATTGTAGGAATTTACTATAGGTGATTTTATAAGATAAAGGGAGCTTAAATAAATGTCCAATACATTGAACATATCCTCTGAATATGAAGAAATCTCCAGATCTGCACCAGTTGTAAAGAATTTCTATCAAATAAAGAGAAAAAAATTGCTCAAAAAAAGATAGATTCGGCCATGGCAAAGCGGGATAAAAAAGAAAGCTCAACTGATTCATACATCACTTCCAGGTTTGCTAATATTGGAGATACAGATCTAGGTCCAGAACCTCTTTCTGAACTGATTTATAGATCTAGAGCTGGAAAGACTTCTCTCATGCGTGCAGTCAAAAGTAGTGGAATCATTCAAGCCTCAACATTCCCACCCACAACTCAGTTTCTATAATATATCATGGAGTGTGTTACGTCTTACCACCCATTATCCAGATTAGTCTGAGATGTTGTGGGGAAGACAATAATTTGGCTGGATGCACAGTTCATCAATTATTTTCTGAAGATTCCAAAGCACGATAGGTGGTGACTACTATTAGCGTACAGGATGCTGGCAACATATGGGAAAAGTATAAATTTGACTGTGTGGGCATAATGAATAACAGATACATGAAGAATCCCAGATCTCCATCCAAGTTCCCGAGAACTCTTTCATGATCCAATCGGTATACGAGGTGGATGATATTTATAATTTGTTATGTAGGATAAATGGTGAAGCTAACACTCACAACTTCTACACATGGATGTATGCTTTCATTAGGACCATTAAAATCAACAAAGCATATTCAATAATCAATTGGTCATAAATCATTAGTGACAACATCGGTGAGCATCTCAGAATGTGAGGCATAATTACAGCTTCAAAATGACATCATATTTGGTATATGCAGTAGCTTCACAGGGTGTTTTCTCCAAGCTGGATAGACGTGTTGTGCTTTCCAAGGATCCTTTTTTTGAGTGATATCTATAGCTTACTGTGCCCGCATGTCATAAATATTACTAGGTGGTCAATGTTGGATTCTTCTACGGATTCATTTGCAGCAAGCTGGACGATGACCTAAAGGCCAACAGGGTGAGCAAGGAAGCTTGGGAAGTTGTGTCCAAGATTGGTAGTGTCTTCATCTAGTTTGCATACTTTACATACCTTAGGGTCATCATCTTTTCAAGAGAACTATTTAAGTTGCCTAGATATTTGAGTGATAGATTGGTCATCATGGAACTGACTAGAAAACTCATGGAGATACATGACCTAATGTCAAAATGGCACAAGTCTATAGGCTACTTCCCAAGCCTTGTTGGCTATTATAGTCGCCAGAGTATTCATAAATCCCAAGGAATTGAAGAGGAAATGTTCTCTGAGTACGAGCACGAGTTCTTCCCAGCATGGCTAAACTTTGATCCATTTTGAGTGGCAAGGAATACAATCTCCCAAGAGTACGTGCATGTGCCTTCATTGGAAGATTTCTGGATGAAGTGTAGAAATGACTATGAGGTTAGAAAGAAATATTTCAGAAGGTTATCAATGTGATAAGTGTTTGAATTTGGATTAGCATGGATACCTATGGATCTTAAAGATGATGGGCCTGTGTTACTCGATGCATACAATCAGATGGGAGGAGATAGAGATGTATAGTAGAAGAGCATAGGTGGTTGCCATATAATCGAGTAAATGTCTACCACCGTTCTATTCAATACTTCAAACTAGTTGCTGACGAAGGGATAATTCCTGGATGAAGCATTGATGATCCAAATCATGGGAAACTTTGGCACAGGAGATTCCCTTAAGAGGAAGCACGAAGTAGAAAGCAACAGGAGGCCTGAAAATATTAAAGTGCACAGAAAGCCTCATTTGAGGGATAAGATCACTTCTACTGCTATGGTGTTAGTTCCTACTTCTCCAGCAGCAAGTACTACTTCACCGACTGCCACACCTCAGCAAGATATTTTCATTCCTCCATTGAATCCGGAAACATTCATATTTTCTCCTCAACCACTCTGTTTCGGCACCTCTTCCTGAAGAAATGTTAAAGCTGCATATGGCAGAATTTGAAAGAGCTTTGTCTTTGGACAATTTAGAGGACGGCAGCCACAACACTTTAGTTTGTTCAGATGGAGAGGAATTAGAGTGTGAGATAGTTGTACACTCGACAACTTCTCATTCTATGAGAAGTAATTTCTTGGAATGGTTGGCTTCAGCAGTTAGTTCCAGAGGCTAGAGAAGAGATCAACTTGGAAGAACATGACTTGTAGTTGCTCCTGAATCTAGGTAGAAAAGATAGAAAACCCAAAGTTGCTAAGGTAACTTCAAGGATGATCATTGAGGAGTCGGAAAAAGTTCACTGAGATGTCAGTTCCAGTAGAAGGGAAGAGGAAGGATGAGCTCACAGCAAAACATATAACACTGACCAGAGTACCCATAGGTCAAGCCACCATAGAAGGATTGAAGCAGGACACGTAGATGTTGATAGATGCTTTATTCCTTAGGCTTGACAAAGAAAATGTGGATAAATTTGAACTTCAAAAGTAGGTATCTTAGTTGTGCGAGATCATTTCTAAGGTTATCAAATCTTCCACTCAGCCAATTTCAGCACAAAATTAGGTGAAAAATCATCTGATGCAGGAAGTGGAAGATGCAAGTAACCAGGTTAAAGCTATCGATGAATGGAAGAGTCTAATCATTCACCAAGCTTCTATACAGCTTAGAGTGGTGCTAGCCCATCTAAAGGTTATGAAAGATGCATCAGATCAGCTAAAGCAAATGGTAACGAGAATGATAGATATGAAAAGAGTTGATGAGAGCAACCTGAGTACTTTGGCTGAAATAAATAAGCTGCCAAGAGAGGTGTTGATTGTGGAATGAATTTTGCCCGATGGATCAGTTGAGAAGGGGAAGCAGCTTGAGTTTGCAATACCTTTCCATTTGGAGATCTACATAATTATGTTGAAAAGGATGCAGGTACTTGAGAGTATGGCGTCATCTTTACCAGAAAATGTCATTTTTTCACTAATGAGGAAGAGGTCAGGAACATTACTTCATACACAAGGACCATTCCTAGCAGAGTGCCTAATTCCATGGAAGGATGTCTTCGATGGTGCAAGGGAGAATTGATGGAACTATTAGGCCTTTCATGATGAATTTCATCAGTTAGCTAGTGGCTCTGTAGTTAGATATTGAAAATTTTGGGCCTAGCTTGGAGGATGTGGAAGCGTGTATCAGGGTATTGAGCGAAGGCTTATTGCAATTCAGGACAAAAAAGGAAGTTCTAGCTAAGACAGATTGGAAGATGTTGAATTACATGTTTGACAAGTATATTTAGTATCAAAACAGAAAGAAGATGTAGATGTTACAGTTGGCGTGTCTTTCTTCTTCTACTCTTTCTTTTTCTATTTTTACGTTCTTGGATATAATTGTAAAACTTTAAAGTTATTGGTTTTGAAACCATTACTTTGAGTTATGTGGAACAATTATATTAGCTAAGTGACAGATGTGTATAATTTTGAGTATAGATTCACATGCATGTCAATTGAAGAGAAATTAGAGGAGGATGATTGCCAGATGTTATCTTTACTTCTTGTTTATGTTCCAGTTCAGTTGAGTTTCCTATTTTTATTTTCCCTTCTACATTCTATAAGTAGAGGAAGAACCTTCGGGTTAGTGATCAGAATTTGTAAGAAGCATTCTTGTGTTCCATATTTTGTGTTGAAACCCCTGATAGCTATTTGAAGCAAAGGAATACAAAGGAGAAGATTTCCAGAGAACTTTGTGTCACGGTGTATTTTGTTTCTATCTTTTGTCTTAGATCTACTTATAAACTTTGTGTTATTTTAGATCTAGATCTTAAAGTTTCCTTTTTCTTATAATTTTGTGTGTTAATATCTATTGGTTCCATCTATGTGCATGAAATCAACTCTGTAATCTATTGATTAGGTTGCACATATTCGTTATTTCTTCCCTATGTTTTTATTATTTCCTTCTTCTTTAGATATTTCCTTTCTTTAATAGTTGTTTACTTGGTGAAAAACTATACAACTATGCTTCATGAGCTGCATGGTTAAAGTAAAACTCATAAATAGATAATAACATGTTTTATTGAAAAATCTTACAAGGGAGCCTCACTGGTAAATGAGGGAGATTTATCTCATGACTGCCTAGGTTTTTTCAGCTATGCAAAAATCTAGCCAATAGTTATTGGCGACTCTGCTAGGGAGCGAACTATCTTCACAGATCAAAGCTTATCTCTTGAATATCAGAGCATTTCTCATTCAACTTTCAACCTGGCTAAACGTCCATTCACCTAATATGTGAAGGCAAAAGGAAGGATTATCATGTCTTCAGATTGTAGGAGCAATTCAATTTAAATCATCCTCCTCAAGTTAGAAGTCACAGATCTAGTCTCTCACCAGGAAGAAGAGTACACACTCATCCAGATCCGGATCACCTTCAAAGCATAATTTGGTGGCTGGAATTATTCACCAAGTCTACACAAGGAGAAGATGTGCCCCACACATCACATAAAACCAAAATCAAAATCAGAACTAGATAGTACATGTCCCATGGGGAGCATATTTTTGGCCACTAAACTTGAATCCGCCTATACATGATTTTCCTAAAGGATCCAAAAAGAATTTTACAACATTATTTGGAGATGGAAAGCAAAATCTTGATGATCATTTGGAAAAATTATTCATATCTTGTGGTGTGCTTCCAGTGGATCATAAAGATGTATCGGTCAGACTCTTCATTGAGACTCTACATGACTTGGCTGGTGAATGGTTCTATCGGCTAGCTCCTGGCACCATAACTAACTGGGACACTATGTGAGAGTGATTTTGAAAAGATTCAAGTCTACAGAATATGCTAGCATGTTGATTACTCAACTGACACAATTAAATAAGGAGCCAAGTGAGAACATGTGGGACTTTATTGCAAGGTTCCAAAGAATTTTATATAAAATCCCCACTTCTGCTGTATTGAGCGATGAAAATAAAAACACGTTTTTATAAATGCTTTGTTTCCCGTAGTTGGATATCAGATGAGAAGGGAAAGACCTGTGAATCTACTTGAAACACAAAACATTGTTGTGGAGGTTTAAGATGACTTGATCATGGCTGCAAAAATAAAACAATCATCCCACAAAGGTGATGGAGCTTCTTCAAGTACTTCATATCCTTTGTTGTAAAGGTTGGCTAATGATATGCTGCAAATCAAGAAGCAAATATCTCAAGCGGGAAATGTGACCCCTTCAATAATAGTTCCTACCCGGACCTTTTATGGTCAAAACCTAAATCGAAATAGACTTGCTACTGCACCACAATGATTGTCAACTGAAGCTGCTCCAAGGAATAACTTGGAAACTAATGAAGAAGATCTAGGCATTGATGAATCATTTGATGATGAGGACATTGTACATCCCGCTAGTGACTCCAATATTGGTTACCTAGACAATGAATCTGACGAGGGATATTATGAGTCTGTTGAAGATTCTGATGGTCACACATTTGCGGTGTTCACAAGGTCCCATGCACGCTAAAATGTTGAAGCATCCACAAGCAACCCAAGAAGAGAAAGAGAAGATCCTGGGTCGGATGTTACTATCCTAAAAAGAGGTAGTACACTACTTTCTTCATTAGCTCCCAAAGATAAGCATGTAAATTCTTTCAATTTGCAGCAGAGGGCCAACGTGCATCAGATGAAGTAAGTCAAGCTTTCAACATTATTGATCACATTAAAAATACCAAGTTCCAAATGTCAGATGTTGAGTATTTGAGGGCATTTATTGATCAGCTAAATAGATTGGTCAAGTATGTGAAAAGTAATGGTCCCAACCCTCCAACAAATAATGTTTCACGGCATATCTTGTCAAGCCCGAAGATTACTCCTTCAAATAATGTGGCTGCAAGATCTTCTCCTTCTACTTCTTCTCCTGCTACATTGGAAAGGATCAAGCCATTCTATGTATCATTGCTTATCAATGGGTACAAATTGAGCAATTACATTTTGGACTCTAGAGCTTCTGACAATGTCATGCTTGCCATAGTTGCTCATGCCTTGGGTCTCACATTGACAAAAACCATTGGAAGATGATATTCAATTGAAAGGCAAGTACCTCTGGTTGAGCAAATCAAATATGCACAGGCAGTACTTGCTTCTTTTCTAGACAAGAGATTAAAAATGACTATCCTTGTAGCAGACATCCCAGTGTCTTACGACATACTATTGAGTAGAAATTTTTGTAAAGAGTTGGGTGGAGAAATCAAGATGGATTGGTCTTGTGCACACATACCAATCAAAATAGTTAATTAGAAGTTAGAACCTGAGAAAAAATACAAATACACAATATCGAAGTCTGAAGATCCTAGATCTCATATATTGTTTCAGAATCGATCATGGAGTCTATTATCTAGAAATAGATAAAGATGAAGTTCAACCTGTGATCCAAGAACCACATCAAATTGATAATAAGGTTTGGTCTCTAGAATTTGATGGCAGTTGTTGTTCATTTGGATCCAGTGCAGGCATTGTTCTTATCTCTCTTGAGGGAAAGGTGCATGAACATTCCTTCAAATTGATGTTGAAAATACTAACAACACGACAGAGTATGAAGCACTATTGTTAGGTATGGAACAAGAAAGAACATTGGGAATCAAGATCTTACATGCAAAGGGATATGCTGAGCTGATTGTTAAGTAGATAAGAGGTCTCTACCAAGTAAAAAAGGACAAACTTCTGAATTATAGAGATCGAGTCTACTCTGCTATCCTAGATTTTTCAGCTTTATCGGTATGTTACATTCCGAGAGAACAAAATTCAAGAGCAGATTCACTTGCTGTGACTGCAGCTTTGTTAAATCTAGATCAGCCTCCCACATTTTTCAGACAAGGGGATTACAAAGTTGAGATGGTATTCCACCTGAAGGTCCCTGATAACATCTAACAATAGCAAGTTTTTAATGATGACAAGCAGATTGATGCATTTCTCCAATAGAAGGAAAACTTCGAAGAAATATACTATGAGGGAAGCAACTCTCCTCCAAGACAAACTACTATGGGAGAAACAGATGCAAAGGTCTCGGGAAGTTAAGAGATTATTCAACTTGAAGGTAAATAAAATTCCTAAAGGTCTAGTATCTCTTGAGGAAATGTTCAACAAGCATGATCAGATGCTTAAAAAGAATGAAGAAAGTGGAGAAGGTTCTTCCTTCGATACACAGTTACTAAATTTGGGAGCAAGCAATGACCCCAAATTACTAAATCTGGGAAAGTGTTGTTCAAAGGTAGAAAGAGAAGCTTTTACAGAGATTCTTAAGAAATACATGGATGTTTTTTCCTGGTCTTACAAAGATCTAAAAACATATCTGCTTGCAGAAGTTCAACATTACATACCATTAAAACTAGAACAAAATCCTTTCAAGAAGAAGTTGTGGTGACATAACCCTACTATTTTTAGGACTATATTTACAGAGATCCAAAAGCTATTATATGCAAAGATAATTTATCCCATACATCACTCTGAATTGTTATCCAACATACTTCCTATGAGAAATAAGAGTGGCGAGATTAGGTTGTGTGTAGATTTTCACACCCTCAATCGAGCCTCATTGAAAGATAACTACCCCATACCCATCATGGATCACACTTTTTAGGTGGTCACTAGATTTGAAATGCTTTCCATGCTTGATGGTTTCTCAGATACAATTAGATCAAGGTGTCTGAGGAAGATCAATATAAAATGGCGTTCATTACACCTTGGGGAACTTTTGCTTATCATAAAATGTTGTTCGGTTTGATCAATGCTGGAGCTACGTTTCAAAGAGCTATGGATTTAGATTTTTCTCATCTCAAGGATGTAAGCATAGTGGTGTACCTTGATGATCTGACATTCTTTTCCAAGAATAGAAGCGTGCACATTTCAAATCTGGAAGAGGTTTTCATACAATGCCACAAACATGGTATTTCTTTGAACCCTAAGAAATATATCTTTGTTGTAACAGAAGGAAAGCTACTAGGACATGTTTTCTCCAAGGAAAGGACCAAGATAGATCGAACGTGTCAAATCTATTCATACTTTACCATTGCCAACATCCAAAAAAGGGGTTCACTCTTTCTTTGGTAAAGTTGATTTTCTCGGGAGATTTATCCCTGACTTTGCTGAGCTAACTCATCATATCTCAAATATGATGAAGAAGACACAATATTTCAAATGGAGCATCGAAGGGAAGGAAGCATTTGATAAAATTAAGGATTCCCTATCAAAATCCCCAATATTGGTTTCACCTGACTTTAGTAAACAATTTATTCTTTACTGTTATTCCTCCGAACACACCATGTTAGCAATCTTGATGCAGAAGAATCAGGAGGATATAGAAGCTCCAATTGCTTTCATGAGCATGCCTCTCAAATCTTAAGAGTTAAAATATACTCCAATGGAAAAACATGCATATGTAGTGGTAAAGGCGTGTAAAGCATTCAAGTACTATATTCTTTCCTCACATACATTGTTCTTGGTTCCAGATACTGAAGTGAAATCTATTCTCACCCAACAAGAGTTAGGGTTGTTAAGAGGCACATGTGTGATGAAAGTTAAAGAATACAACCTAGATATCAAACCTTCAAAGTTTGTTCAAGGAAGAGGTCTGTGTGAATTGATGACTAAGATGAAAGCAACAACACCAAAGGTAGATCAAGAAGAGGTAGATGAAGATTTTCCTATGGTCCTTTTTATAGATCTAGTGGAAGTGTGGTACAATAACATTGCATATTTTCTGACTTATGGAGAATTCCCAAATCAATTTTCTCAAAAAGAGAAACATACTATTAAACTAAAATCTAAAGACTTTGTTCTTTGGGATAATGGTTTATACAAAAGAGGGATTAATGGCGTATTTCTCCGATGCATAGATAAAGCTTAGCAGGATCAACTCTTAAAACAATTTCATAACATGGCTTACGATGGTCATTTCTCATCCTATGTCACTACTCACAAGATCCTACGAGCAAGGTATTACTGGCCCACACTTTTTCAGGATACTGTAAAGTGGGTGTCTAAGTGTCAAGTGTGCCAACATTTTGTTAGGTGTATGAAATTTCTTGCATTACCTTTAAAACTAGTTGTAATTGAAGAACCCTTCCAAAGAACAACGGGGTATGGATTTTATTGGTATGCTCAACCCAGCCTCTAGTGCTGGTCATCATTATATTCTAATGGCTATTGATTATTTCAGTAAGTGGGTAGAAGCCATTCCTGTTAATAATGCCACTTCCGTGGAGTTGTGTAATTTTATAAAAGAAAATATTGTTGTTAGGTTTGGCATGTAAAATAAAATAGTAGTAGACAATGCTCTGAATCTGTCTTCTGAGAAGATGGTTGATTTCTTCTACACTCATGGGATCCAGCTGGTACATTCCTCCAACTACTATCCACAAGGGAATGACCAGGCTGAATCAAGTAACAAAAATTTGGTGACTATCATGTGAAAGCTAGTAACTAAGAATCAAAGAACTTGGCATAAGAAGTTATTTGATGCATTATGGGTAGATAGGATTAAACCAAAGAGGGCTATAGGCATGTCCCCTTTTCAGCTATTATATGGAAGAGACATAGAGTTACCTCTTACCTTGGAACCTCCTACCCTACAACTTTCTAGGGCCTGGAAGATTCTACATTCAACAATGTTATTTTAAAAAGAATGGTGTATCTGACTAAATTGCGGGAGGTACAGACTAAAGTCGCAGATAGATTGGTAGAGCATCAAAAGAAGTTGAAAGTTATCTTGACAAATAGGCCATGGAAATAAATTTTGAAATCAATGACTGGGTCCTTTTATGGGACAAGAGAAGAGAAACAAAAGGCATGCACAAGAAATTCGATTCACTATGGAAGGGGCCTTTTGTGATTAAAAAGATTACCACAGCAGATAGCTTCATTCTTTCCTATCATGATGGAGTTCAATTGCCATTTCCTTTCAATGGGAAACACTTGAATTTGTTCCTGACATAAAAAAGTAGGATAAAACCTTTATGTACATAAATAAAACTTTGTTTATTTTTCGTTGTTTTTCTGTGTTGTGTTGTTTTTTTCCCTGACCCCGTGCCCAAAAGACAAGATACAAAACCAAAGATGCTAGGATCTCATCTTTTCCCTTGTCATTTTGATAGAGGAAAATATGTCCACAGACGGAGCCGACTGGTGTCCCCAGATTTCACTCTTAAATCTGAGACTACCCCATGTAAAAAAATTGTACTTTTAAAATAATGGGTCCTTTTGTGTTTTTATTTCAGAAAGTTTTTGTATTGTGTCAAGATATTCCCAAAGAGTCATATTAGAATATTTCTCCAAATACCCAGATGCCCAAAATTGTTCTATTCTGTCATTAGGATTTTCCTACGGGAAATTTGTATTTAATTATTTTGAGACCCATTTGAGGTAAATTGTGCTCTGGTTTAACCCTGTTGTGGTATTACATGTCAATATTCCCATATACCAGTAGGGTTTTAACCAGGATGAATCTGGGCTTTATCTAGTGACTTCTAGCAATGTTTTGCGTTTTTGGTGTTTTCCCATTTTGTTTTCTGTGAAATTTCTCTAGGTTAATTCCTTTTCTGGTTTAGTCTGATTTCTTTCCTGGAGTATCTAGAGATCACCTATGGATGTTATGATAGAAGGAATTTGTCACAGGAGGTTTGGTTCTCTCTAAAAGATGAACTCTTGCACATAATAGGTCTCTTCTAGGCAGGTCACATTTTTTGGAAAGGAAGGTTTTACGCTACAATAGAATTTTTGGTAGCAGCAAGTAGGTGAGAATTTTGTACCTACCTAGCAGGGTAATTTTTCCCATGGAAACAATGCCACTTAAGTCATGATGGGATTATTAGAGGCAGCAGGCAGGTGGGAATTTCTTACCTACCTTGCAGGGTGAAAATTCCCATTGTGAAATAAAAGAAAATCACTTAAGGCATTGATGGGAATTTCTTACTTGCATTGCAGGGTAAAAATCCCATTATGAAATTCAAACAACTTAAGTGGATCATGGGATTTTTGGAGCTGTAGTGCAGGGTGAATAATCTCATTAGAAATTGACTTTTTAAAAAAGAATTCACCCTTGCCAAAAAAGTGTGACCCACCTTGGGTGAAAAATAATGCATTTAATAATATTTATTAATATTTATTCACCCAATTTTGGCACCCAAGCATGAGGAAATTCAACGCATGATGAAAGGATAAAGAATATTGGAAATAGAATTCTAAAATTAAATAAATTTAGTTTATTTAATGCAACACCCTCTCATGCAAAAAAGTGTGACCCATATTGAGGAGAGATAATACTTTTTAAAGTATTAATTAATGGAATTAATTCCTATTTTTGGTGCATAAGGTCAAAGCACACTGTGAAGTCAAAGTGGACTGGAAGTAGAAAGCTAAAATTAAATAAATTTAATTTATTTAATGGCAGCCATGAGCATGCACAAAATAGGTGCCCAAATTGAAGAGAAAAGCATGTTAATTATTTAATTAATTACCAGGAATAGGAGGGACAATAATTAATTATAGAATGATGAAGGTTATATAAGCATGGGCTGCCATAAGGATGAATTAATTAATTTTTTAGCAAGGAAGTGCAGCCCAGGCAATTTTGGCGCCCAATTAAGGAGGAATTTTTCTCAGAAGAAGATGTTTTCACTGCCAGAAAGCTTTAAAGTTTCATGTTTAGGTCTGAAGGAGCTTGATTTGTGTCTGATTAATTGTCTACATAGTATTATAGGTGTTCAAGTGAAGTTGACAAAATTCATGCTTGTTTTGCATGCAAATAAACCATCAATTTTTGGGGCAGCAAGCTTGATATATGCAAATTTTTATAATTAAAATCAAGTGTTAATTTTCCGGTTGCCATATTTGTTTGAATTAATTACATGAATTCATTAGAGGTGCTTTTATAAGAGAAAGGGAGCTTAAATCAATGTCAATACATTGAACATATCTTTCGAATTTAAAGACATCTTCAAATCTGCACCGGTTGTAAAGAATTCCAGCTGAATAAAGAGAAAAATAATTTCTCAGACAAAGACAGATTCGGCCATGGAAAAGTGGGATGAAAAAGAAAGCTCAACAGATTCATGCATCACCTCCAGTTTTTGACATTGGAGATATAGATCTAGGTCTAGAACCTCTTTCTGAACTGATTGATAGATCCAGACCTAGAAATACTTCTCTCATGCATGCAGTCAAAAGAAGTGGAATCATTCGAGCCTCAGAATTCCTAGGCATAGCTCAGTTTCTAGAATTCATCATGGAGTGTGCTAGGTCTTACCACCCATTATCTAGATCAGTCCGAGATGCTACGGGGAAGACAATAATTTGGTTGGATGCACAGTTCATCAATTATTGTCTAAAGATTCCAGCACGACAGGTGGTGACTACTATTAGCATAAAGGATGCCAAAAAGAGATGGAAAAAGCATAAAGTTGACTGTGTTGGCATAATGAACAACAGATACATGAAGAAGCCCAGATCTCCATCCAAATTCCCGAGAACTCTTACACGATCCAATCTGGTACAAGAGATGGATGATATTTCCAAGTTATTATGTAGGATAAATGGCGAAGCTAACGCTCACAACTTATGCACATGGATGTATGCTTTCATTAGGACCATTGAAATCAACAAAGTAGATTCAATAATCAATTGGCCGGAAATCATTAGTGACAACATCGGTGAGTAGCTCAGGAATGTGAGGCGTAATTACAGCTTCAAAATGACTTCGTATTTGGTATATGCAGCAGCTTCACAGGGTGTTTTCTCCAACCTAGATAGAGGTGGTGTGCTTTCCAAGGATCATATTTTTAGTGTTATCCGCAGCTTACTGTGCCCACATGCCATAAAGATTACATGGTGGTGAATGATGGATTCTTCTACAGATTCATTTGCAGGCTGGATGGCAACCTAAAGGCTAACAGGGTGAGCAAGGAAGCTTGGGAAGCTGTGTCCAATATTGGCAGTGTCTTCATCTAGTTTGTGGAATTTACATACCTCAGGGTCACCGGATTTTCACAAGAACCAATTAAGTTTCCCAGATATCCGAGTGATAGATTGGTCATCATGGAACTGAGAAGACAACTCGTGGAGATGCATGACCTACAGTCAAAATGGCACAAGTCTACAAGATTCTTCCTGATCACGGTGGGCTATTACAGCTACCAGAGTATTCATAAAGTTCAAGGAATTTAAGCAGAAATGTTCTCTAAGTATGAGCATAAGTTCTTCCCAGCATAGCTGAACTTCAATTCATTTGGAGTGGCAAGGAAGACAATCTCCTGGGAGTACGTGCATGTGCCTTCATTGGAAGATTTCTAGATGAAGTGTAGAAGCAAGTACGAGGTTAGAAAGAAATTTTTCATCATATTATGAGTGTGGAAAGTGTTTGACTTTTGATTAGCATGGATACGTGGGGATCTTAAAGATGATGGGCCTGTGTTACTCGATGTATACCATCGGATGGGAGGAGATAGAGTTGTACTTCAAGATAGCATAGGTGGTTGCCATATGATTGAGGAAAGGTCTGCTATTGTTTTGGTCAATACTTCAAACTGGTTGCTGACGAATAGATATTTACTTGATGAAGCATTGATGAATCAAACTATGGGAAACTTCATCACAAGAGATTCCCTCAAAAGGAAGCACGTAGGAGAAAGTAGCAGGAGGCCTAAAAATATTAAAGTGCAGAGAAAGTCTCATTCATGGGAGAAGATCACTTCTACTACTATGGTGTTAGTTCTGACTTCTTCAAGAGCAAGTACTACTTCACCGAATGTCACACCTCTCAAGATACTACCGTTCCTCCATTAAATTTGGAAACATTCGTCTTTTCTCCTCAGTAAACTCATTCGGAACCTCTTCCTAGAGAAACGTTAAAGATGCAGATTGCAGAATTTGAAAGAGCTTTATCTTTGGACAATTCAGAGGATGACAACCACATAACTCTAGTAGTTTTAGATGGAGAGGAATTAGAGTGCGATATAGTGGTACACTTGGTAACTTCTCATTCTTCGAGAAGTAATTTCTCTAGAATGGTTGGCTTCGTAGTTAGTTCCAGAGGGTAGAGAAGAGATCAACTTGGAATAACACGACTTGCAGTTGCTCCTGAATCTAGGCAAAAAAGAAAGAAAATCGAAAGTTGCTAAGGTAACTTCAAGGTTGAACATTGAGGAGTCGGGGTAGAATTTTTCTAAGATGTTAGTTCTTGTATAAGGGAAGAGGAAGGATGAGCTCATGGCAGAAGATATAACAGTGACCAGAGTACCCATAGGCCAAGCCACCATAGAAGGATTGAAGCAGGATATGCAGATGTTGATAGATGCTTTATTCTTTAGGCTTGACAAAGAAAAGGAAGAGAAATTTAAACTTCAGAAGCAAGTATCTCAATTGTGCAAGATCATTTCTAAGGTCACCAAATCTTCCACTCAGCCAATTTCCATACAAAAGTAGGAGAGTGATCATCTGATGCAAAAAGTGGAAGATGCAAGTAACTAGGTTAAAGATATCAACGAATGGAAGAGTCTAATCATTTTCCAAGATTCTGTACATCTCGGAGAGGTTCCAACTCATCTAATGGTTATGAAAGATGCATGAAATCAGCTAAAGCAACTGGTAACGAGCACGATAGATATAAACATATTTTTGAGAGAAACCTTAGTACTTTGGCCGAAATAACTAACCTACCGAGAATGGTGTTGATTGTGAAACAAACTGTGCCCAATGGATCAGTTGAGAAAGGGAAGCATCTTGAGTTTGCAGTATCTTTCCTTTTGGATATCTGTAGAATTATGCTGAAAAGGATGTAGACATTTGAGAGTATGGTGTCATCTTTACCAGACAATGTCATTGCTTTCACTAATGAGGAAGTGGTCAGGAATGTTACTTCATACAAAAGGACCATTCCTAGCAAAGTTCCTAATTCCCTGGAAGGATCTCTTCTAATGGTGAAAGGGAGAATTGATGGAGTTTTTAGGACTTTCACGATGAATTCCATCAGTCAGCTGGTGGCGCTACAGTCAGATATTCAGAAATTCGGTCCTGTCTTAGAGGATGTGGAAGTGTGTATCAGGGTATTGAATGAAGGCTTCCTACAATTCAGGATAGAAAAGGAATTTGTGGCTAAGAGAGATGGAAAATTTTTAATTACATGTTTGATAAGTATATTCAGTATCAAAACAAAAAGAAAATGTAGATGTTACAGTTGGCGTGTCTTTCTTCTTCTACTCTTTTTGCTTCTATTTTTAGATTCACGGATATAATTGTAAAACTTTAAAGTTATTGGTTTTGAAACCATTACTTTGAGTTATGTGGAATGATTCTATTAGTTAAGTGACAGATGTGTATAAGTTTGAGTATAGATTCGGATGCATGTCACTTGAAGAGAAATTAGAGGAGGATGATTTCCAGATGTTATCTTTACTTCTTGTTTATGTTCCAGTTCAGTTGAGTTTCCTATTTGTATTTTCCCTTCTACATTCTATAAGTAGAGGAAGAACCTTCAGGTTAATGATCAGAATTTGTAAGCAGTATTCTTGAGTTCCAAACTTTGTGCTGAAACCCTTGATAGCTATTTGAAGCAAAGGAATACAAAGGAGTAGATTTCTAGAGAACTTTGTGTCACAGTGCATTTTGTTTCTAGCTTTTGTCTTAGATCTACTTATAAATTTTTATTATTTTAGATCTAGATCTAAAAGTTTCCTTTTCTTATAATTATGTGTGTTAATCTCTATTGGTTCCATCTATGTACATGCAATCAACTCTGTAATCTATTAATTGGGTTGCACATCTTCCCTATTTCTTCCCTATGTTTTTATTATTTCCTTCTTCTTTAGATATTTCCTTTCTTTAACAACTGCTTACTTGCTGCAAAACTATATAGCTATGGTTCATGAGCTGCATGGTTAAAGTAAAACCCCTAAATAGATACTAACATATTTTATCAACAAATCTTGCATGGGAGCCTCACCGGTAAATGAGGGAGATTTATCTCATGACTGCCTAGGTTGTAAAGAATTTGATGTCAACCAACTTCTCATTTACAAATAGAATTCGTCTATATATAACAAAAGGAACATTTATAGTTTAACTTGTTTTTCACTATATGATAGACATGTGTGTAACAACCTCAACATGAATACATATACATGAGACAAGTGGCCAAGTTATGAGTGTTACTTATCGTAATCTAAGCCTAGGAGGTGTGCAACTAGACTAAGTCAACAAAGCTTAAATAAAGATAAATAAACAAAGTAAACTTAAAATAAATGTATTTTGGTAAGTCCATGTAAATCGTAACTCTATGATATTGGTGTATTGCTTGTGCAATTAAAAAAGAAAGACACATTCTAGGAATTACAATTACATGCATTTGTATTTGTTTTAAATAGTGTTGACATGATGTATAAATATTTGAGTTAGAATTTAAGAAAAAAATTGATTTCTATTTGTTTGTGATGGGTGAGGTGGCAAAACCCGACAAAGCGTGTGGTCCATTCCAACTTCGAAATCAAAAAATTTGTGACCAAGCTTTCAAAGGCAATGGCCTCGTATCCACTCAATTCATGACATCAACTATTTTTTCCCTCCACCAATGCATTATTACACGTAAGAATGGATCTCTAATTACTTTTGACCCATAACCGGTGAATAGGATGTAGAACTTCCTTGTCATCTTAAATTTTAAGATTCTTCGGGCTAGACCCACTCCATGCATGCATGGAATTCGACGGTCACCCCTACTTTTCAAATGGAAAATTCATGACACTTTGGCTATATATCTACATTTCAATTTACGTTATTAGTAATATTCTAGATGGTCAAAAAATCATAGTTTTTATACATCATTTAAAAAGAACTTTAGCATGATGAAATTATTACTAGTTTACATTTCAAGGTTATCTATGTGAAGTTATTACTGGTTTACAATGTTTATTCCTGTGTCCTGGAAAATTTTCAGCTTGTATTGATCAAAACTTCTATTTTTTTAAAATCTTGTTTTATTTTAAAAAAATAGAAATTGTAAGATGCAATGTTTCTATGTTATCAAAAATAATTAACATATACATGTATTTATGACTGTATCAAACTTCTTCTTTGATTTTTATAGAGATATTCCTTAAAAAAATTGAAAATTATAATTACCAGCCAACAACACTAAAAAATTGAATTGAAATCTACACATCACAAAAGAAAAAATTAGGGTTCATTTTAAGAGACCTATGGGAAATTGAAGGTGGAAAAATCCCTATCGAATATCCCAAGAACCACTTTCGCGAAACAAATGATTTTTTTGGAGTTTGTGGGAAAAATTATCACTTGATTTGTAAGACATGTAACATCAAGGTTACTATTGTGCGGAAGCAAGTTTACTGTCATACGACAACAACCTTGTTGTAGGGTGACAATAAGGTCACTTTCGCTCGACAACAACCTTGCTTCCATGCATCAGCAAGGGTGTTTTCCGACCCAATAACAAGGTTGTTGTCGTACGAAATTAAATTTTCTACTGCATGACAACAACCTTGCTTTTGCACGATAGCGAATGTAATGCCCACATTTTACACATACAAAAACAATAGTAAAAATACCAGGATAATTATTTTTTGACTTACATCGCTCATTACACAACGCCATAAGGGCTCCAAGAAAAGAAAAATCAAAGATTGGAAAACACAAAACACATCATTTCCTTAATTGCATCTTAGTTATGATTAAGAGTCCAAGAACATTATTGTGCAAGGAAAATTTTCTCCTTTTTCTACCTACAAATTCTTAAGTTCATTCCACATTTAATTTATAGTTCGACCATTTCAAGTTACAAAATTATTCATCGACCACTTTGTCATCTTTATCCTTTACGAAAATTTCCATAACTTACAAAATTATTTGGCATATTTCAAATTGCATACAAAGAACTTAATTCTCTTGTTCTTATGTTAAAATATGCTTCTCAAACATTTATTCAATGTTTAACATTTACCCTTGCAATTGAAGTGAATCTGACTTGATGTCAAGAAAGCAATATTAGGATTTAAGGGGGGGTTTAGAATCAAGATACCTTTTTCCATAAACATTCTTCAATCACGGTATATTTATTTCCCGATTCCACATTTCCAAAAAAAAAAATTGTATTTAGATTGTATTTAGATATATATATATATATATATATATATATATATATATATTGTTTTTCTTGAAGTTTTATCTCACCAAGGGAAATTCATTTTCTTTGTAACACATGAAAATGTTTAATTGAGTTATAAGGACTCTAAGAGTGACATTATTCCTAACCTCAAATCTCATTTTACTCTTATATGATTTACTCGTATATCGTATTATGGTCTCATTATTAGCATTGTTTTATAACAAAAGAGTTATGAAAGTACTTTCCTAACATCTTGAAGAAGTACATGATTGGAATCATTATAATCTACACAGGAACCACAAGTGGTCTGTGTTCAAGGTAAGATCCCATGTTTATGCATTTCACAATTCTACATGTGAAATTTTGTTTTATTATTCATGTCAAAAGAGGGAATAACAAGGAATTACGAGACTATGGTTCCGGTTTCCTAGGTTCTCTAAATTCAACAAATTTCAAATGAATTTCATTTGCAAAGAGTTACTTACCATTTTCTACCCACAAGTTAACCTCCTAATCAACTGAGATTTAGTTAAATTTAAATTTTCACTCAGGGCTCTACGCCCTATTATAGATTAGATTAAGGTGAAGTACCAAAAATTTTAGTTGTGAGGATTAATTATATTTTAGGACGATAGTGTTTTGCAAACTAATGTGGCTAGAATGAGAGGGAGGGTACAACAAGTTTTAAATATTAACTTCATCTAATAATCCCAAATGCTAAAGGTTACTTTCAAGGGTAGTGGGTGATCTTTGTCACCTAACACGTAAGTCGGACTTGAAGAGAACACATTCTCCTTACTACACACATGATAACCAATCCTAGAAGGGGACCACTTACTATGGATTATGTTTGATCAATTAGTTCTTAACTGATGGTTTCACGATGATGTCGTTTAACATACAAGCTATGGCGGTAACTCAACTAGGGATATTATTTAGTTAAGATAGAAGGTGACATAAAGCGTACATGTTTAAGTTCATTCTAAGGTTTCATTTTTGTTTACAAAAAGAATAACACAAGAGGGTTAGTTATACACAAATTTTGTACTAGGGTTGACAAACTTGCTTAGATTTATTTATTGCATTTTGAAGGTAAATAACATAACACACCAATTAATTAATCGACTATTGCAAACTAGAAATGCACTAAAATATATTACATTCAAATTCATTTAACATACCCAACTTTTTCCATATGTAAATCTAAATCAAAATGGTACCTATGATTAAATGCACATTTCCTAAGGCTTTCCTAAACTAGCATCTCATACATATTACCAAATTTCAAATATAAATTTTTGTAACATGGCAATACATTACACATATACACATTTTTCAATAACATATATAAATTACAATAATAAACAAAGAATTACACCACACCTTTTCACCATCTCACTTCCATCCTGCAAAACCATGTGAGCATGAAATCAGCGATAAATTATTATCATGGCATCCACCTAGATCTAGTATAGTTAACGTTTTTAGTTTCCATTTACATAATAATAATAATTTGCAATTGAAAGGAGGGGGTTAGAGACATATTTATTTCATTTAACTTCACTTCCTTTTTTAACCAAGGAGAGAGAAAGAGATAGGGAAGAGAAAGAAACACCATTTTGTCAAAAGTTCCATTTCCCACAACAAATCACACTATAGAGTTTGAAACAATTATTTACAAGTGCTTAAAAGTTTTCACATAGTGGTTTGGCAACCCGACAGGGGTCCTACAAATTAATTTTTACGTTTTCCTCCTAGTTGCAAAAATGTTCAATAAAGACTCCGAGGATAAGAAACCAATATCAAATGTTGTCTTCCGGGAAACATACCACGGTAAGTTTCTATGTGTCCTCTTATACACCAAGAATTTATAGGAACTGGCAGAATTCAGAACAAGCGAACAGTTTATGATTGGCGGCCAATTTTCTAAGGTCATTGGTCATAATCGTCGTGGTTAGAAATGATCAAAAGTTATCTTGAGGGCTCACAAAACCAGCTCCAAAACTAACGTTTGATGGACCAACATGCAATGAGAAATTTCTAACAATTTCCCCTATATATGGAGAATTTTTCGGAGTCGATGGGCGAGAAGCTGGAAAATGGGTTTCAATCGGCGACGGGTTTTCTGGAGCCATTTATCATAATTGGTCCAGTTTGACCTAGTTAGACTACGACTGGAGGCCTAAAAATGCCCTTTCCAAACTATTTAAAAGAGTTTTTTTCCCCAAACTGGAGGTTGTAAGCAATTATCTAGTAAATATACTAGATATTTGCAAAGCCAGAAAGACATTTTGTTGCTCGGGGTTCGAATGATGGTTTAAAACAAAAGCCAATTTTTCTATTTTGGAAGCTTCCTAAAACTACAAAACAAAGCACTAGGGCTATAAGGACCCAAAATCATCACACACGAACAACACAGTGAAATACAGGATAACTTTTTTTTTTTTAACTTGCTTGACCCATAACATGACGCAACATGTCGTCACCAAGGATACAACTAACACTGAGGAAAACTTGATACAAGGATGGCCATAAAGGCAGCACGGAAACGTTCACACCTATCAACGACAATACATTTTTTTTTTATATATTTTTTTTTTGACAAGACAACATAGAAGTCCAACCACAAAACACACTTAGAGTTAGGGCCAACCACAATGAAATATTCTTGAGGGTTATTTTTTTTTTAAAAAAAACATCTTGCAATTCTTAGCTTACGTTTTCAAGGAGACTCGGGATATGATTCATACAATTCATCTTACCAAGTTAAATTTATTCTTTTTACACAGAGTAATTATCTTTAAATCTTCTCTATTATGACCTTTATTTGCTTAATTCGTTTATCAAGAAAAAGGAGAATTTCAATTCCACAAGGCCATCTGCTCATAACTAATGCTACTAGATATCGTTCTTGCCCACAAGACAACATGGTTTAAGTTCAACACACTTAAGAGAAGAGATACAAGGTGCCTTGGAAAAGGGTTAGAGGGAGAAGGTCGAGATGAAACATCTTTAGGACCTCATTAGTTATTGCCAGTATTTTATTGAAACTAGGGCTCTTAACCAGGATTATCAACAACCTTACTTAGGCTTCGCTAAAAGTATTAACAAGGAGTAAAAATTTACTTTCCAAATGGCGGTGAGAAAGATGGTGAGGTCTCCAATTTGTTTTCTCTGGCTTATTAAATCTTATCATCTTCAAACAACTATCAGTTCATTTCACCTTAGGGTCATTTTACAAATTTTACCATAAAAGGAATAATGTTCACTATAGGAGCTAGGGTTATCGTGTTATAAGGTTTACTTGCAATGATAGTCTTGCCCTTGTTTACTTTAAGAATTTCCTGCTCTCAAGTTGGTGACCCCTATGTTATTTTATTTGAATACAACTTTTAATTTAACTTCCAGAAGTATTAAACAATCCCATGTTCGTTTACTTATGACACTTTATTACTAAGTCATGTCCAGATTTAACTCAAAATTTATTCTCAAGGCAAGGTTGTAGCAACACTCATTTACAAGAACAAAACAATATTACATCAATTCTTAAAATACTAATACTCCAACAAGGTCACTCAACAACAATAACCAAATTTTCTTATAATTTCAATGATGGTCAAACAATACAAGGTTTCTAAAGTTCAGATGACAAAGTCCACCATACTTTATACTAAGACATTAATCCTCTTTTAAACTTTCCACTGGACGTTAACAACAGTTGAACAACATACAAAGGTTTCAAGCAAAGGAACTTCTCAACTGAGGTTGATGACAACAGTCTACAATTCTATCCCTCATCTACACGCAAAATCCATCTGCAGCAAATTTTCTACAAGAGTCAGTTCACGAGAACTGAGCAAGATAAGGCTACACAAAACCACCATAACTATTATCTAACAATATCATGAAAAGAAGCACTTTATTACAAGAATTTGGGTCAAACCTCTAAACTCTATGAGCACCTCAAGTTATAATAAAGTCTATAACATGTCAATCAAAGAAGGAGAAGACCTTGTACTTCAGTTAGGAGAAAATGCAATGAAAGTAACAATCATATGAGAATGGCCCTTGGCCCTATAAGGAGAAAACAAACAATCTAGCAAAAACAGAATCCCCATCAAGTAAGTAATTAAACAATAATTACAAAATTGAGATTTGATACATATACCAGTCATCTAGAAATTTATCAAAGGTACCAAACGCATAGGCTAAAATAATATTTTTCCAAAAGAACAAGAGTTGATCGGCCCAAGAAGGGGGAAACGCGGGTTTCAGAAATTAACACAAAAAGCCATGCATAATTGAGTTTCAAACCGGGAATCAAATAAAGTATACACACAACATAAGTTTCGAAGCGAAGGCAAAGTATACTAGTTTTGACCATTAACTACAAGGAGATTTACCAATCATAAAGGAAGGGTCAAAGTCTTATAGGCTAGTAGCAAACACGCGAGAGAGGAAGGGGGTTCCGTCCAACAAGAGTATACAATAATGTCATCAACAAATTTTTATAACACTAAAGGTTTGCAAACCTCCACTATAGTACTAATGTTTGGTTAATTTAAAATAAATTGCCCACATCCCAAAACAACCATATTTTATGGCAACCCTGGGTAACACAGTCAACCGTCGCACAAAGATACAAACATAACTTCAAAGTGACATTATCAAAACAAAACCTTCGCTATGAATCCATAAGACTATCAAATGAAAGCTGAGTTTTTTCGAAGGTTAATCACATTTAAGGAAATTTCCATCACAAACTATTATGGTAATTACATGCATAAAAAAAACCGACCAATATTAATTAATAGCGTTAACATTACAAGGGAGAAAATAATGCAAGTTAGGAAAAATAGAAGAGCGCCATCAGCAATGATTCTGAGAGGGGATTAGACCAACTATTCTAGTGTCAACGAGGTACAGGATTCGCACAATGAAACCTCCAGCTTAGTTGATCCAAAAAGCTAGTTATGGTTCAAGTTGATAGGGATGGTCAAGGCACTTCCTGAGGGTGGCCTTAAAATCCTAGAAACAAGATGAAAGATAGTATAAGAGTCTAAACACGTGAGACGGAAAAACACGTTGCAAACAAACCTTTTCATTCTACCAGTTTTAATACCGAAACTCTAAGCTGGCTAGCCCACGCATTGCTCACAAAATCCTACAACCTTTCTTTCTCGATGCCAAAAGGTTATCAAAGGGACTTGCGAAGGAGCTAACAAAAATGTCAAAAGACAACTTGGGTGCTAGGGAGGAGCTTCATGGTTATCGTAAACTTACTTCCATGATATCGAAAATACTAGTTAATCAACATAACAACTTGCAACTCAAACACAGAGAAGAATTAATACAGAAACAAACAGACGAAGGTCTATCATTCAAGTAAGAGAAAAATAACATTCAAAGGAGAGGGCACATGCATCCTTTCGTCCCACATACTGCCAACGATAAAAGCTAAAACAAGACGACACAAGCAGGAAGGGAAATCTCCCATCATGACATCCAACTAAAAAATCAATGCAAGGAAAGGTGGTTCGATTTCACAATATTTTTAAATAAAATAATAGTAGAAAAGTGTAGAAATGTCTTGCCTGTTTCTCCAACTTCAACAGGTCGTACAGACTCCACACGGGCCAGCAAAAAAAACAATAGCATGAGACAAGGATGTGAGTACTGCCGCTGGCGATGTCAAAGGGCCAAATGTGATAACTAGATAGACAGATGGGGCAGAAAATTTAACAGTTGAGTCCTTTCACAAATCCACCTCACACCGCCTCGCAGTATGCTTCGCACTGGAAACAACTCGAGGAGATTGTCTTCCATCTTCCCTCGCTTCAGCAGTCCTATGAGATCATCAAGGCTGTTATCAACCAAGTACTCCTTGAAAAAGTCTGTGATGAATAAAAGCACGATGCCCTTGGCCACAAGACAACCCAATTAATCCAGAGAAAAAGACCATACAGAATGACAAAGTTGGAGAAAAGAAATATCAAGAGATGCTCTCCTCGTAGTCTCCTAGCATTGGATTTACTGCAGGCTCTTTCTCACATTTCCTGCTCTGCCCAAGTAGCTTTCCATTTCCTTCAAGCAGTACTCTCCTGCTTTTCCCAATCTCCACCTACTCTTCTTCTTGCTTTTCATCCCAGAGATGCATACCATACATCAGATTTGATGAAGTAAACAGCATAGTCCAGTCCTCTTAACACTCAGAAAAGAATACTTTTTCGAAAGTGAAAATAAAGTCTGATTCCTTCTTATCGCTGCAAGTTTCATATGATGCACCTTGTTATAGTGCAAATGTGCAGCCCATTGCTTACAGCTTGCTTCACTTAGCAGCACCAATAATCTCCATAAGAACATTGTCATTGTTTAAGATGAGAGAGCTGGATTGCATTACCCACAACAATTTCTCTAGCAATATAATCTTGGAGATAAACTTGGTTGCAGTGTGGCAGTCAACATCTGCTAGAAGGCTCTTTTGAACTTAATATAATAGAGTGTTTCTCCACCATGCTTGTGCCACAGAGACTCGATATCATCATTTCATCTTTGTCCAATGAATTTTCTGGCTTTGCTTCTGCCTCATCTCCAAGTCCAGGCTTCTGAAAACATGCAGAGGAATCCAGGGCTTTTGGTGCACTTATATCTATGCTGCTCTCATTCAACCCATGAATAGTGTGTGTGGTTTCAGAGTCATCTGCTGCACCTTCCATTCCATCATGGTACAAAACCTCAGAACTCTGTAGCACTCCCAAAGGACTCTTTTGGACAGAGTCAACATGTTCCATGTGTTCCTTTTGGGTGTCAAGTTCCATCTTTTCTGGTTCCACAGCAGATTTATGCCCTGCTTGCAATATGCAATCTGATTCATGCCCTGCAATCACTTGAAGGAGAATCCGAATTTGAGGATGCAGTTGATACTGAACAGAAAACAACCTAGTTGGATAGCCTACCTGTTGGAGGCGCTCACGAAGGCTTCTACCAAACTGTAGCATGCCCGTTGCCTGGCTATTTACTGCTGCAGGTAGTTGCTGTGGATCCCCAACAAGAACACACCTTACAGCTCCTAAGACATTTTCTCCAACATTGCATAGATTCCCTATTGCCTGTGGGTGTGATCTGTCACCAAATTTGGGTCAAGCTCATGGCAGAAACAATAAAATACAAGCACAAAACGCAGCCTCAAGATTTGATCGAGCTTCTCCCATGTTAAATTCACCACTTGGATGGAAGCGACTTTCCAAATGAAAAGGCAAGACAGCTCAACTAAAACTTTACCTCGTTCTTCTACTACAGCTGCAAGATTCTGCAACAACTGATCTCGACTGTGGTCGCGTGCAACCAGAACATCAGGATCAACACCAACGGTTCCTTGGGCTCGCCCTGTAGTAGCTGTCGCACTTAACTCTCTCTGGAGGCCACTGATTTTCTGGGATAAGTTTACTTCTCTACCCTGTAGCTGCTGCATAAAGCCGATCACTTCCTCACGGCACTCCTAGGAGAATTTCAGTTCTACGCTCCACTGAAACTACCTGTACAACACGATTTTGAGACCCACACCCACCCACGCAACATCAGGGCGATAGACCTTCATTTCACCATCAATGAATCCACTATCCAGAACACGCCAAGAAGGTGCAGGGGGGGTTTTTAATGCAATGGCAGGTGTCAGGGTATAAGTCAAGGTAGGTTGATGAACAAGTAAGCCTGTCAAACAATGAAGATAGTTGGTGGAGGCGCCCAACCACACACCACTTGCCAAAAAGGACAAAACAACACTCGTGGAACAACTTCTCTCTCACGCCAGGCAGGTCACAGAGATGGCCATAAAGGATGGCAGTGGGGGGGGCAGGTGGAAAAGGAGCCGATGTCCAGCGGGGCATTACAGGGCTCCTAGAAGAGCTGCAAAGAGAGCACAAACAATCAAACAAGGTCGAGTTATTGATTGACGTGACTCTCTACATAAAAAGGAATACATACGACGCTTGACATAACCTTTACGGGGCTTAGAGTCTTCTTTTTCAAATCTCCCAAAATTTTATTTTCTAACTTTGTAAGGTAGATGGAAAAGGTTGTTTGATTTGATGACATCATCTATCTCTCCCAATACCAGTAGATACGAGCACTTAATTTGGATGCTCTAGTATCATCGTATAAGGTTATGGTAGTGAACAGAATTAATGTTTAAATTTTAAATTAGTTTCAAAAATTACAAGGTGGAGATTTATTTCCTTACACTATTTAAATTTTGTTACATATCCATTTGTAAGATTATCTAGTGGTTTAACGTTTCTATAATATTGTAAATGAAGAACCCAAATTACAAAAATTATGAAAGAAAAGGTAAGGGAGACCATGCCTGAGGGAAAAACGAATCAGCCAAAGTGGCTCTAAATAGTACAACATGCACAAGCTACCAAGGTCCAGAATGGTTGTCGAGCTTTACAAGGGCTAGCTCATCTCACCAAAGAAGTGGATCAAGGTATTGAAGTCGAGACCAGGAGGATCCCGCTCTCATTTCGTTTTCTACACCGTTACCATCTTTCCAAGTCTTAACTCAAAAAGGAAAACCATGAATATTGTTTTGGGTGATTCAATGCAACTCCTTCCCTAAAAACATCAAATTGTGAGCATGAAGAGAATAATCCTTGGTGTTTCTAAAACCAATCAAAGCAATAAGTTGGAAAGTGGAACTATAATTAATTCTTCTAGTTTTTGATATGTAGGCATTTTGTCAAATAATTCACATGAAATCTCTCCCTCTTTCATAATAGAATCCACAATCGCATATGTATTTTTTCCTAAAATTTAACAACAATATTAGCCATGCAACCAATTGGCAAGGAGATGGTGCATGATGTGGAGGCTTGGATTAAACTTGACAATTACATAATTGAAAGTTACAGGTGTCTATTCAACACACCCATTTTGTGCATATCTTTTTGTCCACGCTATCTACGGAACCCACGCCTTCCTTTTTTGATACATTCTCTCAAATAGTTCATCTATCTTGTGCAAGGTTCAAGATTTTGCATACACATCTGCCAAAGCATTTGCAACTATAACATCTGAAAACATTCCTCTACCTTATATGCTTAGATGGAAGTCCATACCATTTTCTAAATCCTCCATGAATGTGTTGGCTGCCACACTACAACCAACTTTACCTCCAATATTATTGCAAGACAAATTGTTGTGTCTTTCTGAACAACCAGCAATGTAGAAATTAGAGGGAAAAAAATACAATTTTCGCAAATACTCTAATCTAGTTCAAACTCAATCACCTATCTCCTCTGTACGAAATATTACTCTGCAGAGTCCAATTGTTTCTCAGCACCGGCATAGGGAAAAATCCCTATACCAGTTGTTTTTCTAGCCTTCTCGTAGCCTCTAGAACACCATTTTGTATATAGTATGCACTCAATGCATTCCATAAAGCCATGGAAAATTTATTTAGAGGTAAATGTATCAGGTAGGAACCTTTTGGATGTATCTGCAAATGTTTTCAAAGCCCCTACGAGGCCTTCACGAGCACAAAACTGCAGATTTTTGGAACAGGTCAACTGACAGGTTGGAAGACGTGTTGACTACCATTTTGGTGGTTGGATTAAATGCATGTGAGGGAACCCATGCTTCCTAACTGACACACTCAGCCACCCTCTCACAAAATCACCAACTACCTTCACCAATGCACTTACTTAACCCACACGCCACATCAAACTCTCTAGCCACATTCCACAAAAAATTTTTTAAAAAAAAAATTAATTATTATTATTATTATTACACCTGTAATGTGACAACTACTTATTTGAATCAGAAAAAATGTGACACCTTGTTCCACGAAATAGGGCTCAGAGTCCTCATCCACCAAGTGCAACAGAGTGGGCATTACTGCAAATTCACTGTCGCAGGACTGCAAAATGCAAATTCTGTATTGTGCATTTGTAGCCTCTTGTTGTGCTTCAACAACACATGATTGTCGCGTGTCAACAACCTCATGTTGTGTGTCAACAACTTCGTGTCGTGCATCAACAACCTCGTGTCGTGTGTCAACAACCTGCCCTATAAGTTCATGATACTTGATATGTCGGTACCTTAGTAAGCTAGTAGTAAGTTAGTAGTATACTACTCGGCGGATCACCTAGGTTTATATAGGAGATGTTTTCAAGGGGTTGGCAAAGCCGATCCCTTAAAAAACTATACTCTAAATTTTAGGCGAACAAAATACTGACCTCCTCCGAAAATTTCGCCTTTTCAAATTTTTCTAAAATGGAATATTCGCCAAATTATAAATATTCGCCGCTAAAAAAATCCATGGAAAAAATGAAATGAAACATATTCGCAATATCTATTATTATTTTTTGAGAAAATTAAAGAGATGGTGTGTGTTCAATAAATTTATAAAATCTTATTTTAATTTCTAAATTTAAACTTGGAGTTATTAAGCCAAATAAATTAAAATTTCAATCTAGACTATTTATTACTTTGACTTAAAAAATAATAAAGGTATTTGTTGAATATTGTATTCTGTTATTTATAATTTAAACAAAATATTCATTATCAATCGTGTATAATATTTTCAAAATGAATAAAAATAAATTTAATTTCTAATATATTTATTTCTACCTTATATATTTGACTATTTCGTAAATAATCTAAACTTTCAAAATTACAGTTTCAATAAATATTTAGTCTTGTCACGTGCCGAGACACGGCTGTTTATGATTGATTGTAATTTGTGTTAAATATTCAAAAACGAGTAAGACACTCCGTCAGAAGAAATGGCCCCCATCTCCACCCACACTGCCATTGTTGGGCAACATGCATCAGCTCAATAAGGGCGGTAAGTTAACAGACATGGCGAGGTCATATGGGCCAGTCATGACCGTGTGGATGTGACCATTTCCGCTCGTAGTTCTCACCGGCCAAGCTCCAATTTGGGAGGCCCTGGTTAACCAAGCCTCCAATTTTGCGGGTCGTCCTAAGCGCTACATCAACCAATTCACCACCGCCGGCTTTAGAACTACCATTAGTTCTCCTTACAACGAGCTCTGGAGTGAGCTCAGAAAAATTCTTCAGAACAAAGTTTTCAGCCCGTCTCACATTCGAAGCTGCAGATCTTCGCAACAGAGATATATGAAAAATCTGGTCGACAAATTGGAGGCGGAGATGAAAGAAAATAACGGCGTTGTGAGGCCTCTGCACTTGGTCAAAATCATGTCAATCAATTTCATGGTAGTATTATGCTTCGGCCCTGATTTTCAGGACGAGAATTTCGTGAACGAGCTAGAGGAATTAATAGCCGAGGGTATTATGTTAAACGAAAACATTGATGTGCTTTTGGAGTCATTACCTTTATTTCGCTATTTTCTTCCTTCTCAGGCTGCATCATTCAAGAGATGGAAGTCCTTAAAAGCTCGCGTTTTGCATCTGATATTGCCTCTTGTTCAGTTTGGCTGCATTTTTAAAGGATATTTTGAGCAGAACGCGCCCAATTGTTTTTTCGATTGTTTGCTGTCTATAGGCGATCGAGAAGGTGGGGAAGGTAAGAAAAAGTTGAGCGAGGAAGAAATAGTTTTCAATTTATTCGAGATTTTTGTTCTTTCAGTGGACAGCATGTCCACAGCTGTAGAATGGGCTCTGGCTTATATGATTCACCATCCAGACGTCCAACCGAAAGTCCATGAAGAAACAAGAGAAGCGGTCTCTGGGGATAACACTGAATGCGTAGTCGACTTGGAGAAACTGCCATTTTTGGCAGCTGTGGTGAAAGAAACCCTGAGAAAAGAAGCGATTGCTCCTCTCGCTGTTCTTCATGAAACCGTGGAGGAATGTAAGGTGATGGGCATAACTATACCTGCTAAAGCTGGAGTGATTATAAATCTAGACTCCATTTCTACCGATCCTCGGCTTTGGAATGATTCCGGGGATTTCAAGCCAAGTAGATTTCTGGGCGAAGTTGATTCAGATAAAATGAGGATGGCGTATCTGCCGTTTGGAGCAGGAAGGCGAATATGTGCAGGAATGGATGTTGCCAGCGTCCATATTCCGATTACTCTTGCCAATCTGATCATCAAATTTCAGTGGTCCAGTGCGAATGAAGGGATCCCTCCAGATCTGACTCCCGACATTACAATGATTCTCGAGTGCATGAAATATCCTCTCGAAGCTGCTATTAAATGCCGCTGATGATATTTTCTTAATAGGTTAAACATGATCCGCCTGTTTTATTTTTGGGTTCTAGTACGTCCATGGTTTTTTCGGCGGAGGCTATTCTCCCCGAAGAACGCACCACTTTAACAAAGGGGCCTTTTTATGTGGTGCATTCTTTGGCGAGGATAGTCTCGCCGTTTTTTTCCAATGTCATATGTAACGCCGCGAAAACGAACGCCACTCTCACGACAACGATGACGACGACGCCGCAACAAACAAACGTCCCGAAAATGCGACAATTTTTTTTTTGTTAACTTTAAGCAAGGTAGTGGATTCTTGTTTGATTTATTTTATCCGCAAGTCTTGTGGCCTGCTTGATATTGGGAACTGATAAGTTTCAATCTTTTACTTTGTATTCCGATTGCAAAACTAGAACTATATGGTTATCGCAATTCCATTCACTCGAGCTTTACTTCAAAATTTGTCGTATTCGACTCCTCCTTAACGGATAATTACGAGTTTCAGCATGGTGATACAAGACTTCATAAGGGTATCTGACCACTGACCCCGTCTTCACTTTATGATCCATTTTATAAGAGGGTATAGGTGTCCAGGGTAAATGTATGTATTATGATTTTATTGATTTTTTTTTTTGATATATTTTAATATATATCTGCGGAGATATGTAGCATGGATAACACATATATCACTATCTTGATGACTTTTAGAAAACTTTTAATATATGATTATAGATATCTCTCTAAAGGAATTTGATACTTTTAATTTAAGTGATAATTATATATAGATATATTATCAAAATTCATACTCAATTAAATCCATACGCTTATACCTATATTTACAATTTGAAATTTGGTAGGAATAAGAGTCAAATGGGGGAAAATATTTCAAATATGTTTTAAACCTCTTTGGTTGGGGCGGTGGATCTCAACAACCACCGTCCACCATTACTACCTTCTCCTGCGCATACAAGAAGCAAAGCGGCCGCCTAACATTGACTTCACCATATTTTGCAAATCAAATCTCTGCGCAAGCCGCCACTATCAATTTGATCAAATAGATTTTGTAAATCCTATTCTATTCAGCCGTCCAAACAAATCTCAACTGCTCTGGCCACGTGAAAGCATTAAGGGAAAGAGAAAACTGAAGCTATAGGTGGGTACAGTGGATGTATCAAGCTGTGCGGTGTTGCTATAATTTCTCGGATATGCCATCACGTCAACTATGGACCTTTTATACCAACCGCTATCTTTGCTTGTCTAATGCAACACTCTAAAATAGACGACCACGTAACTCGCCTTTGCAAGCATTGCAGCAATTTGAATATTATTTGTGATGATCAGCGCTTTGTGTATCAAGTTGTCTATCGGCATCTCTGCGCATAAACGTATCATCATTTTTTTGTATTATTAGCGGTTATTCTCTTAGACACACGATTTAAGGGTGATTGATAGTGGTCTTGATTTTGAGACTAACTTCACATTTGTTTGGGCGGTTGTGAGGCCGCCATGCAGCCTTGATATTTGTGAAGCTAAGACCACTTGCGGTGTCCTAATCTATAAAGAAAACATTTAAACTATCTCGTAAGCATTGCAACAATTTAAATATTTCTTTGTGACAGTGATCAGGCGCTTTGTGTATCGAATGCATCCTCAAATACGGGGTTCGCTTCAAGGAGTGAATAGAAAAAGAAGATTCAATCACAGCAACACTTGCCAGAATGGAGAGATGCAACGCCACGATTAAATCTCCCACATCGGTATTGAGCTTGCAATCGACACAGGTATTGCAGAGGAGAGAAGACTTGGGGGGCTGCGGACGGAAGGAAGACCGATGTTTTACACATTGTTGACGTGGGCAAATCGAACTCCACACAAGCGGTGAAAGCCACATCAGTTCAACGGAATGCAGACCATGGAAGATTTGCAGCTCCGTTTAAAAGGGTTGATGTGGCCTCTAAGTAAGAATCATTAATGATAGTGGAGTCGGTTCCGAGCCCACCCATTTCAAATATGCGGGAGGGATATGATTTAAATTGCAAGAATCATTAAATGTGGCCATTTTAATCCCACATTGCACTCTATTGAAAACGGTGTCATGGCCCAATGTAATGGTCAAGCAAAATCAGTGGAAATCATGGGTGTTTAAATGGCAGATCCAAGACGCAGATACGGAACAAGTTGAACATCAAATCGATTTGGTGAGGCAAAAGCAAGTGGGTCTGTTACATATCAGAATATTCATGGACAAGAAGCAAACAGTTTGCTTTCCTTTTAGAAGCCAAGAATGAAAGGAACAGCCCTACGTGTATTATATTTACTAATTTCATTGATATCATTTATTGATTTTGGCTTAGAGTAGTGTGCTTTATTAACATGAAGGGGATATTTAACAGTGTATGGTTAATAGGATTAAATACCAGCATATCCATTAGTTTTAATAATACCTAATTATGGATAATATTCAAACTATTAGTGTTTTTGATATACATTAAGGAGTGTTGGATATTGAACTTGATAGGTTTAAAGTATATGTATTATAATTTATTTCTATCCAAACTTTTTATAGACATTGCATGGGATTTCGAAGAGATTCGATTTCATTTTCTTTGTTAGTTTGCAATGGATTTTACAATAAATCCATGAATGAATAAAGAAACATAAAAAGGGGGCTAGAGCTTGAAATGCTTCTTGGCATCTTAAAAGCCATTTATAAGCTTAAGTCCTTCCATCAACTACACAAGAAGAGATAATACACTAATTTTTTTTTCCAATCTTTCCAACACATCACTTTCAAGTATCCAAACAAAATTTTAATATATTTCCTTTTGTAATTTCTTTCCAACATTCCACAAGAATTCAACAACATTTCCAATGAATTTTTAGAGTAAGAAATACTATCATTTCAATGCAACTTTTCCTTCAAATCTTTTACAACATGTCCTACTTCATGTGGAAAACATATTTGCAATAATGGAAGCTAAAGAAAGCAAACAATATTACATTTTTCCTCCACTCAAGGTGGGTAAATGCATGATGTTTTTACATTGTCAACAACAAGGTTCTTGTGCTCCAAAGTGTTCTTCAACCATGCTCCATGTTCCAAGTATTTCAAATCACAACCAAGATAGGGGGAGAGGCAACACTCTCCTCCCAACCAAAACTCAATGGAGAAGAGAAGCAATCTCCTCCATTGACCCCCGAGCCCCAAACACAACACAATGAAGGGTGGTCTCCAACTCAAGGCAACAATACTTTCTTCCACAATACAATTTCTTCACAACATTCAAGGCTAAAATAGATGAAACAAAAGGAAACAAAACAACACAATACTTTTCATAACAAGGCTTTCATCTAAGCCAACAAGAGAAGGAACTATGGGAAAGTTCTCCTTATGCCTCCCCATTGAGATGAGAAGCCCATCTAAACCCTCCACAATAAAACTCAAGCCCCTATGTGTACGCACCAAAAATACCAACACAAGAACAACACGGTGAAATACAGGATAACTTTTTTTTGACTTGCTTTGACTCAACACGACACAACATGTCGTCACAAGGTTACAACCAACACTTGGAACCATTTTTTTTACTACGGGAAGACCACGGTGGTCACACGAAACATTCACACTTATCAAGGACAATTTTTTTTTTTCTTTTTGGACGAGACAACATGGAAGTCCAACAACATGACACACTCACGGCTAGGGCAAGCCACAATAAGAAATGGTTAGGGTTTATTTATTTTGGTAAGACACCCTTTAGTTCATGACTTAAGTTTTGGAAGGAATCAATATATGTTTCGCACAAATTCATCACACCAACTAAGTTAATTTCTTAAACACCGTGGAGTAGTTCACTTAAAGTCTTTTCCTACTTACTAAATCTTAATATCTTCCGTAAACTAACCATTGTTTTCCTTTAACCTTGTTTAAGAGTTCACCCCAAAGGGATAGTGTTCACTAGTTTAGCTAGGGGTATCAATTTATTAATGTTTACTTCACAAAGGATGTTTTCATTTTGATCACTCATGGAAGTATTTGATTTCAAATAGATCACCTTTACATTTATTTGTTGAATATAAAATTATTATTTTTGTTTAGCTTCTTTAAGGGTTAACCGACTCATTTTACTTTACTTATAAAATATTGTCGCTAAGTCTTAGAAAGATTTAACTTAACAATTTATTCTCAAGATCAAAGTTTTACAATACTCATATCAATGTAAAGATTGAAAGCCATTTCTCACAAGGATAATTTCAAGCTTAACTACACAAGAACAAGACACTTTATTTCACCATTACCAAACAATACAAGGCAAGAGGTCAAATCAACTCTCTTTACAAGCAATGTTACACAATTTACAACACATTGGACATTTTTACAAGGAACTTCATAATGGTACAGATGAAACTTTTACACTCTTTTCTTCTAGTCTACTCGCATAATCCATCTGCACAAATATTAACTAAAGTCAGTTCGCAAGAACTGAGCATGTTAAGGCTACACAATGCAATAGTAAGCTAACAATTAACAATATCAAGAAAGGAATATTCTAAATTCAGAAATGGATTAAAACACAACTCACAACTCCAATATTATCTCATGAGAGAGAAAACTAAATCATCCAACAAGGAGAAAGTCCAAATACTAGTAAGAACAAAATTACATAAATCAAGGCAAGACCTTATGGGTTGGGAACAAGAAAGTCAAGAGTGTTGATATCTCCTTCATGTAATCCTATGGGTTACGTGATTGGAATCCAAAATTTACTCCATCCAACTAAAGGGGTCCAAGAGAAGACAAAGCGTACTAATTATGATCGTAGGCGCGAAGAAAAAATGACGTTATCTAATTCTTCCGGGGGCTTTCAAAGTAATATGGGTTCGATGCCCTAAAAGAACACAACTAAAGTTTTGGTTTTAACCAAGGAGTTTACCACTACCTCCTTATCGGATTTCTTAAAACGTAGTACTAGTTAACCAAAACAATTCCACTTTTCCAAAAGCGCGCATTTAAAGAGACACGAAAGGGCCATTGTTCTTCCAACAAACCCTATCCTAATCGTCAACTTCTCTACATAATATAAGGGAAGACTAAACCCAAAAGTCGTTAATAATTTTTATATAATTCAGACAATGTCAATAAACATTAAAATAAAAATTGATTTCCCTAACAAGGCCACAAAATGGGACCTTTTAGTAACCAAGTTTGAAGTATAAGGTATTCGAGTTCGAAAACAAAGGGATTCGATACGCAGAGGGAAAAACACCAACGATGCCCCAAGCTCAAAAGACCTTACCACGAGTACAAGCACAAACCAAGAACCAACGCACAAAGCTATCAGGAAGGTTACGCAGTGCGGTCAGGGCTAGAAGTTCTATGAACTCCTTGCCAAAGGTATAGAAGATGGAAAATTTTACCCGATCCATGTGGGCTTATCGAGGAAGAGTCTTAGCAAATATCAAACAGATAAATATAACGGCCACCTATGATATTATCACCTGAAATCATTGTCATCTAACAGAAACGAGTTCACGAGTCCAAGATTACCATGCATTCACCTACAAATTTTGTTTCATCTAGCTAGTAATAGCTTGATTGCGACCCTTAATAAAAATTGTAGAGATTTCATTCAGATTAAACTTACAATGTTTCCCCTTGCTTTAATCATACAAGAGTTTACATCAAGAATTAGGTATAGTAATACTCTCAACACGTGGAGGCCAAAATAGATGCCAAAGTTATCCCTCATCTAGACTAGGTACAATAAACCATGTACAGCTTCTAAAACAAACCCCAAATGACATTTTCTAATCAAACATAAAGTAAGGAATGCCCATAGGCTTAAACAAGTTTTGATACACAACGTCACTATTAATGCACCTTTTAGCAAAACAAGAGAGCCCTAAACAGAAATGCGTATTTATTCAACCAAAGGAGGTATGTAGGCTTAACCTTCTATTTAGTAACCTTCAATTATAATTACCATCATAGAATTTTTTTAAAAGAAAGTCATATAAGCAAACAAAACTCAATAATGTTTCCTTCCCTACGAACTAGACTGCATCACTCAATATTGAAGTAACCCATTTAGACAAATATGAAATAGAGTAAGCTATAAGAGATGAAAGAACATTCCAAGAAAAATCAGCGAAATTGGAATAAGATTTAAAGGAACAACCACACAATCAGGCAGTGATATAAACAACCACGAAAACATCTAGTCTAGGCGCCATTCAAGAGGATAGAAAATTCATTTCAAGATACTGAAAGAAGGTAGAAACCTATTACAAGGAGTAGATTTAACATGCCTGGTTTAAAACGCCATCTCCAGATGCATATGATTGTTTCAATGCCGTTGCTTGCCTTTAACCCAAAGTGCTTTGCGAGCTCGAGCTAGCGCCACAACCACGCAAAGTGAAACACAGCTACAAACCAACCCCATGATTTGAAGCTCGGACACGAGACAAATTGATTACACCACGCTCCTGGCTCGGGTAGGCATCCACCGTGATGATACACAACCTTTTCCTTCATCAGATTTGGGGACAACATCAAAATCTCGGTGCAAACATTTCAGCTATAGCCTGAAAGGCGTGATTATTCCAACAGAAAACTTTATGCTTGCCAGCTTGGTGACACGCTGAAGAAGCTCATATAATAGCAGAGTAAATTGTGTTTCATGAATATTCTGATATGAAACAGGCCCGCCTCTATGAGGTTCTCTTCCATGAGTTACATCAAATGTAAAGAAGATCTCAAAAGAGAATCTTTGTAAATAAATTTCATCAGTCTCTGCAAGTATGACCACACTTGTCACTTAATCGATTTTGATAAAAATATCTCGGTAGGAGAATCTTGAATTTCAGGTGCATTCGACACTTAACAGAAAATAACATAGCAAAGATGTGCATTGAGGATGTCGAGGCCTCGAAATGGCGAAGTAGGCGAGAGTGAGAGACGATTAGTGTCCCGCCCCCATAACCAATCTGCTCCATTGTTCGGCTCCCACACTATTCTTCACCCTCTCGTCATCAGGAACAGGGACCATACCAGCCATTTGAGGCCAACAGTTTCCTCCAGGACCCAAAACCCCACAATTGCGAACAGTGCAAATTTCACCTGAGTTGCATCCTCTCTGGCACGTGCTTAAGGAGATCACTGTCTCGTTTTCCGATAGGGGTATTCTCATAGGGAGAACGCCTCCAGTGCAAAATATCATTGTAAATTTTGCATATAACATTAAGAAGATTCGGACACAAAGGGCGGTGGAAACAAACTAGTCCACGGGCCTACCCATGACTCAGAAACGGCTCGGCTGACATTTAGACAGACAACTCGGAGGAGGAGTTGGAATGCCCCACGAACAAGCAAAGGGTGTGGCCTTAGCCGCAAAACAAACTCTGCCACATAGTCGATACTGAAAAACAAAAACCTTGAAGGAGAAACTCGAGTTTAAGGATACATTCTGTACTGAACAGACAACAATGAAGTTGGACAACCCGTTGGTTGGAGCGCTCAAACAAAACTTCTACTACAGCTGCAAGATTTGATCGAGCTCCTTCCATGATAAATTCACCACCTGGACAGAAGCGACTTTCCAAAAAATGAAAATGCAAGACAGTTTCAACAAAAAAACTTTATCTCGTTCTTTTATTACAGCTACGAGATTTGCAACAGCCGATCATGGCTGTGGTCGCGTGCAACCGGAACAGAATGGACAGAACACATAAAATGCTCAACCCGCCAACACGTTGTCCTTGCAACGCTTTCACTGTCACTTCGTCGATTTGAGAACATAACCAGAAGGGGAAAGACCCGAGTCTGAGGATGCAGTCGAACTGAACAGATAACAACATAGTGGACGACCTGCACGTTGGAAGCGCTCAAGACAGCTTCTGCATTGAGGTTGCGTGCACGTTGTGGATTTTGCAACAACTGAACATGATTGAGGTTGCGTGCATCCAGAACATCAGGATCAACACCGGCGGTGCCTTGGGATCGCCCTGCAGCTCTCGGGATTAACTCTCTCTGGAAGCCACGGATTTTCTGGGATATGTTTTGACTTCTCTGCCCTGTAGCTGCTGCAAAAAGACAGATACTTCCTTACGGCACTCTCATAGCAAGATTTCAGTTCTACGCTCCACGAGGTACAGGCATAGGCTAGAGGCATGTTGGTCCAGCATTGCGTGGTTTGGGAAGATTGTTTAATGCATTCGGTGAGACGGTGACAGCCACTGAAGCGCCCCCTGCCAATTTGAACCGACTCTCACCCACCCGCCTTCAAATCACTTAGAAAAACCGCCCCAATATTTCATTTGGTCAAGCAATTAAGATATGGCAGGAGGCCATACACTCCTCCACGCACCCCCCACTTGCCAGGAAACAAATAAAAAAAGAAACCTTCAACCCCACGCCAACCAAAGGAGATTACAGACATTTAAGAAGTGACATGATATGTCACCCATCCGCCAGCTCAGAAAAGTATAATGCAACGAGGCACTACACTATGACTCTTATGCCTCCCTCAAGTACCCCTTTTTCCTCCCATACTCTTATGCCTCCCTCCTCTTATGGCTCCTCAAGAACAAGGCAAGAATGTGAACATTCTTACCCAAGATGGGCATCTCTCTCAAACTCCCTCCACAATTTCCTATTCTACTCTTATGCCTCCCTCATGCGTTTTCCCATAGACCTCTCCTACACTACACACTAACATTCTATCCATTTTTCCACAATACACAAAATCAAACATACACTTTCTACAATTTTAAGCATAAAAGCAACAAAAAAGGAAAGCACAAAGAGAGAGGTTTCCTACCTCTCCATTGGAGAAGCCTAAACCAAGAAGCTTGTCCAAGCTCCCTCCCAAAACAATCCCAAAGCATGCAAGTTTAAGCTCCTTCTTTTCTCTTTCTCCCAATTCTTTTCTCTCCCAATTCTTTTCTCTCCCAAAAAGAAAAATAACCAAAAAGAACTCTTCCACACAAAAAAACCTCCAACCCCTCAACAAAAGAGGAAGTTTCAATAAATAGACAAAAGGAAGGAGTGAGGGTGATGTGGCTCCATGTAGGATGCCACATCACACATCCTCAAACCACCTCCCAAAGTCAACTCAAATCCCAAAACACCATAAATGGGTGGTTGGGTTGAATGACAACTCTTTTCCACATCCATCCCTTCCCATGTGTCTTAAGGCACAAATAAATGCAAAATGAAGAAAAGTGCACTCCAAAGTCATATTTCCCTCCCCAAAACAATAAATAATCCCTTTTTAGATTCCAAACACATAGATATTGTTGGTAAGGGGTTTTGGGAAGTGTGGGACAAGTTCAACTTGTCCCACAAGTCCCCAAAATTGCCCTAAATCTCAAATTCGAGATTCAAGGGATTTGGAGTGGTCAACACTCAAAACAAGCATTCAAAACAAGAGGCAAGCACAAGGCTCAAGGAGCCAACCATAAAATTAATTACACCCACTAGACTTCCCTCCAAAACTTAAATATTAAAACAAGATGTTAATCTAATCTAAACACACTTAGCAAAAGAAAATTAAAAAAAGATATCACAAATAAAATCACCTACTAAAGTAAGTTAAAACAAGTAAATAAAACTCTTACCCCCTTGGTCACATTAGAAAATTTCCCCTCATAGAAATTTTTCTTAACACATACAAGAATAAAGGTAACACAATACAATTCACTAGTTGCCTTGATGACCAATTGTTGTAACCACCCGACATCTGTTGTGTTTGGTTCCCAATCCCCCTCATGGTTGTGATCAAGTGTGTTTCCCGCAAAATACAAAATACCTCCTTCGGCCTTGCGGCTATGTCAAAATATCCAAAATAATCCATATGCATGAAATTTATTAACATCTATACGTAATTCAATCAATCATTATTTCTATGTCTAAATCACAACTTAATTATGCATTTCATCATTATCCAAAATTATAGTAATATAATTTCAACAACTACATTCTACTCATCATGGTGAAGAAATCCAATGTTAGAACACATGCAATATATCCATATAAAAATAATATCGGTATCAATAGTCCGTCCATGAGTCGAGTACATCATACCGAAAACAAAATCCAATCATAATCCAGATGCATCTAGTCACAAAACATCATGCTAATCAACATAAGTATAAATCATGTCCATATCCAAAGTCTGCATAACTCAAAATGGTAATCAAATAAGTGTCGTAGGGAAGTGGACATTACATCCCCCTCCCCTTAGACTAGACTTCCTCCCGGAAGTCACTGAAATAAGTGTGGAAACTGAGCTCGCAATGATGTAGCATCCTCCCAAGTAGCAGCAGTCTCATCGCATTGGCCCCATCGACCCGAACTCCTGGTCAATCTCTCTGTCACGAAGGCCTGTGGTGTTGCGATCTAAAATGCGCACGGGCTCCACCATGACCTGCCCCTGATCCTGCACCTACAATGCAGTCCAATCTAGCACATGAGAAGGATCAAAAACATATCTCCTAAGAACAGAAACATGAAATACATCATGGACGCACGATAAGCTAGGTGGCAATGCTAGACGATAGGCTAAGGGACCAAGGCACTCCAAAATTTCAAAGGGACCCACAAATCTAGGAGCAAGCTTAGAACCTTTTCCATAACGGATAGGGCTCTTATGCGCCTCGACACGAAGAAACACCTTCGTGCCTACCTCAAAATCGTGATCTCGTCAGTATGCTGGTTCTGCATACTTCTTTCCGTCTATCTCTGTGCGTCCCTACAATCTCTGTCTAATCAGGGTAACCTGCTGCTCCATATCCTGTAATAAAGTTGGCCCAAGGGAAACCCTGTCCTCAATTCTGTCCCAACTGAGAGGTGTCCTGCACTCTCTACCATATAATGCCTGAAAGGGAGCCATGCCTATAGAACTCTGAAAACTATTATTGTAAGAAAACTCCACCAAATATAGATACTCCTCCCATCTTGACTGATGATCCATCACGTACATCCTGAGCATATCCTCCAAAATTTTATTCACCCTCTCTGTCTGTCCATCTGTCTCGGGGTGATAAGTTGTGCTGAAATTAATCCTTGTCCGGGGCATACCTTGCATGGTAGTCCGAAATGGGAGGTGTACAAAGGGTCGTGGTCGAAATGATCTTCCGCGGAATCCCATGTAGTCCGATAATCTCATCAAGGTATACTCGTGCCACCTTTGCACTAGCCGTATAGGTAGTCTTCATTGGGGAAAAATGAGCTACCTTCGCCAATTTATCCTTGTTACCATGATGGCGTCGTGGTGGTATCTCGACGTCGGCAATCCAACAATGAAATCCATAGAAATGGTGTCCCACTTCCACTCCAGTGTGGCATGAGGATAGAGAAGGCCAGCTGGATGCTGATGCTCGGCTTTCACCCTCTGGCACTCTAAACAGCGGGATACAAATGAGGCTACATCTCTCCGAAGTCCTCTCCAAAAATACAACTATCTCAAGGTGGCGTGCATCTTCTTCACCCCGGGATGGGCTGAATACGGTGCACGATGAGCCTCTGTCAAAATATCATGTCTCAAGCCTCCATCTCTAGGAACATAAATTCGACCTCTGTGTCTGAGAAGACCATCTGCCTCTAATGAAAATCCATCAAATCTCCCCTCAAGGGGTCTCTGAGACTCAATCTCTGCTCTGGCTGCAAGGTAGAAACTATCCTGAGGAAGCTGCTGCAAGATCCTACTCCGCAAATCTATGCCCACTGAGGTGGCCATAGCCACATGTCTCCATCTACTCAGGGAATCTACAACCACATTCTCCTTCCCTTTCAAATGTTCTACCTCCATGTCATACTCACAGAGTAACTCCATCCAACGCCGCTGACGAGCGTTGAGATTGGGCTGCGTGAAGAGGTGGCAAAGACTCAAGTGATCAGTCCTGAGTGTAAATCTCCGGCCGAGAAGAAAATGTCTCCACCGCACTAAGGCATGTACCACTGCTGCAAGCTCAAAGTCATGGGTCGGATAATTGATCTCATAATCTTTGAGTTTGCGGGACTCAAAGGAAACTACTCTACCCTCCTGCATTAGCACTCCTCCAAGTCCTACCAAGGAAGCATCTGTGCACACGAAAAACTCTCCATGGGGATCTGGTACTACAAAGATAGGTGCGCTCGTAAGGCATTCCTTGATGTATCTTCAAGGCCTCGCTCACATCTATCTCGACCATAAAAACTTCTTCCCTTTCCGTTGAAGAGAAGTGATGGGGTGCGCAACTGGGAAAAATCTGAAAAAACCTCCGTAGTACCTGCGGACCCATGAAACTATGCACCTCGGTCACACTAGTGGGTGTTGGCCAATCCATGATGGCTCAAATCTTGGAAGGATTGACTGCGATACCTTCCGCTGAAATGATGTGGCCCAAATATCGCACCTCAAAGTTTGAAAGAACGCACACTTCTCTAAGTTCCCGTATAGGCGCTGCTCGTGAAGACACCGAAGAACCCTGGCGAAGGTGCTCCTCATGCTCCTCATGTGTGCGTGAGTAAATAAGAATGTCATCAAGGAAGATAAGCACGAAGCGATCAAGGAAGGTCCGAATACCCCATTCATCAAACTCATAAACACTGCGGGGCATTCACAACCCGAAAGGTACCACCGTGAACTCATAGTGGCCATATCTCGTACGGAAAAGTCAGTCTTGTGAATATCCGTCTTTCGCAATCCTAAGCTGATGGTATCCGACTTAAGATCTATTTTAGAGAAAAGCGTAGCCCCTTCATCGATCAAATAAATCGTCAATGCGTGGAAGGGGGTAACGATTCTTGATCGTTACTTTATTCAAATTGACGGTAGTCAATACACAACCAAAGGGATCCATCCTTCTTCTTCACAAAGATAACAGTGCACCCCAAGGGGATACGCTAGGATGGATTAGTCCTTTCTCTAGAAGGTCCTCAAGTCTGTAACTTGAGTTCACATAACTCGGGAGTAGTCATCCGATAGGGTGCTCGTGAGATAGGCTCTTCACCGGAACTAGATCTATATGGAAGTCGATCTCACGTGGGGAGGTAATCTGGTAGCTCCCCGGGAACACATCGGAAAATTCGACAAAATAGGATGATCATCGAGGGAAGGTCCTCTCGACTCATCCTCGATCATCATCACCGACCGTAATAGAAAACATCTCGACAACCCCTGCCGCGCACACCGCTTAAGCTACATAGCAGAGAGATGGTACGAATGGATATGGCCCTCCTAACTCCCGATATCACCGACTTACTCCAAGATCATCTATGCAAGCAACAGTCTTATGGTAACAATCCACTCTAGCTCTGTGAGCGAGACAACCAATCCATGCCTAAAATGATGCCATAAGACCCTAATGGAAGGATCGAAGATCAAAAGTAGTGGTGAAGGGTCCCAAATCCACTACACACTCCTTGACCAAGGAGTCTACAGAAATCTTGGCTCCAGAAGCCATCTCAACGTCCCAACTACGGCCCTGCCTAATTGCCACCAGCCTACAACGCTCTACTAAAGATGGTGCAATAAAAGAATTAGAAGAACCAATCAAATAATATAGAGGTGGAAATACCACCAACACTACTGTCGTCTCAATCACGGTACTCGATGCTCGGCGTGGCGGTTCTCGACCACTTCAGATCCGATGACTCGTGCCATATCTCCAATAGTAGGCTCGAGCTCTGCGTCTTACCCTTGGTAGGGTTATGTGGGAAATCTCTCCAAAGATGTCCAACAACTCCGTAACCATAACAATTTGCCTAGTCCTCTCCGGTGGGAAGTAACTCTAATCGGTATTCTAGATGATCGAGATACGAGATCCGACGATCCGGCCATGGATCGTTGAGGTCTCTGCTGACGAGCTCCTACTGACTAAGTTCTCGGTGCACCCTATGTCCTGATCGGACCACTAGGAGGAGGCCCCATACTACGTCCTCTCTCTACATCAAATCTCTCGAGGAGGTCGCTAAGGTGGACGGGTTCTGCTGCGCCTGCTGCTACCGTGGTGGCCTAAATGAAGCTTGCCTCGAACTCGTCCACCCCGTGGAGGAGGCACTGAATCCTTCGACCTACTATCCTGCATCTACTAAATACGGCTCCGAACTCTGTCTCTAGCCTGTTGTGTCTTCCCCCGTGTCTCCTCTGCAATATAGGCCTTCTCCACGGCCTCTGCTAATGTCTGTGGGTAGTGAATGCGCACTGCACCACCTAAATCCAAGTTCAGCCCCTGATGAACCCGTGAATCCGCACTGCTCATCCTACATATAGTTGACGTACTGGAGTAGGTCCAGAAATTGACTCTCATACTCAACTACTGTCATCGATGCCTGACGGAGGTCATGAAACTCATCTATGCGCTGCTGAATAAATCTCCTGGGTAAATACCTGCTCCTGAAACGTTTCTCAAACACGGCTCACAGTAACCGCTCTCGAGTCAACATAGAGCTTCTACTCCTCGGTCCTCCCCAAACTCCCTGCTCCATCCTTCATAAGATGGATCGCAACACAAGCTTTTGTGTTGCATTACTACAGGACAGAGCTTGAAGCATCCACTCAAGCTCACCAACCAGCCTCTTCCCGAAAACATCCCGTATCACTCGAATAGTGAGATGGGCATAGCTTCAGGATCTCCCGATATGGTCTCGGCGGTGACGTATGACGAATCCTAGATCTCTCGTATGCTCCTCCTCTGCCTAGGGCTCCGAGACCCGTCCCCTATGTGCCGAGATCCCGTCCCCATGTCCTCTCCGTGGTGACTCTACCCTAGCCGACTCTGCATGGAAATTCTCTACTCTGTGCTCCTCGCTGTGTCAAGGGGATGCCTGGGTATCTACTAATGGCTCCAAACTATGCCTAGCAAGTCATCCTCCCAAGGGCTCTCCGCATATAGGCGTTGACATCCTAGAGTGTTTGCAAGATCCGAGGCAGGGCTGCTACGGCTCGCTCCGCGGTGGTATGTCTAGGTCTATGTGAAGAGACCCCTCGCCCAATCCGTGCCTCTGCACAGATCAAGGCGAGAGTTAGTTCACTGTACTAGGTCTTGTGCTAGTTTTCAAAATTTGTTGTTTACTATAATTATCAACATTATGGTTTTATATTTTAAAGGAATAATGTTCTGTGCTAAGTTAAGTGTTCTGTTTCACATTTTTCTGCGTGTGCCCAAAGGTCCCAACTTGAACCCCGGCTCTGATACCAAAATGTAACGCAGCGAAAACGAACGCCACTCTCACGACAACGATGACGACGACGCCGCAACAAACAAACGTCCCAAAAATGCGACAAATTTTTTTTTGTTAACTTTAAGCAAGGTAGTGGATTCTTGTTTGATTTATTTTATCCGCAAGTATTGTGGCTCGCTTGATATTAGGAACTCGATAAGTTTCAATCTTTTACTTTGTATTCGATTGCAAAACTAGAACTATATCGTTATCGCAATTCCATTCACTCGAGCTTTACTTCAAACAATTTCGTATTCGACTCCTCCTTAACGGATAATTATGAGTTTCAAAGCATGGTGATACAAGACTTCATAAGGGTATCTCGACCACCGACCCCTGTCTTCACTTTATGATCCATTTTATAAGAGGGTATAGGTGTCGGGTAAATGTATGTATTATGATTTTATTGATTTTTTTTTTTGATATATTTTAATAAATATCTCATGGAGATATGTAGCATGGATAACACATATATCACTATCTTGATGACTTTTAGAAAACTTTTAATATATGATTATAGATATCTCTCTAAAGGAATTTGATACTTTTAATTTAAGTGATAATTATATATAGATATATTATCAAAATTCATACTCAATTAAATCCATACGCTTATACCTATATTTACAATTTGAAATTTGGTAGGAATAAGAGTCAAATGGGGGAAAAATATTTCAAACATGTTTTAAACCTCTTTGGTTGGGGGCGGTGGATCTCAACAACCACCTGTCCACCATTACTACCTTCTCCTTGCGTACAAGAAGCAAGCTGGCCGCCTAACATTGACTTCACCATATTTTGCAAATCAAATCTCTGCCAAGCCGCCACTATCAATTTGATCAAATAGATTTTGTAAATCTTATTCTATTCAGCCGTCCCAACAAACCTCAACTACTCTGGCCGCATGAAAGCATTAAGGGAAGTAGAAAACTGAAGCCATAGGTGGTACAGGTGGATGTATCAACTGTGCAGCAGTGTTGCTATAATTTCTGGATATGCCATCTGTCAACTATGGACCTTTATACCAACCGCTACGCTTGCTTGTCTAATGCAACACTCTAAAATAGCGACCACAGTAACTAACCTTTGCAAGCATTGCAGCAATTTGAATATTATTTGTGTGATCAGGCCGCTTTGTGTATCAAGTTGTCTATCGTGCATCTCTGCAGAAATGTATCATCATTTTTTTGTATTAGCAGTTATTCTCTTAGACACGATTTAAGGGTGATTGATGGTCTTGATTTTGAGACTAACTTCACATTTGTTTGGGCAGTTGTGAGGCCTGCCATGCAGCTTGATATTTGTGAAGCTAAGACCACTTGCAGTGTCCTAATCTGTAAAGAAAACATTTAAACTATCTGTAAGCATTGCAACAATTTAAATATTCAGCTGTGACAGTCAGCACTTTGTGTATCGAATGCATCCTCAAATACGGGGTTCACCTTCAAGGAGTGAATAGCAAAAAGAAGATTCAATCGCAGCAACACTGCCAGGAATGGAGAGATGCAACGCCACAGATTAAATCTCCCACATCTGGTATTGAGCTTGCAGTCGACCTGGGTATTGCAGAGGGAGAGAAGACTCGGGACTGCGGACGGAAGGAACAGACCGATGTTTTACACATTGTTGACGTGGGCAAATCGAACTCCACGCAAGCAGGTGAAAGCCACATCAGCAGTTCAACGGAACAGACCATGGAAGATTTGCAGGCTCCGTTTAAAAGGGTTGATGTGGCCTCTAAGTAAGAATCATTAATGATAGTGGAGTCGGTTCCGAGCCCACCCATTTCAAATATGCAGGAGGGATATGATTTAAATTGCCAAGAATCATTAAATGTGGCCATTTTAATCCCGCATTGCACTCTATTGAAAATGGTGTCATGGGCCAATGTAATGGTCAGCGAAATCAGCGGAAATCATGGGTGTTTAAATGGCAGATCCGAGACGCAGCATACGGAACAGGTTGAACATCAAATCGATTTGGTGAGGTAAAAGCAAGTGGGTCTGTTACATATTAGAATATTCATGGACAAGAAGCAAACAATTTGCTTTCCTTTTAGAAGCCAAGTATGAAAGGAACAGGCCCTACGTGTATTATATTTACTAATTTCATTGATATCATTTATTGATTTTGGCTTAGAGTAGTGTGCTTTATTAACATGAAGGGGATATTTAACAGTGTATGGTCAATAGGATTAAATACCAGCATATCCATTAGTTTTAATAATACCTAAATATGGATAATATTCAAACTATTAGTGTCTTTGATATACATTAAGGAGTGTTGGGTATTGAACTTGATAGGTTTAAAGTATTTGCATTATAATTTATTTCTACCCAACCCTATTTATAGACATTGCATGGGATTTGAAGTGATTCGATTTCATTTTCTTTGTTAGTTTGCAATGGATTTTACAATAAATTCATGAATGAATAAAGAAACATAAAAAGGGGACTAGAACTTGAAATGCTTCTTGGCATCTTAAAAGCCATTTAAAACTTAAGACCTTCCATCAACTACACAAGAGGAGATGATGCACTAATTTTTTTTTCCAATCTTTCCAACACATTACTTTCAAGTATCCAAACAAAATTTTAATATATTTCCTTTTGTAATTTCTTTCCAACATTCCACAAGAATTCAACAACATTTCCAATAAATTTTTAGAGTAAGAAATACTATCATTTCAATGCAACTTTTCCTTCAAATCTTTTACAACATGTCCTACTTCATGTGGAAAACATATTTGCAATAATGGAAGCTAAAGAAAGCAAACAATATTACATTTTTCCTCCACTCAAGGTGGGTAAATACATGATGTTTTAACATTGTCAACAACAAGGTTCTTGTGCTCCAAAGTGTTCTTCATCCATGCTCCATGTTCCAAGTATTTCAAATCACAACCAAGATAGGGGGAGAGGCAACACTCTCCTCCCAACCAAAACTCAATGGAGAAGAGAAGCAATCTCCTCCATTGACCCCCGAGCCCCAAACACAACACAATGAAGGGTGGTCTCCAACTCAAGGCAACAATACTTGCTTCCACAATACAATTTCTTCACAACATTCAAGGCTAAAATAGATGAAACAAAAGGAAACACAACAACACAATACTTTTCACAACAAGGCTTTCATCCAAGCCAACAAGAGAAGGAACTATGGGAAAGTTCTCCTTATGCCTCCCCATTGAGATGAGAAGCCCATCTAAACCCTCCACAATAAAACTCAAGCCCCTATGACTCTTATGCCTCCCTCAAGTACCCCTTTTTCCTCCCATACTCTTATGCCTCCCTCCTCTTATGGCTCCCTCAAGAACAAGGCAAGAATGTGAACATTCTTACCCAAGATGGGCATCTCTCTCAAACTCCCTCCACAATTTCCTATTCTACTCTTATGCCTCCCTCATGAGTTTTCCCATAGACCTCTCCTACACTACACACTAACATTCTATCCATTTTTCCACAATACACAAAAGCAAACATACACTTTCTACAATTTTAAGCATAAAAGCAACAACAAAAAGAAAGCACAAAGAGAGAGGTTTCCTACCTCTCCATTGGAGAAGCCTAAACCAAGAAGCTTTTCCAAGCTCCCTCCCAAAACAATCCCAGCATGCAAGTCCAAGCTCCTTCTTTTCTCTTTCTCCCAATTCTTTTCTCTCCCAAAAAGAAAAATAACCAAAAAGAACTCTTCCACACAAAAAAACCTCCAACCCCCTCAACAAAAGAGGAAGTTTCAATAAATAGACAAAAGGAAGGAGTGAGGGTGATGTGGCTCCATGTAGGATGCCACATCACACATCCTCAAATCACCTCCCAAAGTCAACTCAAATCCCAAAACACCATAAATGGGTGGTTGGGTTGAATGACATCTCTTTTCCACATCCATCCCTTCCCATGTGTCTTAAGGCACAAATAAATGCAAAATGAAGAAAAGTGCACTCCAAAGTCATATTTCCCTCCCAAAACAATAAATAATCCCCTTTTTGGATTCCCAACCCATAGATATGGTTGGTAAGGGGTTTTGGGAAGTGTGGGAGAAGTTCAACTTGTCCCACAAGTCCCCCAAAATTGCCCTCAATCTCAAATTCGAGATTCAAGGGATTTGGAGTGGTCAACACTCAAAACAAGCATTAAAAACAAGAGGCAAGCACAAGGCTCAAGGAGCCAACCATAAAATTAATTACACCCACTAGACTTCCCTCCAAAACTTAAAAATTAAAACAAGATGTTAATCTAATCTAAACACACTTAGCAAAATAAATTAAAAAAAAAAAGATATCACAAATAAAATCACCTACTAAAGTAAGTTAAAACAAGTAAATAAAATTCTTACCCCTTGGTCACATTAGAAAATTTCCCCTCATGGAAATTTTTCTTAACACATACAAGAATAAAGGTAGCACAATACAATTCACTAGTTGCCTTGATGACCAATTTTTGTAACCACCCGACATCCGTTGTGTTTGGTTCCCAATCCCCCTCATGGTTGTGATCATGCCTTTGTGTTTCTGCAAAATACAAAATACCTCCTTCGGCCTTCATGCTATGTCAAAATATCCAAAATAATCCATATGCATGAAATTTATTAACATCTATACGTAATTCAATCAATCATTATTTCTATGTCTAAATCACAACTTAATTATGCATTTCATCATTATCCAAAATTATAGTAATATAATTTCAACAACTACATTCTACTCATCATGGTGAAGAAATCCAATGTTAGAACACATGCAATATATCCATATAAAAATAATATCGGTATCAATAGTCTGGTCCATGAGTCGTTGTACATCATACCGAAAACAAAATCCAATCATAATCCGATGCATCTAGTCACAAAACATCATGCTAATCAACATAAGTATAAATCATGTCCATATCCAAAGTCTCGCATAACTCAAAATGGTAATCAAATAAGTGTCGTAGGGAAGTGGACATTACATCCCCCTCCCTTAGACTAGACTTCCTCCCGGAAGTCACTGAAATAAGTGTGGAAACTGAGCTCGCAATGATGTAGCATCCTCCCAAGTAGCAAAGCAAACTCATCGTACCTATCCCATTGGACCCGAACCTGATCAATCTCTCTCGTCACGAAGGCCTGTGGTGCTGCGATCTAAAATGCGCACGGCTCCACCATCACTCGCCCCGATCTCGCACCTACAATGCAGTCCAATCTAGCACATGAGAAGGATCAGAAACATATCTCCTAAGCACAGAAACGTGAAATACATCATGGACGCGCGATAAGCTAGGTGGCAATGCTAGACAATAGGCTAAGGGACCAAGGTGCTCCAAAATCTCAAAGGGACCCACAAATCTAGGAGCAAGCTTAGAACCTTTTCCATAATGGATAGGGCTCTTATGCGGTCTCGACACGAAGAAACACCTTCGTTCCTACCTCAAAACCGTGATCTCGTCCTGCTGCCGGTCACGCATACGTCTCTGTCTATCCCGTGCCTCCTACAATCTCTGTCTAATCGGGGTAACCTGCTGCTCCATATCTCGTAATAAAGTTGGCCCAAGGGAAACCTGTCCTCACTCTGTCGTCCCAACCGAGAGGTGTCCGCACTCTCTACCATATAATGCCCGAAAGGGAGCCATGCCTATAGAACTCGAAAACTATTATTGTAGGCAAACTCCACCAAATACAGATACTCCTCCCATCTTGTCGATGATCCATCATGTACATCCTGAGCATATCCTCCAAAATCTAATTCACCCTCTCTGTCTGTCCATCTGTCTCAGGGTGATAAGTTGTGCTGAAATTAATCCTTGTCCCGAGGGCATACTGCATGGTAGTCCAGAAATGGGAGGTGTACAAAGGGTCGTGGTCGCAAATGATCTTCCGCGGAATCCCATGTAGTCTGACAATCTCATCAAGGTATACTCATGCCACTGCATTAGCCGTATAGGTAGTCCTCATTGGGGAAAAATGAGCTACCTTCGTCAATTTATCCACTGTGACCATGATGGCGTCGTGGTGGTATCTCGACGTCGGCAACCCAACAATGAAATCCATAGAAATGGTGTCCCATTTCCACTCCAAAGAGTGTGGCATGAGGATAGAGAAGGCCAGCCTGGATTCTCGATGCTCGGCTTTCACCCTCCGGCACTCTAAATAGTGGGATACAAATGAGGCTACATCTCTCTCAAGTCCTCTACAAAAATACAACTATCTCAAGGTGGCGTACATCTTCTTCACCCCGGGATGGGCTGAATACGGTGCACGATGAGCCTCTGTCAAAATGTCATGTCTCAAGCCTCCATCTCTAGGAACATAAATTCGACCTCTATGTCTCGAGAAGAACATCTCGCCTCTAATGAAAATCCATCAAATCTCCCTCAAGGGGTCTACGAGACTCAATCTCCGCTTCTGGGCTGCAAGGTAGAAACTATCCCGAGGAAGCTGCGCAAGATCCCACTCCGCAAATCTATGCCCACCGAGGTGGCCATAGCCACATGTCTCCATCTACTCAGGGCATCTTCAACCACATTCTCCTTCCCTTTCACATGTTCTACCTCCATGTCATACTCACAGAGTAACTCCATCAACGCCGCCGATTTGACGAACGTTGAGATTGGGCTGCGTGAAGAGGTGGCGAAGACTCAAGTGATCGTCCCGAGTGTAAATCTCGGCCGAGAAGAAAATGTCTCCACCGCACTAAGGCATGTACCACCGCTGCTGCAAGCTCAAAGTCATGGGTCGGATAATTGAGCTCATAATCTTTGAGTTTCATGGGACTCAAAGGCAACTACTCTACCCTCCCGCATTAGCACTCCTCCAAGTCCTACCAAGGAAGCATCTGTTCACATGAAAAACTCTCCATGGGGATGCAGTACTGCAAGGATAGGTGCTCTCGTAAGGCATTCCTTTAGTGTATCAAGGCCTGCTCACATCTATCTCGACCATAAAAACTTCTTCCTCTCTCTGAAGAGAAGTGATGGGGTGCGCAATCCGGGAAAAATCTGAAAAAACCTCCCGTAGTACCCTGCCAGACCCATGAAACTACGCACCTTAGTCACACTAGTGGGTGCTGGAAAATCCGTGATGGCTCGAATCTTGGAAGGATCGATTGCGATACCTTCCGCTGAAATGATGTGGCCCAAATACGCACCTCAGCCGAAAGAACGCACACTTCTCCAAGTTCCCGTATAGGCGCGCTCGCGAAGACAGAAGAACTGGCGAAGGTGATCCTCGTGCTCCTCACGTGTGCGTGAGTAAATCAGAATGTCATCAAGGAAGATAAGCACGAAGCGATCAAGGAAGGTCCTGAATACCCCATTCATCAAACTCATAAACACTGCGGGGGCATTCGTCAACCCGGAAGGTACCACTGTGAACTCATAGTGGCCATATCTCGTATGGAAAGCTGTCTTGTGAATATCCGTCTTCGCAATCCTAAGCTGATGGTATCCTGACTTAAGATCTATTTTAGAGAAAACTGTAGCCCCCTTCATCTGATCAAATAAATCATCAATGCGTGGAAGGGGGTAACGATTCTTGATCGTTACTTTATTCAGCTGACGGTAGTCAATACACAACCAAAGGGATCCATCCTTCTTCTTCACGAAGATAACAGGTGCACCCCAAGGGGATACGCTAGGATGGATTAGTCCTTTCTCTAGAAGGTCCTCAAGCTGCAACTTGAGTTCACATAACTCAGGAGTAGTCATCCGATAGGGTGCTCGTGAGATAGGCTCTGCACCTGGAACTAGATCTATATGGAAGTCGATCTCACGTAGGGGAGGTAATCCTGGTAGCTCCCCTGGGAACACATCGGAAAATTCTGACAAGATAGGATGATCATCGAGGGAAGGTCCTCTCGACTCATCCTCTTATCATCACATCGACCGTAATAGCAAGCATCTGACAACCCTGTCGTGCACACCGCTTAAGCTGCATAGCGGAGATGGTACGAATGGATATGGCCCTCCTAACTCCTGATATCACTGACTCTACTCCAAGATCATCTATGCAAGCAACAGTCTTATGGTAACAATCCACTCTAGCTCGTGAGCGACAACCAATCCATGCCTAAAATGATGCCATAAGAACCTAATGGAAGGATCCGAAGATCAAAAGTAGTGGTGAAGGGTCCCAAATCCACTACACACTCCTTGACCAAGGAGTCTACGAAATCTTGGCTCCGTAATCCATCTCAATGTCCCAACTACGGCCCCCCTAACCGCCACCAGCCTACAACGCTCTACTAAAGATGGTGCAATAAAAGAATTAGAAGAACCGAGAATCAAATAATATAGAGGTGGAAATACCACCAACACTACTGTCATCTCAATCACAAGTACTCGATGCTCACTGGCAGTTCTCGACCGCTCAGATCCGATGACTCGTGCCATATCTCCAATAGTAGGCTCGAGCTCGTGTCTTACCCTTGGTAGGGTTATGTGGGAAATATCTCCAAAGATGTCCAACAACTCGTAACCATAACAAATGCTGCTGGTCCTCTCCGGGGAAGCAGCTCCAACCTGGTATTCTAGATGATCGAGATACATGATCTGACGATCCGGCTATGGATCTGCCGAGGTCTCTCGCCGACGAGCTCCTACCGACCGAGCTCTCGGTGCACCCTATGTCCCTGATCGGACCACAGGAGGAGGCCCCATACTACGCCCCTCTCTCGAATCAAATCTCTCGAGGAGGTCGTTAAGGTGGGCGGGTGCAACGCTGCTGCTACTACTTTGTGGTGGCCTAAATGAAGCTTGCCTCGAACTCTGTCCACCCTGTGGAGGAGGTGCTCGACTCCTTCGACCTACTATCCTGCATCTACTAAATACGGCTCCGAACTCTATCTCTAGCCTGTTGTGTCTTCCCTCGTGTCTCCTCTGCAATATAGGCCTTCTCCACGGCCTCTGCTAATGTCTGTGGGCGGTGAATACACACTGCACCACCTAAATCCAAGTTCGGGCCCCGGATGAACCTCGTGAATCCCACGTGCTCATCTCGCATATAGTCGACATCTTTGGAGTAGGTCCAAATCGACTCTCATACTCGGCCATCTGTCACATCGATGCCCGACGGATGTCATGAAACTCGCCTCGTCATGCGTTCTTTGAATAAATCTCTGGTAAATACCTGCTCCTGGAACGTTCCTCAAATAGCTCCCTGTGCAACGTCTCGAGTCAACATAGAGCTTCTACTCCTCGGTCCTCCCCCAAACTCCTGCTCCATCCTTCGGGAAGATGGATCGCAACACAAGCTTTTGTGTTGCTACTACAAGGACAGAGCTTGAAGCATCCACTCAAGCTCACCAACCAGGCCTCTACCTGAAAACCTCTTGTATCACGAATAGTGAGATGGTCGTAGCTTCAGGATCTCCCACGATATGGTCTCTGGCAGGTGACGTATGACGAATCCTAGATCTATCTCGTATGCTCCTCCCCCTGCATGTCTAGGGCTCCGAGACCGCCCTATGTCTTGAGATCCCGTCCCCATGTCCTCTCCGTGGTGACTCGCCCTAGCCGACTCTCTGCATTGAAATTCTCTACTCTGTGCTCCTCGCCGTGTCGAGGGATGGCTGGGTATCCCAGCATGCAAGTCCAAGCTCCTTCTTTTCTCTTTCTCCCAATTCTTTTCTCTCCCAAAAGAAAAATAACCAAAAAGAACTCTTCCACACAAAAAAACCTCCAACCCCCTCAACAAGAGAGGAAGTTTCAATAAATAGACAAAAGGAAGGAGTGAGGGTGATGTGGCTCCATGTAGGATGCCACATCACACATCCTCAAACCACCTCCCAAAGTCAACTCAAATCCCAAAACACCATAAATGGGTGGTTGGGTTGATTGACATCTCTTTTCCACATCCATCCCTTCCCATGTGTCTTAAGGCACAAATAAATGCAAAATGAAGAAAAGTGCACTCCAAAGTCATATTTCCCTCCCCAAAACAATAAATAATCCCCTTTTTGGATTCCCAACCCATAGATATGGTTGGTAAGGGGTTTTGGGAAGTGTGGGACAAGTTCAACTTGTCCCACAAGTCCCCCAAAATTTCCTTAAATCTCAAATTCGAGATTCAAAGGATTTGGAGTGGTCAACACTCAAAACAAGCATTCAAAACAAGAGGCAAGCACAAGGCTCAAGGAGCCAACCATAAAAATTAATTACACCCACTAGACTTCCCTCCAAAACTTAAAAATTAAAACAAGATGTTAATTTAATCTAAACACACTTAGCAAAAGAAATTTAAAAAAAAGATATCACAAATAAAATCACCTACTAAAGTAAGTTAAAACAAGTAAATAAAATTCTTACCCCCTTGGTCACATTAGAAAATTTCCCCCTCATGGAAATTTTTCTTAACACATACAAGAATAAAGGTAACACAATACAATTCACTAGTTGCCTTGACGACCAATTGTTGTAACCACCCGACATCCTGTTGTGTTTGGTTCCCAATCCCCCTCATGGTTGTGATCATGCTGTGTTTCCTGCAAAATACAAAATACCTCCTTCGGCCTTGCGGCCATGTCAAAATATCCAAAATAATCCATATGCATGAAATTTATTAACATCTATACGTAATTCAATCAATCATTATTTCTAGGTCTAAATCACAACTTAATTATGCATTTCATCATTATCCAAAATTATAGTAATATAATTTCAACAACTACATTCTACTCATCATGGTGAAGAAATCCAATGTTAGAACACATGCAATATATCCATATAAAAATAATATCGGTATCCAATAGTTTGTCCATGAGTCGGTTGTAGATCATACACGAAAACAAAATCCAATCATAATCCGGATGCATCTAGTCACAAAACATCATGCTAATCAACATAAGTATAAATCATGTCCATATCCAAAGTCTGCATAACTCAAAATGGTAATCAACTAAGTGTCATAGGGAAGTGGGCATTACATCATATTTAGCTTGATTGTAATAGCATATAATATATACGCTATCATTAAATATATATTTGTTAATATTTATGCTGAAAGGTGTGAGGTACAGTGACAACAAGGTAGGGAAAGTTATGATGCTATCTATGTGAAGAAAAATTCAAAGAGATTTTTATAAAAATATATTTTATGAGCGATAGTAATAATTTAAAAATATTTTATAATAACAAGAATTGAAATAAATTTCAAATTTATAGAAGAGCTCACACGTCACAATACATCAAAATTGAATTATAACTAAAACTCGAAAATATAATGAAAGAATGTTAACAAAATAATATTGTGTTGGAGATTGTAATCCCACATCTTGTGCTTGTTCTCTTATAAACACTTGCAAACGATTGTTGACATTGAATTAGGGAAAATCCCAAGGAAGTATGCCACATTCCTTTTCCAGATTTTGTGTGCAACTTTTCTTATTAATAGTTTCAGTGTGATTTATAGTTGTTAGATGTGATTGCAAGTTGCTTCATTCTCTATGGAATGATATATATAGCTGCAATTTTTAGTCATTTTGTATGACTGGTATGAAGCAACAAAGTTATGCCAATTTTTTTTTTTCTAAAGAGCACAAACTCTCACATTTCTTCAATTTGTATGCAAGTGTAACTTTCTAAATACATCATCCACCCTCTATAGCCCTCATTTGGTATTAGAATAGTAGTTTTACCTCCATTGATTGCATCGACATAGAGTAAGAATCTTACAACCCATCAAATACAATAGTATAATAACAAAAAATATAAATATTAGTCTATAAGCCTGAATGTTTTATTGTGCTTCAAAGAAATATTAGATCTTTCTTAAAATGGATACCTAGAACTAGCAGATGTAGCATGCTATAATACATTTTGACATGCATATAAGAATTTTCTAAGTGAGAATAGAAAGAAGGATTCAAATGCAGATTTCTTTATTTTTCAAGTAGTCCATCATAACATTTTCTCAAGGATTATAGCAGGATCCAAGTTGAAGCAAGCTTGGGATATTCTAGAAATAAAACTGTATCAAGGCATGAATAAATTAAATACTACTATCCTTTAAATGATATGAAGGGGTTTTGATACAAATTAGATAAAAATGTCTAAATCTATTGATTCATACCGTAGAAAAATTGCAAGTCTTTCTAATCAAATCAGGTCTCATGGTGAGACTATAGAAGATATAAGAGTAGTTGAAAAAATAGTAAGGAACCTCCTTTCCTTATTTGATAAATAATTTTGGTTATAGAAGAAATTAAATCTCATCTCAGTTGACTGTATATATTGAGCTCCATACAAATCTTGTTATTTATGAACACAAGATCAATCGCTCATCTAGTTCCTTAGAGCATGCATTCAAAACTCGAGATTCAGACAATCATCATAGAAGAAGAGGAAAACCACATTCAATATGTAGAGGTAGAATTCCAAATGCTGGAAGAAGAAATCCTGTAAATACAAATAGAAGTGTCCCATTTATCAGAATTTGAGACAAAACTAGTCATATGATGAAAGACATGAAAAATCATAAGTGCAATGTCATTACAAAGTGGACAATATGGTAATTATGCTCATGAATGTAAAATAAGACAATATGATTTGAATAATATGTAAAGTACAAAGTTTTTAAGGAAAACCATATTTAAAAGTTCAATGTTTCTAGCTTACAATTTTGAGAAATAAAGTCAAAATGATTTATGTTATTTATATTCAAGTTGTAATAACCATCTCGCTTGGTAATATTGAATTGTTTTCAAGATTCAAGTAGTTAGTTCATTATTACAAAAAGTGTTAGTAATGGGAAAGACTAATATACACATTTTAACCTATTATGCGGAGAGTAAAATCATTGAATATGTTTAATAGGTTCTAGAATTAAATAATAATGTCATGGGGTTTCGGAAACTAGTTTCGAAGTGGTATAGAATAACATTCAAGAAAAATAAGTATGTAGTTTTGGATCAATTTCTATATAATATACCGATTGCTAAGGTGAAAATGAAAAAAAATCAAATGTTTCCATTGAGGATCAAGAAATATTTGAGTTAAAATTTATTCAAAACATTCATTATAGTGAGTAATCCAAATCATCATACTACTATCTAGTTGGTAACCCACATCACGTATCATTACATCGATTCCTTCCAACAACCAACAATCCACAAAGATTTACCACATCGACCTATATCAATTAATAATCACTGCATTGAGATATTTATTTTTTACTAAACAATTACCAAGATCGGATTAAAAACCTCCATTAATATATTTCTTTAGCAAGAACTTTGCATGATAAATGTTTTCTTGAAATATTTCAAATTATCCTCACGAAGATCTCACATAAGAGAAATCTATCCTCTCAAAAAATTTCTCAAAATTTAGTAGCATCTTCTCTCAATCGAAACAATGCAATGAATTTATGTCTAAAGCAAATAAACATTCACCAAAGCCCACATGGAGTGTTAGAAAATGACCAATTAAAATCATAGACTTGTTGAAGTGACACCTAGATAGTCCAAAATCTCAATGAAAAGTTACCCCCAAAGGATAACAAATGTCAAAATTGAGGGCATGTGGATGATAATAAGGGACCAAAAAGTGTCCAAAATAACATTTGATAGGCATTTTGAATGCAACTTTTTTGCATTATGGTCTTTTCGTGTAATAACGTGATCAACCCATAACACGAGTATATTATGGCTTGGTAATTCCAAGACATAATGTGCTCTCATTATAACACGAGTGAAAAATTTAAACTAATTATATTCCATTGTTTGGTATGATTATATGTAACCAACCTGTTAGATGTATAACGTTTCCTCCTAACCGGTTTCTCTCCTTATATTTATACGCTATTTACATTGTAATATATTATTCAACATTTCCACATTTATCCTTTTCCTATAGTGGTATAAGAGCATGGAAGAGTAGAGGCAGGAGCATGGGAGAGTGCAGAGAAATGTTGGTAAAATAGTTGTTTTGAATCATTGCTTCCCATCCTACATGGAAATCCCCCACAAATGTCTGTGTCTTCTTCAAGTTGCTCAACTTGTTCATGGAATTAAAGTTAAAGGTGGCCTCCTCCTCAACATAGAGACACAACCTTTATATTAAATCAACATGTAGTACAACTCTTAGGCTTCCATAAGTTGTTATTTAGTCATTAGGTTTAATGGACACCATTTACATAAACTGAAACTTTCCTGAAATAAACATTTTTGAGTGGGTCCCACATACTGTCAAAATATATAATTATACCTGGAGATATATAGAGTAGTCCTCTACAACATAAAATCATCACATTTTCCAAAAAATAAATTCTTTGTCACTATGCTCAATATCTCCCAATTTGCTACTTAACTAGAGTTTTAGGTGGGTTTCAAACATGTTTACCTTCTTAACAATCATTAACAAAAATGTGACAATTGAACTACCACATTATACTTGAAAAATAATCATATATGACCTAATTATCCATGCCAATTATCTCATGTCCCCATTCAAAGTATGCAATCCACAATGAGCATCAGAAAGTCAAAGTTTAGCACAAAAACATAGCTTTAAAAACCTGGTTTCCAAAAAAAATCAATATCTTTGAAAATATTCATTACCTAGACCTTAAATTTAATCCACAACATCATGATAACCTCCTCTAACTTACCCAAGTCTCTTCCATGCTCAAATACATCTGAATTAGTTGCACCACTGAAACTTTCTTGATTCTTCCTACTTTGTTCTCAAGAACATGCTTCAAAAGAACTTCATACATCCACTAAACATCTGCTATATGACCTGATATACCTCATACACATGCTATTCCATGTCAGAAAAAATACAACTTGTCTCACCAAGAATTTCTTACACCATTTCTCATGTTACTTCACCATGCACAATGCACTATGACTATGAATGGGCCTAGAATGAGCTGACTCAACCACAACTCTTCATGAAAAGACCATGATGACATATTAAAGAATCATTAACACCTCTCACACATCATAATAACCTTGATATACCTCATGAACAGTTCATAAAGTGTTTGGAGAGCTCATACTATGACGATGCCTACTAGAGCATGCTCCAAAGCACCATAGAACTTCACTAAAACTAGACACTACCCATCAACCTTCATGTTTGACCTTTATAAACATCACATGAAGACACCAATGACACCATGACACCCTTTTCCATCAATGAACTTTGAAATAAATGACAATTCTATAGACATAAAGGACAACAATCTCCCCCTTTTTTATTGATGACAACCACCTTCAGAAACAATGATGGAAATCAAGAATGCAAAAAAACCTACAAGACCTATTTTTCATGTTTTGGATGCCTCTCCCCTTTTAGATATATGAAAAATTATATATGAAAATAAAACATGAAAAATGACCACTCAAGGCATAATAACAACAATGCAATCAACTTACTTGATCACATGACTCCCCCTTGGAATGTACTATGTTTTCTTGTCTTCATAATAAAAAATTAGATTCATGGACCTGAAATAGCAAATCCCCCTGAAAAAATACATCATCTTTCAAATTCATTCAAGCTAAACATCACCTCTTAGGTTTATATCATGTTAGGAACACAACTTTGCCTCCAATCTCTAGCACATCAACATTTAGGACTAAGAGCCCTAAAGCACATCTTGAGACAATTTTTACCATCTTTTATCAACTATAAAATCAAATGTAGCATATGAAATAATATTTTGATGCTCCCCTCATCATCACATCATTGTTTAAGAAAATACAAGGTCATTTACCTTTATCATCATTCATGGAGATGGGTCAACACAAATTACATAGTCCTAAAACAATATTTTAGTCATAATTGATTTCTTTTATAAAAGCACATTTGTTAGACGATGTTGTTTATTGCTCGTAATTCCTTCACAATAAAACTATGTTATACATTGTTTTATATAAATAATATTCTTATATACTTTTGTTGGGATTATGTTAACCTTAATATGTACCAAAATCACAAACTTTAGCTCTTGAACTCAGAACTAAAACAAACAAGTCATGAGCATGATCCCTATAATGCAACTTCCAATTTTCTTGTTCATAAAACAATATGGAATAACTTTTATGTTCTTAGAAAAATGGAATCACACATAGGTGTTATACCCATGCATGTACCCCTAACACTTGTCAACACCTTCTTGTGTCAATCAACTTTGATCATAGATTGTTGTATTTCAGTCCTTAAGACATTCAACCCTATCTTGGAGCACACATTTATAGCACATAGACCAATGGACATTCTTATTTATACATGTAGATTGATGTGCACTTTGGAAAATAGGTTCTATAACATGTATTTTTTTCTCAAATGTTTAAAAAAATTTATACTTATGCAATGTGCTCACAAAATTAGAGAAATATTTTCAAGACATAATCTCTAATAATGATCAAATTCCTCACTATTACGCTATCTATCAATACTTTGTAGTTTTAAATTTGAAACATGACACCATTATATCATGAATTCCCCTTATCTTACCATGGATAACTTTAAACTTAACATATTTATTCTATGCCTCATGAGATATATAATCACTTTCAACACCAATTTCTCCGATACAAGCTTGGGAGACTCATATTTATATTTTTATCTCCAATGTTTTGAGGGTTTTTTCATGGTGCTAGGCTTTTTTATGGATATTAGTAAGATGATAACTCTCTGTATATTCTCTTCATACCTTTGGACTCACTATTCCACATGTCCATAGATAAAAACTTCTCAATTTTGTTGTAATTCCCCAAACTTCTGAATTTAAAAAACACACTAAATCCAACTACAATTTCAATCTAACTGATTATTTTTAAGCATTTAAATTAATTTATCCTATTCGTTCTAATAATTAAGAAAACTATCATTAGGGTATAATATGTATTTGGTCCATAATGAATACATACGAAATTTATTTAAAATTATCTTCTAAGTAGTTAAGGGCAACACCTTAAGTCATTTTCGATTTAATCCTAGTTGTAGCAATGTATTTTAATACTTCCCTAAGTTACCCCCATCTAGGTTTATTCACCCCACTAGTTAAATTAAATACTCAGCCCACCCATGTCATGTTGTAGGAATTAATAGGATCCCTTAGATTGTTTTAATCTGGGCCATAGATTTTACTGATTCTCTAAAAGTAGTAATCCATCATATTTTGGTTTATATTTTAGTTTTTTTCCATGACCATTTTGTCTCTCATTTTTTAGGTTGAACGAGGAGAGCCATGGAGGATATGAAATCAATTGTTTTTTTGGTAGGGTTTTTATGGAGGAAATTTCCTCCTCTATAATAAATCTACCCTCATTTTGTTTTAAAATCTAGGTTTACAATCTCTCTTTTTTGAAATATTACCAGAAGAAATTTTGGTTTTGAGTAATGAATCTATCCATTATTTTTTCAAAAGAGATCTGATTCCCATATGTATATATATATGAGTAGGGGTTCAGATTAAAAATACAGTACAAATACAAATCCCGTATTGTGTGTTTGCAGCCTCTTGTTGTGGGTCAACAACACATGATTGTAGTGTGTCAACAACCTTATATTTATCTCTACCTAATATATTTGACTATTTCGTAGAAAATCAGAACTTTCAAAATTACAGTTTCAATAAATATTTATCTGTTTACATTTGCGGTTTGATTTTTTATTTAATTGTAATTTACAGTTAGAATATTAAAAAACGATCTAGAGACCATAAAATTCCAGGCCTGAAGTCTCCATGTAGTCTTGTCACATGCCGAGACAATAAAACACCCAAAAAAATCTCACCAAAATAAAATTTAATTTTGGTCAAGGTGTTACGATCTTTTTAGCTGCCGTGGCATACTCTCATACATCCAATATCCACCATTGCCAAGAGATATCCTTAAACAAACTGTTATAAGAAAGAAAAGATAATAACATCTCACAACTCAATTTAAATTCTGCATCCATGGAGAATGTGCTCTCTCTCTTTTCTTATATTGAGGCAAAAACCATTTTGGCCTTAATTTCAATCTTTCTCGCAGCTTTTATAGCCAACCTGTTTATCTCAGCAGTGAAGTCGAGCAAGAGTAGGAAGAAGAAATGGCCCCCATCTCCACCCACACTGCCATTGTTGGGTAACATGCATCAGCTCAATAAGGGCGGTACTCTCCTCGCGGCGTTAACAGACATGGCGAGGTCATATGGGCCAGTCATGACCGTGTGGATGGGACCATTTCCGGTCGTAGTTCTCACCGGCCAAGCTCCAATTTGAGAGGCGCTGGTTACCCAAGCCTCCAATTTTGCAAGAGTAGGAAGATACTCAATAAGGGCGGTACTCCTAAGCGCTACGTCAACCAATTCACCACCGCCGGCTTTAGAACCACCATTAGTTCTCCTTACAACGAGCTCTGGACAGCATGTCCACAGCTGTAGAATGGGCTCTGGCTTATCCAGCTGTAGAATGGGCTCTGGCTTATATGATTCGCCATCCAGACGTCCAACGGAAAGTCCATGAAGAAACAAGAGAAGCGGTCTCTGGGGATAACACTGAATGCATAGTCGACTTGGAGAAACTGCCATTTTTGGCAGCTGTGGTGAAGGAAACCCTGAGAAAAGAAGCGATTGCGCCTCTCGCTGTTGTTCATGAAACCGTGGAGGAATGTAAGGTGATGGGCATAACTATACCTGCTAAAGCTGGAGTGATTATAAATCTAGACACCATTTCTACCGATCCTTGGCTTTGGAATGATCACGGGGATTTCAAGCCAAGTAGATTTCTGGGCGAAGTTGATTCAGATAAAATGAGGATGGCATATCTGCCATTTGGAGCAGGAAGGCGAATATGTGCAGGAATGGATGTTGCCAGCGTCCATATTCCGATTACTCTTGCCAATCTGATCATCAAATTTCGGTGGTCCAGTGCGAATGAAGGGATCCCTCCAGATCTGACTCCCGACATTTCAATGATTCTCAAGTGCATGAAATATCCTCTCGAAGCTGCTATTAAATGCCGCTGATGATATTTTCTTAATAGGTTAAACTTGATCCGCCTGTTTTATTTACTTTCAAGTAGCTCCATGGGTTTTTTAGCTGGATTGTAATAGCATATAATATATACCATCATTAAATATAATATTTGTTTCAAGGTAACAAATTTTGTACGGAGACTATAATACGGTGGACTTAAAATATGGGGAAAAATGATAAATACCATAAAATTGGGTAATTTATATATATCAAATACATAATATTTTTTAATAATTCAAAGATAATTTTACAACAATGAGAACTCTTACTATTTACGAGCAATCGCATGTGTATAATGCAATGTGAACGCCGAACAGTATATGTTATTTGATTTAGAGGGATAGTTATTATTTTTGTAGTTGATATTGATAAGGGGTGTAAATGATTTTGTAAGTGTAGGAATATATATGAAGCATTACATTTAAAGGTGTTATCTCTACATTTCACATTTGTTACAAATTCGTACATATACATTTGGAAATCTTATATCATGAGTGGTAGCCTTTTGTACATTTGCGGGCTATTTTATCTGAACTAAACATGAATACATGAAGACTTTTGTACATTTGCAGATTTTTATATCATGAGTGGTAGCCTTTTGCTTATGCTCTACCCATCTTCGAGATATATCAACATATCCCTCTTATTATTCTTAATTGTTAAAGGCCCTCAAAAGATCCATTAAATGCACATTGAATTGTCTATCACGGACCACTAAATGTGCAATGAGAGCTTTGTCATAGCCCACAAAATGTCCATTGAGATCCTTTGTAAGTTTAAATCACGTTCTTAGTTCCAGGTCTTTAATCAAGGGTATTTTTTATGTTTAATTTGAATGTGCACATAGAACTCCCCTTTCACATTTGCACAAAAGTCTTATGTCCTTGCTCTCTGGGATCTGTTTTGCTACCGTATGTATGTGCACCCAAGAATTCAATAGAAAATATAAGTACTTGATTGACAAGCTTCTAACCCAAATTTGAGGTCCAAGATATAGAGCACCGTTCTATTTTTCCTTATATTTAATAATGTATCATTTATGCAATGGGCAACTTGAAACTTCAAATTTGAAAGTGTAACGCACCAAAATTACCAACACAAGAACAACATAGTGAAATACAGGATAACTTTTTTGACTTGCTTTGACTCAACACGACACAACATGTCGTCACAAGGTTACAATCATCACTTGGAATCATTTGTTACGGGGAAGACTACAAGGTCAGCACGGAAACGTTCACACTTATCAAAGACAATTTATTTTTCTTTTGACAAGACAACATGAAAGTCCAATCCACATGACACACTCACGGCTAGGGCAAGCCACAGTAAGAAATGGTTAGGGTTTATTTATTTTGGTAAGACGCCCTTTAGCTCATGACTTAAGTTTTCAGAAGGAAATCAATATATGGTTTGCACAAATTCATCTCACCAACTGAGTTAATTTCTTATACACTGAAGAGTAGTTCACTTAAAGTCTTCTCCTACTTACTAAATCTTAATATCTTCCAGAAACTAACCATTGTTTTCCTTTAAGCTTGTTTAAGAGTTCACCCCAAAGGGATAGTGTTCGCTAGTTTAGCTAGGGGTATCGATTAATAAAAGTTTACCTCACAAAGGATGTTTTCATTTTGATCACTCATGGAATTATTTGATTTCAAATAGATCACCTTTACATTTATTTGTTGAATATAAAATCATTATTTTTGTTTAGCTTCTTTAAGGGTTAACCGACTCATTTTTCTTTACTTATAAAATATTGTCGCTAAGTCTTAGAAAGATTTAACTTAATAATTTATTCTCAAGATCAAAGTTTTACAATACTCATATCAATGTAAAGATTGAATGCCATTTCTCACAAGGATAATTTCAAGCTTAACTACACAAGAACAAGACACTTTATTTCACCATTACCAAACAATACAAGGCAAGAGGTCATATCAACTCTTTACAAGCAATGTTACACAATTTACAACACATTGGACATTTTTACAAGGAACTTCATAATGGTACAGATGAAACTTTTACACTCTTTTCTTCTAGTCTACTCGCATAATCCATCTGCACAAATATTAACTAAAGTCAGTTCGCAAGAACTGAGCATGTTAAGGCTACACCATGCAATAGTAGGCTAACAATTAACAATATCAAGAAAGGAATATTCTAAATTCAGAAATGGATTAAAACACAACTCACAACTCCAATATTAATCTCATGAGAGAGAAAACTAAATCATCCAACAAGGAGAAAGTCCAAATACTAGTAAGAACAAAATTACATAAATCAAGGCAAGACCTTATGGGTTGGGAACAAGAAAGTCAAGAGTGTTGATATCTCCTTCATGTAATCCTATGGGTTACGTGATTGGAATCCAAAATTTACTCCATCCAACTAAAGGGGTCCAAGAGAAGATAAAGCGTACTAATTATGATCGTAGGCGCGAAGCAAAAATGACGTTATCCAATTCTTCCAGGGCTCCAAAGTAATATGGGTTCGATGCCCTTAAAAGAACGCAACTATAGTTTTGGTTTTAACCAAGGAGTTTACCACTACCTCCTTATCGGATTTCTTAAAACGTAGTACTAGTTAACCAAAACAAAACCACTTTTCCAAAAGCGTACGAAAGGGACACAGAAAGGGCCATTATTCTACCCACAAACCCTATCCTAATCATCAACTTCTCCACATAATATAAGGGAAGACTAAACCCAAAAGTCGTTAATAATTTTTATATAATTGTGCAATGTCAATAAACATTAAAATAAAAATTGATTTCCCTAACAAGGCCACAAAATGGGACCTTTTAGTAACCAAGTTTGAAGTATAAGGTATTCGAGTTCGAAAACAAAGGGATTCGATACGCAGAGGGCAAAACACCAACGATGCCCCAGACTCAAAAGACCTTACTACGAGTACAAGCACAAACCAAGAACCAACGCACATAGCTATCGGGAAGGTTACGCGGTGCGTCGTGGCTAGAAGTTCTATGAACTCCTTGCAAAGGTAAAGAAGATGGAAAATTTTACCCGATCCATGTGGGCTTATCGAGGAAAAGTCTTAGCAAATATCAAAGCAGATAAATATAATAGCCACCTATGATATTATCACACGAAATCATTGTCATCTAACAGAAACGAGTTCACGAGTCCAAGACCATGGATTCACCTACAACTTTTGTTTGGTGAGCTAGTAATAGCTTGCTTTGCGATCTTAATAAAAATTGTAGACATTTCATTCAGTTAAACTTACAATGTTTCCCCTTGCTTTAATCATACAAGAGTTTACATCAAGAATTAGGTATAGTAATACTCTCAACACGTGGAGGCCAAAAATAGATGCCAGGTTATCCCTCATCTAGACTAGGTACAACAGTCAACCATGTACAGTTCTAAAACAAACCCCAAATGCCATTTTCTAATCAAACATAAAGTAAGGAATGCCCATAGGTTTAAACAAGTTTCAGACACAATGTCACTATTAATGTACCTTTTAGCAAAACAAGAGAGCCCTAAACAAGAAATGCGTATTTATTCAACCAAAAGAGGTATGTAGGCTTAACCTTCTATTTAGTAACCTTCAATTATAATTACCATCACAGAATTCTTTTTAAAAGAAAGTCATATAAGCAAACAAAACTCAATAATGTTTCCTTCCCTACGAACTAGTGCGCATCACTCAAAATTGCAGAACCCATTTAGACAAATATGAAATAGAGTAAGCTATAAGAGAGGAAGGAACATTCCAAGCAAAATCAGTGAAATTGGAATAAGATTTAAAGGAACAACCACACAATCAGCAAAGTGATATAAACAACCACGAAAACATCTAGTATAGGCACCATTTAAGAGGAAAGAATATTCATTTCAAGATCTTTGAAAGAAGGTAGAAAACTATTACGAGGAGTAGAATTAACATGCCTGATTATAGTTCTTTCTTCCAAGCTCTTGTTGCTCTTTCCCATAGGGCAGCTTGAAGGCATCATGCTTTTCAACATCTGAAAACCAGGGGCTGTATGGCTGTGGGAAGCATTGTTTTCTCTATGGTCTGGAATCCCTGATGAAGTCTTCGGATGACTTGGAGAAGGATCAGAGATCTCGGGTTTTTGATCCATCATCTATGAAGATGAACCCTGCTCTAGCTTACCAACTGCTGCTGTTGTAAGTCATATGCCCCTGTTGAGGATGCATGCATTTCTTTTTGCAAATGTTGCTGCTGCTCGTGATATAGTTGTCTTAGCCTTGACACCTCCTTTTTCAATGCTTCACAGTGTGCATTCTAAAAAAATCTTGTCTTGTGCAAGAGCAGCAATTCTTTGCTTCAAAGCACTGTTATCAACATTCATTGTCAAAGCAGAAGTCTTTCCGATCAGGAGAAAAACTGCAAGGTTAAGGGCAAAGGCACAGACAGAATTTGTGCCAAACACGACATAGTCCAAGTGGAATGTAGAGTTATCCTTGAGTAAAGGGAATTCAACAAACAACCAGGGTACAGTCAAGAACACAAGACAACAGGGTGCAACATAGTACAATGAGGTGATGGGATTCAAGGCGATTCCCTTTGAAGGTATAGCAGTAGCACTGCCATGGCCCAAGATCCATACACGACCTTTTTCCATTGCTTCTTTATCTCCTCCATCAGACCCTTGGCCAAGGAGTCTCAAAGTTACATAGTTTAGTACTGTCCCAAACATTGTGCTGTGACCTTCAATGTGTAACCCCCATCCACCGCCTTCATTATGCCTGATGATTGTACAAGTAACGACACATTTCTTTTTGATGCGCTTCCGCTAAAACAACATTTAGTGCTCCTGTTACATATAAGACAATAACCAAACCTGGCCTAAGGAACATAGGACCACCATAATCACCAGGCCAGTGCCCATCATGTGCTTGAATGTTTGCATAAAACCGTATGGCTCGAATCAGTGCAGTCTTTACTGCCTCCTTGGTGACGTCATTGGCACTTTCTATTTTCACTTGAGGTGGAAGAGGGGGAAACGGATTCTCTCTGGCAACTGTAATCGCATGAGAAGATCTGCTCTGTATGAGATACTCTTCCCTGAGTTACAACGTAAGACAAGAAAGAAAACAATAGAGAAGCTCTGTACTAAATTTCATCGGGTCTCCTGGTAACACTCTCACTGTCACACAATCGATTTGGAGATACACACTCAGTGTATGTTCTGGATCTGAAAGATATCCTGCTACCTTCATCTCCCAAGACATTTTCTCCAACATTGCATAGATCTCCTGTGCCTGTGGGTGCGATCTGTCACCTACACGGAAGCATGCGCCATTATTGGCTTCGCCGAGTTGAGCACTTGCTACGGGCCAAGCTTGATAGGTCAACAACAAAAAAGCGAGCCAAAGCGTGACCAAAGTCACCGGAATCAGTCGCAAGAAGGAGACAGATCGCATCTATGGGCAGAGTGGAAAGAAAATGACACAGCAAAGCAATTTGTGCTCCGTGAAAATTCTGATAAAAACAGATCCGCCTGTATGAGATTATCTTCCTTGAGTTACAGCGTACAGCAAGAAGATCTCAAAGGAGAATCTTCGTAAATAAATTTCATCAGATCTGGGGGCAGCATCAAACTTTCGGTGCAAACATTTCAGCTGTAGCTTGTAGGGTGATAATTCCAACAGAAACCTTTATGCCTGCCGACCCAATGACTCGTTGAAGAAGCCCATAAAAATGCAAGGCAAATCGTGCTTCATGAATATTCTGATCTGAAACAGGTCTGCCTCCATGAGATCCTCTTCCATGAGCTTGAAGGAGAATCCCGAATTGAGAATGTATTCTACACTGAACAGAACGCAACATAGATGGACGACCTACCTGTTCGAAGCACTCAAAAGCTTCAACCAAACTGCAAAATGTCTGTCGCCTGGCTAAGGAAGGTCCGGCAGAAAACACACACGCAACACTCATGGAAGCGGCAGACCAGGGGCACGAGAAGTCAAGGAAGGTCGAGCAGGTCGTAAAGGCTGCATGTCAGAAGTGGTTGAGAGTTTACTAGAAGAGACAGGCGGCCAACATTGCCCCATCTTTCATTTGGTCAAGCAATAAGATATGGCGGGAGGCCATACACTCCTCCACGCACCCCCACTTGCCGGGAAACAAAAAAAAACAGAAACCTTCAACCCCACGCCAACCAAAGGAGTAAAAGCCATAAAGGTCGGTGGATGACAAGGAATAGAAGTTGTGAGTTGGGGGGCATTACGTAAAGGGGAAAGGGTGCAATTCTAATTTTATTTTCCTTTTTTATTCAATCTGAGTTCAACGTTGCTCATTTTATTTGATATGGAGTTTATTGTATAGCTTGCAATTTACACCAAATTTGCAGTTCCTAGCAGGTTATACTATTTTCTCAACAAAAATGAACAAATGTATTGACAATTAAAATATGTGAAAAAGTAGCACAAACCGCTCCAAATTAAGCACTACGGACTGAGAATGGTAATTTTAACATGGATTACATTTTCTATAGACTTCTAACAAGGAATTGGGGAAAACCTTGCAAAGAAGCATTTTCCCGAGGGCTCAAACTGAAAAAAATGTGATTCAAGCTAAAATTTACCCATAGATAGTATCTCTTATATTGGCATCATCAGGGTAAACTTGAATTCTGTAATATATTAAGAATTACACCAAAAGTTACTCAAAAGTAAAGCAAGTTACACTAATTAATTAGGAAAACTGATGGGAACTGTAATGACTACAAATAACCTTTCTAAAGCTAAATCTAGGAACTCCTACAAAATATAAGATCCATTCACTCCATATATCTAAAATCGAAGATATAACATACCATAAAAGTTATCACTAAGATATGCCAACATCATTTGGCCATTAAAATCATCACAGAAGTTGACTCCAATACTGGATAAAGACTTAAAAGGGGCAGTAGTGTGTGTGCAAGTAGAAAAACAAAAATATAATAGAAATAATAGAAATTGTTTTGACTTGTGCACCCTACTTAGCAATGTCATTAGATCAACCACTTGAAACAAACTAAATAAACTCACTACATGCCTTTCAGCATAAACAACTTCAATGTTCAGCCCAGTTCCATGAGGAAACACTCAAGATAGTATCCCTAGATGAAGCGCGTTTCTCTTAAGACATTATACTAAACGCCAGAATTTTGTATTGTTCTTAAATAAGTTGCAGAGATAAGGAGTTCAAAACTCATAATAACAATCCCAGCTCAAGTTGAATGTATTGCAACACTAATTTGTAAAATAAATAACACAATGATAGCAATATTTATTTGATGAAAGATATCAGTTTATGTGCTTTCAAATCACCTTCAATGGAAATGAATAGGTGGTAAAAACATGTAACAAGTCGTGCACCTAATTCGGGAGTGACATCAAATTAATCATGTCGTAACTTCATAATCTCTTCTCATCTAATACCTTCCGCATTAACTACTATTTCTAATCCATCACCCTAAGGAATAACATAACACCCTTATCAAGACCGTAGATGTGATATTTGAATGACTAATCACAACAAAAAATATTCTAACATGCCAGCAAAAAATACAAAAAGTTACATGCAAAAATTGGAAAATATATGAATACAAGATGGAGGTCATACATTGTATATGTCTCTTTATGAAGCTGAAGCAAAAATATCCTTCACAAGATCCACTGCTTCAGATTCTGACAGGGGAGTTGTAGTATCCTAATTGTTAAGAATAAGAATGAACCATTAAATAGTTTGAAAACAAGAATATATTGGAGAGAGATGAATTTTGACCTGCCGACAAACAAAAATTCATGTTCTGAAAACACGTGTACATCAAATGCTCAACAATTATAAATCCATGGTGTGAAATCCAATAGAATTTCAAGTAGACTTCTAAACATTGTATCGGTACAACTCTTTGGGGTTTTAGCAGTTCTGTAAAATGACACAGTATTACATCTTTTCAGGAATAACTTCTCGTGATGTAATTAGTGAATATCTCGATAATATTATAAATTCATGTGCTTATTTTAACTTGAAATACTGTCATTGAGATGGAAGTAGTAAAATCTGGAGCTAATGTGTAGAGGGTAGAGTGAGATGACTTATCAAAGTACAAGTGAGATGCAAGAATTAACATGTTTAGAGTTACATTACATTTGGGAAATATTTGCCATCTTTTGTTTTTTCAGGTTGGTTCTTGATGTGCTTGATGGAAATGAGAAGGAATAGCAATGTTTGGTACAATCTTTAGTCATATCATGACTGGATTTGTTATTGGTTATGTTAAAATGCTTGGGGATGTGAAACCTAAAGAGAAGACAAATTCTACAATTGTCAACTGTTACCCATAAAATGAAATCATGTAAACATAACATGTCCATCATGTAACTCATGTTATTGTACTAATTTCCAAGGCTTTATCAAAAACCCCATTTTGTACATATCCAACAATGATTGCAGTCCATGAGATCACATTTCGTTAAGGCATTTCTTTGAAAATCCATAAAGCCTCATCAAGATCCCCATTTTGTGCATAGCTTGTAATAATGGCATTCCATGAAATCACATTTCGTTGAGGCAGTTTGTCAAACAACTTGCATGCCTTATGTATGCTTACACATTTGGCATACATATCTATGAGGGCAATCAAAACTATAACACCCGGAAAAAGTATGTTTTCAATTTTTTTGATGGATTTCCATACCCTGTGCCAAAGCTCCCATTTTGGCACATGTTGGGAGGATGCTGACAAAGGTTGTCGAGTTTGGATTTTCACCTGCCAATTGCATTTCCTTAAATATATCCAATGCTTTATCAACAGGCCCTAATTGTGCATATCCAGAAATGATGGCAGTCCATGAGACCACATCTCGCTGAGGCATTATGTCAAACAGTTTGTGTGCATTTTTTATGCTTCCACATTTTGTATACATATCAATCAGGGTAGTCAAAACTATATCGTCTGACAACAATCCACTTTTAATTATCTTTGGATGAATCTCTCCACCTTGTTTTAAAGCTCCCATTTTGGCACACGTAGGGAGGATGCTGGAAAAAGTTGTTGAATTTGGCTTTACACCTGCGAATTGCATTTGTTTGAAAATCTCCAAGGCCTTTCCAACAAGCCCAATTTGTGCATATCCACCAATGATTGCAATCCATGATACCACATCTCGTTCAGTCATTTTGTCAAATAGTTCACGCACCTCCTGTGTCCTTCCACATTTTGCATACATGTCTATCAGAGTATTCATCACAATAACGTTAGATTGAAACCCGCATCTCATGATTTTTCCGTGGATCTGCAAACCATACGTTACAGATGCCTTGTTTGCGCATACATGGAGAATACTGGAGAAGGTGAACTCATCGGGTTGGATGCCTATTCATTGCAGTTTGTGAAACAAGAGCAATGCCTCTTGAGGGAGACCATGTCTTCGGTAAGCTGCAACGATCATATTCAACGAGACTACATCTGGTTGAGTCATGTTCTCCAAAACTTTGCAAGCGTCCTCCAGACTTCCGCATTTGTCATACATGTTGATGAGTGTGTTTTGTAAAAATGTGTGTTTGGAAAATGTATATCCCGTGTCATTTATGAGAGAGTGGATTTGCTTACCCTCTGAAAGGGTTTTCTTGGCAATGCAAGATTGTAATAGATGAATATATGTAGAAGAATCCACAGGAGTGTTTTGGGTAGTAAGCAGAGTGAGTACAACTTCCTTCATGCGACCTTCTCTACATACCGCTCTGAGATTTTGATTGAGCTGGGTAATGGATGACGTTATATGATTGAAGTATAAAAAATCATAGTAGATTTCTTCTGATTTCTAAAAGTCGGTATAATCGTCATTTCTTCCATCGATCCCATTTTCCTCTTTGATCTCAATTTCGGCCAGACATCGGTCAGATAATGCCTTGAGGAAACCGTGTCGCCCCTGCTCACTGATTTTCACCAGGCCCTCCCCTAACCACAAATTTATATGACTAAATCTACCAGTTCTCCATCTATTTGTTGGTCTTCTCTGTAGGCAGTTTCCATGTGGAGAAAAAATCTCTTGCGAAGTGGGGATTTCCATGTGAGGCTTGCCTACTATATCTCCCACACCCTATTTGATAGAATTCAATGCCAAAAAAACCCAAAAAAACCACACAAAAAAAAAACGTTAAAATATCTGAAAAATCCACCATTTAAAAAACAAAAACTAAATTCAATAATTATATTTTGAAATATTTGGTCAGATACATGAAACTTTGCAGGTTGAATAGGCATGCTTTCTGTGGAGCTCCTTTGCCATCTATTGACTAACTTCATTGCATCTGCCAGTGTATAGAAGTGATTCTTAACATTACTAAGCTGAATGATATTAGTAAATCTAATTGCAGGATGCTTCCCTTATACTATAGATATTAGTCACAACATAGTATGTTTCAGCATATTTGACATTAAACTTAAGAGCAAGACGCAAGGTAGATAAAAAAGAGCAGCGAGCACCTGGAGGGCAAATCAAAGGGTGAAGTCTACTATCATGATGCTGGGAAATTATTGTGAGAGTAAGTATTTTAGGATAGGCTATTTTGAATGATCTGTTTTGGTAGTACCATTCAGGGTAGGTAGTTTTAGGATGGTGTTTCGTTGGGTTCAGAAAAACTGTGTTTTTGCTAAATACATTGCTCTGAATTCTAAGGCACCCTTCTCATGATTTTAATCCAACCTCTGCCTTTCTTTTTACACTTATAAGGAGTGCTGCTTCAAGGTGTTTTATTTTAAATTCCTTATATTGGACTTTGCAAAAGATGCACTTTGAACATACGCTCTGATCATGCACTTATTGTGCAGTCCCAGGAGCCATTCTTGGCAACTAAAGGACCTTAATATGATAATATCTAAATTAAATTAAAATCAAAATTGAACATTGAGCTGCAAACTTAGAACTATTGAAAATGGGACAGGTTTTCTATCATCTAGTTATGTGAAGCAATTAGAGAATGACATTATGTTTTAACGATACAAGCTGTACATTTTCTTGACCGGCCAACTGCTCGCCCACTAAATGTCCTCTTCAACCGCCCCCAAAACAATTTTCAAATCAAATAGATAAGTTCAAGAAAATAGGATCGCCGAGGTAGAACAATAATCGAATCCTCATAGGAAACTCAATACAGCCGTGTCTCTATGGACATAAACTTCGTTGTAATGTTCACCTTCCACGGGCCGAGTCCGAGCTGAGTTGTGATATCACTGGTTCTGCTTGGTTACCTGTGTTTTTCTGCAGCAGATGATAGCCCACTGTGGCACACCAGTTTTGTCTTCGACCACTTCAACCGAGCGGATGAAATCATTCTGCTCGGAGTTACGGCAAAAAAAAAAAAAATGTTAAAATAGCCAGAAAAGTGAAAATGTCCAAACAGCTGTCAAACCGTCAATTTTAAGACAGTCGCAGAAACGTCCAGAGGTCCTCTACCATAGGGGGAACACCTTCGGCGTAAAAAAGTCATATGAAAGATAAATGATCAAAAATATTGTTCGAAATCAAGTTAATTATAACTTAAATTGAGGATATCAAAGATAAATTTAATAAAAAATACTAGTAAATTATATTTGTTTGGTTTATTTAATTTAAATAAATTAACTTTTATTAGATGTACAAAAACAATCGTGTTTTTGTGTTTTTCTGTGATAGAATTAAAAAATTGAAAAAATCAAAAATTATTGTTCTAACCACCGCATTTTGTAACTATGATCTATTTCTTTATGCCGGAAAGATGTAACCGTACAAGGATAGTAGGGTGGTGAAAGTTATGATGTTGTGCTTGCGAAGAAAAATTCAAAGAGACTTTTATAAAAATTATACTTCTATGAGCAATACTAAAAACTTAAAAACACTTTCACAACACATCGAAATTAATGAATGTAGAAATAAAAAACCAAAAAAAATATCCATGTTACTATGCAGCATTCAACTCGCTACACACATACTTCTATAGATCCGTATATATGTTGTTACTACCATATTCAATAGGGAATCGATTTTGGAAGTGTTGTCATTGATGTCAAAATAATGTTGTTAAGTATCTCATAAGTTAGAAATACTATCATTCATGTTTTCAAGAGTGTGTCACTTAAGAAAAAGATGATTTGATTTGATGTTTGCATGCCGCGCATCAAAAGAAAATATTATGTAGTGTTCATCGGGGTTTGTAGTGTTCTGTGAGTTTAAATTCATTTGATGGTGCTTAACATGTTAAAGGATTACATCATAGTATTTCACGGGTCCTAAATGCTACCCAATAAGAAGAGAAAGCCATTGAAGTAGCGATTGCCACACAATGAAGAGAAATTTGTTGAAGGCCAACAGTTTCCATGCAATAAAGAGAAAGAAACGAAAGTCAAGTATTTTTGTAGAATGAAGAGAAAGACCTTGGAGTCAAGGATTATCACAAAAGTTATAAATAGTCTGTGATGGTCATTAAATGACATGGGATCGAAAGAAAATAGGGGAAGTCTGGGGAGTTCACATGAATGTCAAATATTCAATTTTCACTCTACAAAGGATGAATCAAGATGAATAATTCAAATCTTGATATATATCGCCGTCTCTTGGGAAAAGTCACATCCTTTCATGAGATGAATGTACTATATAAGTGGATTTAATTGTAAATTCATCTAGTGTTCACGAAATTATGATGTCGATTTTTTAAAGATATAAAGATTGAATGAGAGAGGAAGAGAGAAGAAATTTGTGAAGATATATCAAGAAAATCCATAAAGGGGAAGGAAGAGAAAACTCGAATAGGATACCATGCTAATTTTTTAAGGACAAACAAGCATCACATAAACAATGTGTGGAGTATGGGTGTGAGAAGACAACAAGAAAAATGAAGAATGATCTAACTGCCATCAACAGGTTGATGAAGCAACTACAATAGGTGGAAGTTTGCATTTTTGAGGTCAGCGCCTCATTTAATTGGGGATTGGTGTTTCTAGTGAGTTGGTCCTCACGAATTGAGTTGAGTTTGTACTTGGCACAGGGGATTGGCCGTTTCTCTAGTGAGTTGGTGCTCAACATTGGAAATTGGTGTCTCCATTAGGGTGCTACCTATGAATATTTATAAAATAATTAATTGTGTGACTAGATTTGGATAGTAGCTCCAAATAGTATTTTCTCCGTTCTTTTCTCCTAAAAGAGTTTCCACGTAAATCGTATGTTGTGAAACTATTTTATCTTATGCGTTTTCTACTTTTATGAATGGTTTATGTTAAATGAATACTTTTTTTATTATATTGATTCACCCCCCTCTTAGTATAAGTGTGTGTTCTAAAACCTTTCTATCTTCTTGCCTCTATTCCTCCTCCTTTTAGCACACAACTTCCTCAACTTGCTAATCCATATAAACCCTATGATATCATTCAACAATTAAATAATAACCAATCTCTTATGTCTATATTTTATGTATTGCGCCACACCCCTAACTACCATCATCCTTGGATGTTGTCATTCACTCTATTAAATTCAAAGCAATGATTCCCAAGTAGTTTTTACTCATCTCATGCATTCATTCAAGTATATCACCAATTCTATAACATTTTCAATAAGGAAATTACTCCTGATTGTTCTCATGATTCTCGTCCTCTTCTTATCATGGATCATGATTAGGATTTCCAAATTAAGCGTGTATGTATTGATAATGGCTCCAAACTAAATATTTTTCATTTATCCTTACGTTCCAAACTGCATATTTCTAATAGTGAAATAGAAAATTCTACTTCGTTTTTCCAAGGATATGACACTAATACTCTTGTATGTATTTATACCATCACTTTAGAGTTGCAAGTCAACCCCCACACTCTTCTCACCCTCTTTTATGTAATGTATCTCCCATTACAATACAATCTGCCCCTTGGTAAAACATGGATCCATGGTACACAAGTTGTTCTCTCCACTATCCATCATTGTGTCAAGTTTATCTATGATGGTTATGAGCATACTATTACAATTTATCCTGAACCATTAAAGTATTGGAAAATGGACTGCCACCTCCATGGTCATTCCCTCAGTGAACCTATCCAGTAGCACCATCTTGATACATATGATGTTGGGGAGTCTTTAAATTATACTTCCATTCCTCCACCTTTAGTCACTTCCTCTAATCAGGGTCCATATACTAATCTCATCTCTAGTCCTACCATATCCTCCCATTCTCATTCCATATCTAGTTCTAAACTCCTAGAAAATTATGAACAATACTTCTATGTAGAGATTGATGATTTTGATGATGTTGTTGTTGATATTGTTAAGCTCATTAATGATGTAGTGCCCACTTCCATTCGACACCTTTTTTATTATTGATTTTGATACTGTCGACTACACTTATGGATATTATTATAACTTTTGTTTTAGTATGATACTAGATGTTAGAGATACTGGACTGTTGTTGATTTCGACTCATATATGATGCATGTGGATTATTAGAGACATTTTATATTGATGTTGATATACTATTGACATGGTTATTTATATATGTTTCTGACATATGTTATATTTTGTCATATTGAGTAGACCTTTCATAATAGGATTAATGTTGTGATCATTTTGACATGGATGAAATGTAGAATAGAAATTTTTCTAGAAATTGTAAATGACATCGTAATTTCCTAGAGGATATTTGATTCACATATAGAAGATTGAGGAATTATATTTCATATTTTATCATAGATGTTTTTACTGTGGCCACATGGCTGAAGGAGGTATTTATGTGTTTTGTAGGTAAAATTATTCACAAAAACATCGGGCAATTAGAGACCAACTACATTGGAATTCTAGATGAATTCAACAAGGTCACCATGGGAACATGTAATTGTGTGTGTGTTAGAATTATTTGGTTAGGGAAGAATTGTGACCAAGGGGTCATGTGTTTTCTTTTGTTTTAGTTTTCCTTCTATTACCTTTAGTATGTGTTTCCTTTGAGTGATGTAATTTACTTGTTTTAATTATTTAGATTTTGATGTATGTTTTTCCCCTTTATCTTAATGGGTCTAAGTGTCTTATTAAAGTTAATAAATATTTTCCTAAAATAATTAAAGATGTGACCAAAGGAATTAATTTATTAGAGTAGATTTCTCTTGTATTTTGTGTTGTAAGTTGAGTGCTTTGGGATCTAGAGTGTTGTACACTCTACTCCATGGAAATTAAAATTTGTCCTTAGAGGCCAATTTTGGAAGCTTGTGGGACAAGTGAAACTTGTCCCACACCTCTTAAATTTCTATGCCAACCCTACCTATGGGTTTGGGGGTCAAAATTAGACCCCATTAGGTGTTTTGGGAAGATAAAAAGGTAAAATCTTTATTGCACTTCCTTTCATGTAATTAATTTTGTCCTTAGGGGGTGTGGGCTTAGATTGTGTGTGTAAGTAAACTATCTTTTCTTCAACCAATTATTAATTTTTTTCTGTGGAATATGAGGTTTACAAGGATTATGTGGAGTGGAGAGGAAATGAGGTGGCATCCTAGTTGGAGCCACATCATCCTCCTCTCTCCCTTTTCTATTTATTGAAGTTCTTTTGCTTGTTTGGGGGTTACTTCATCATTTTGTGCTTTTGAAATTTTTGGGAGAGTTAGAGGATTTTTGAGAGTGCTTGTTTATTGTTGGAACTTGTGGATGCTTTCTTGGTTTTGAGGAGCTTAGATATTTACTCTTGGAACAAGCTATACTATGGAAAGGTAGGATCTTTACCTTGCTTATGTTAATTTTTTTTTGTGTTTATGTGCTTGTGTTGAGTATTGTTTTTTTGGAATTCTTTGTTGGGTGTGGGTAGATTGCCTAAGTGTGGAGTGGGAGGAGACTATGGGGAGATTTAATTCAGGGATGAATAAGAGTTTACCTTTTTTGGAGGGAGATTGGGTTGGGTGCCCCACCTTGTACAAGAAATGCTTGCATTTCTTTCTGTTTCTTTTATGAGGAGGCATAAGAGTATGTGTGAGGTATAAAGGGTAAATGAGGGAGGAATAAGAGTATGTAGGGGATTTGAGATATGCATGGAGACTTTAAGGTGTGTAACACCCACTTGAGACCTAAGAACAAACTAGGACTAATTACGAAAAATTATGGAATAATTTTTTTTTATTAAAAGAATCTACAATAGGGTTACAAGACAACAATTGTCACTAATAGGTTCCAGAAAAATTCTATCCACTAGAGTATAATTTTATTTTATTAAAAATTATTAGAGGTCATAAGGTCCAAAATTTAAGGTTAGAAGATTCAATTAGGTTCAGAGGGTAATTCCTCACCATATCCACTCTCTAACAGGCTCAAGGGTTCAGCTAGATTTTTGTCAAACTTAACTCCTTCAAAATTTCCCTAAATCCTTTCCATTAGATAGGAAATTTCCTCACCTTTCCATTGATATAAATAAGTCCTCCTAACTCTTCATATTTTTTGAGTTATGGGCCGATGGGCCTTGGGGTGAAACTTTTCCCTAAGACCGGATCTACGGGCCCAAGGGTGAAAATTTTCCCCAAGGGTGGGTCTCATGGGCCATGGGGAGAATTTTAGAAATTTTCATGTGCGAGGAAAAAACAATTTTGCGCCCGTGCACCCGTGGGTCCACAAGTCCACTAGGGACACGTGGCACCCCCCCCTTAAAGTCAGCGCGGGGAGAGCGGGGCGTTGGGAGAAATTTAATTGAAAAAAAATTCCCAGGTGGGGCAAAAGCCAACTTTGTGCCAACGCTCCCGCAAGTCCGTAAGGGACACATAGTGCCTCCCAAGTCAGCACGGAGAAGGCATGGTGGTGGGAAGAAAATTAATTTAATGCCCTGAAGGGCTAAGAGGGTAGCATTCATCCGCGCCTCCGACGACACCTCGCGATGCCACATGGTGGATCTTGATTCGCTGCGGGTCAGTGGGTGGCAAGTAATATTTTGAAAATTTTCCCAAAATTTTTTGAAACGTAAAAAGTAAAATAGGGATTCACTCCTCTGCCGATGCCTCGTGATGCCACATGGCATCACATGATTGGTTGCGGCCCGACGGGAAAATTTTCCAAAAAATTTCCTAGAGCGCTAAGCTTAAAAAGGGGTCCGCCCCTCCACCGATACCTTGTGGTGCCATGTGACAGCCTTTGATTGGCTGCGGGTCAGTGGGAAAAATTAGGAAAATTTTCTCAATTTTTTTTTGAAGTACTAAGACTAAAATTCAAGCCCACGGCCCCTTAAGAAAATGTTTTCTCAATTTTTTTATTTTTTTAACGCCAACTAAAGAAAAACTTCATAAGGCCATAAATTTAGATAGAGGGCTTGGTTTTGGGAAAACGAGGAATTTATGGAAATATCTCGACATCCTCTTTACTAACGGATCATTAATTTTTTATTTTGATAAAGTGTAAGGGGTCAATTTCAAGAAAACAATCTGCAGGCTTTTACAATGCAAATTGGTAAATTTTAACTTGGTAAATTTGTTCAATTTGATCTTCTTCCTCTCTGAACTTGTCAAATAGACATGGAGAATCATTCTTAGGTGGATTTAGGATAATTTTGTGAGGTAGATGTATTTTATTGAATTCCAATTCAAAATTTTACAATTTTGAAAGCATAACAACTGTGAAAGCTTTGAACTCAATTTTGCCAGGTTTTAAAAGATTTCCTTTAAGTATTCTTGTCTAATTGGTATCGTTTAGGGAAAAATACTTCAATTTAATTGTTTAATTTTTTATTTCATTGTTGCGAGGTTCGGTCTACGCATTTTGGATTAAATAATTGTCAGTTTGAAAATACAAGACATGGATCAATTTTTTAAAGGGTTTGTTTGTCATTTTCTTCTTCCAAGTATTATAATATGTTCCAATTCTAATCTAACACATTTAGTTGATTCAATTCAACTATTCAAAACTAAAATACATCTCGATTTCAAATTTTAACATATTTCAAAAGACAATGAGTATTACACTTCCTTTATATGCATTTCTTCCTTTAAAAAAAAAAAAGATTACAACTCACATCTAGATGATTAAATTCAATAAAATGATACAATTTGAGGAAGGTTATGCAATCCTTTATTTATTCCAAAAGACAACTTTACAACTTCCTTCTTTTATTCTTTCAAAAATCATATATTATATACGGGAAAAATAATACATTTTCTTCTCATGTGTTTCTCTTTTCCATTTTCCAAATAGGGATTTCATAGAGCATGTTAAATACAGATTTCCAATGGAATAATATCATATGGAGAAGACAAAACTAATTCCATTAATTCAAATGAAACTCTTACAGCTTCATTTTTATTTGATTGCAAAATATAGCATACAACGTATGTATCATTCTTTCACATTCCAATTTACACTTCCCTAAACACTCCAACATCTTGCTATTAAAAATATATACAAGTTCATCCACTTCAAGTGGGAAACGTTACATTAATATTTCATTTCACAAGGGACATTTAAACTATCTTTATCTCAGCTCCACAACAACAACATGCAGATTTCTCATTCTTCCAATTTGATCACAATAAGAGTAGGGAAAGGCAACGCTCTCCACCCAACCAAGACATCAAATGAAGAGGAGAATCCATCCTTCTTCATTTACCCTTGAGCCCCAACCACAATGCAATAAAATATGTGATCCAACTCATGGCAAAAATAGGCTTTAACAACCACACAAACAACATAATCACATTAAGAACATAGTCCAAAACATAATGTAGTTCTACAACTACATTAAAACATGAAAAACAATACTAAGGCTTCCTCAAGCAAGCCAAAGGAGCAAAAAACTATGGGGGTTGTTTTTATGCCTCCCAACGGGAAATGGGTATCACCACCGAGAACAAACCACCAAAATATGTACATACATACATACATACATACATACATACATATATATATATATATATATATATATATATATATATATATAATATATATATATATATATATATACATACATACATATATATATATATATATATATATATATATATATTATATATCATTTCAAATCCCCACATGACATGCCCTTATGCCTCCCCCAAGTACCCCTTATTCCTCACATTTCCTTATGCCTCCCCAACCTCTTATGGCACCCCATAACGAGTAAAGAAATGCAAACTATTTCTTTGTAAGGTGGAACCTAAATCGCAACTCCCTCCACTCTTATACTTCCCTAAAACACACTTGTGCCTCCAAAAAAATAACCCCATAGTCTTCTCCTACACCATTCCTAGGCCATCTACCCAACAACCCACAAAAATACCAAAACATTCATACATTAACACCTACATTCATAAAAGAAGAGCATTTCAAGATTCAAGCTCCCACCTCTCCATGATGGAGTTTTTCCAAGTTCCAAAACAACAAGCTTTATCCCAATGCAAGCAATTCAAATCAGCCAAGCACAAGCATGCAACATGTTGGTACCCAAATTTGTTCTCCTTTTGATACCAAGCATCAACACTGATTCATTATGGAGCTTAGAGGTAGCCAGATCATAAATATATGTCGTTTTGTAACCGGGGAGGAGGTCTGATTGTCCCTTTGTTACTTGGATTTGTGGAGAGATGGGTAGCACCTTACAAGGATATGATCTTATCCTAAATATTTTAGGTTGTGCCTTTCAACCAAGGTAAGAGAACCTATTTTTTAACCTTTGTTATAAAAAAGGAGATACAAGTACCCTTATTTTGCATAAATTTTGTAGAGAATACCTTGGGGAAAATATGATCAACATACCAGATCTGACTCTCACAAGTTGTCACTTCCAGATCATGGAGATACTTTCACAACAATGCAAAGGTTACTAAAGACATTTGAGACCTTGATTTATCCTGCATACTTTGGCAAATGGATTTTTGTCTTGTGTGGGTATACAGAGAAAAATAGGGGTAGTGTTGATGGGATTGGATGTTTTTTAAATAAATTTTAGTGGGAGGGGAGACAGGATGAACTTGACTCACCAAATTCTAGAGAGCTTATGCAAAATGGAGGGATTTTAGCCAACGAAATGCCACAAAAGTTAGAAATGTCTCTTCAACTAGAATATGTGCCTAAATGGAGGCCCAACTTAGCACTCTTTCACACAACCTATGGGATTATACCACGAAGGCTCGAGTTAGAAAAATCAATAAAGAACTAAGATTCAAATCAAACCACACCCGAGGTACACCCAGAGGCTTACAGACAATCTCTATCAAAAAATGAAAGAAAAGTGATTTTAAATCATTTATCTCAATCCCAGATGAAGGATTTTGAGAAATGAGATTACGAGATGCCACTAAAATATCACAAGGACTGAGACCTATGTGATTGGACTAGATATTGGTACAAGATTGCAACAAAAACAAGAAAAACTACTTGCATGGATTAAGAGATGACATAAATACATTTTACTCAAGATTAACACAAAATAATTCAATTCTAATCAAATTTATTAGAAAGGGAAAGTTTCTATAACAATCTCAAAGCTTTTCAATGGTTGTACACTTGCAACCACCTTGACATAATTGAATTTGATATAAAGAGAGATATACAAGCTTCTTAGATGGATTCTCAAAATGGATGGGCTCTGTTAACATTTTTTTGCTAAAAATCATTCTATGACTTTTCAAAAAGCTCCCAACCATTTGTAGGAAAAATTTGTGCTATTTATAACATTTACAATGGAGCCCCTTCTCCCCAAAAGACAAAAAACGTTTAATGCACCAATGTTGGCCATGATTCTTTCATGATTCTCATAATCAAATCTGCAAAATGTCTCCAGGTGCTCAAGGGGGCATATTTCATCGAATGCCTCCCGCATTCAACTCCTTGCTCTAGGAGATCACTCTTCCTTCAATTTTCCAACTACTTCCACCCATGATCTCTCAAATATGGCTCTTTGCGTGCTTTGGAGAAGAAAAATAGAAAATATGATCGGGCACGAAAGTTAGACCATTTTAATGGTGAAAGACACCTTCTAGATCTTCCCACCAAACTTTAGATATCAACATTAACTTACTTCTCTGCTTGGTGTGTAGAAAAAACAAAAGTATCATGAAAACTCACACTTCCAGATGTGTTGCAGAAAAATGGAGGGAAAATCATATTTCGACTCTCAACTGCTGTTGATCTTTTCTTTGAATTTGGGTCATCCACGTGGAAGATCGAAACTTAAAAATGGACCCTGGGGCTTCCTCTAAATTTTTACAACTTTTTGGAAAATTTCATATTTTTCTCTACATCTCTGCCCTCGGGAAACGAGCCTGACACGTGTCCTAAGGTAGGCCCCAGTGGGACTGCAGCCAAATTATGACATTTCACTCCCCTTTTAGAAAAGGGAAAATTTTCCAAGTTCTCCCCACGGCTCCATCCTTGAAAAAAATTGAAACCTTCCACGTGTCCTCCTGTGGGGTCAAAGTGAGACTTTTTCCCTACCCTTAAATTTGCTCCAATCAGTGCCTAGCATGGCCGTGGGGTGAGTTCAAACTTTTTTCCAAAGTAGCCATAGAAGAACAAGTTGAAAAATAGACCCGCCACAACCCATCTAATTGGAAGAAGCCACGTAAGCACCAAAAGAACCAATTAGATACAAGTGAGGCCATAGGACCAATTTTGCCTTTTCACCAAAAAGGAAAAAAGTGATAAGTTAAAGCATTAACCCATCATCCCCTGACCAACCAAAAGAAGCCACATCCCCTGTCAATGCAAGGATGTAAATTTGACTGGGAGAAAATGCTTGTCAAACCATAAAATATAGAAAAACAATCATTCGAGCTAGAAAATGAAAATTTCTTCAAGGACAAAGAGTTTAGAAATGTTTACAAGGCTCAGATATGTTTTTAAAAGATACATCCACTCATTTTCTTCAAGTATTTAGGGAAAAAAAGATAAGGAAGACAAATCTTGACTATGGAGACCGAAAGGTATGATAAAACCTGAGTTTTTAGGACTTTTCCAGAGGAACAAAGAAAGAAGGAGCAAACCATGGACCCATAAATGATCCATGACCAAGGAACAAATTAAAAATGGAAATATATATTAATCAAGCACAACACGGGGAAAATGAAAGTGTTAGAGGCTATAAATTGATAGATTTTCAAAGGCAAACTTGGGCGAGACTATTTTGCGCACCAATATCGGCTCTGAATCAGGGATGGAAACTCCTGTGAGTGCCATAAGAACAAAGGTAAACCAAGTGCCAAAAATATCCATTGGGAAAAAGAGTTATCATGTAGAGTAGGGAAACATGGCCATCTTAAAAAACAAATGGAGAAACCGGAAAAAATAGGTCACGAGAAGACCGAGTAACGATCCAAAAAACACACAAAAGATAGATAACAAACAACAAAGTATACTGTTGTACATGATATTTATGCTTTGATTTAAGAGGAATCAATCCAAGAAAGTCTTCAAATGCCTTCCATTAATAGGAAACTCGAGCATTTCACCATCTAAGTCCTTGAGGAAGAAGGTATGCTCACCAATCCTGATATATTGGAGTAAGGGCCCATCCATAATGATTCAAATTTTCCATGCTTGCCCTTATCCTCATGTCTTCTATCCCATAACAACATGAGATCTCCAACATTGAAATCTCTAGGAGTGACCTTTTTGTGAAATAACTTCTTCAATTTCTCTCTGAACTTTACATGCCTCTGGTGGGATGCCCTTCTCTCTTCATCAAGATCAATAATTTGATTAATGCGGGCATCGTAAGTACCTATCTCTTAATCTTCCATCTGTTGCATAAAATGATATGAAGATAATTGCTGTTAGAGTAGGTAGTTACCTTAGCTCATGTTCACCTAGGTACTTTATTTACCTTTATTGTATTTATCCTCACCCACTTATGTGTGTGGATATTTCTTTTATCTTATTTAGATATTAGGAGATATTATCTAGTTGTTAGGTATAGTTCTTTCCTTGATCTATGGTATTGACTAGTTCTTTCCTTGATCTATGGTATTGACTAGATCCTTGATGTCTAGTTCTCTCCTAAATCTATGGTCTTGACTAGTTCTTTGATGACTAGTTATTTCCTTGATTTATGGCTTGATCTACGACCTTGACTAGTTCTTAGATTGTTATTCCTTGCTTATATAAGCAAGGCCCATTCTCAATGTATTGCATCGAGTTCCATTATAATAGATCATGGAGAATTATAATAGATCATTGAGTTCTCATTTATTTGCAAAGGTTTATGTAAAGTTATTTTGGCGAATTGATTTCATCTTATAGATCATGGTGTTTGATTAGCATCTCGTGTGTTCTTGGCTTGGTACGATCTGGTTATCATTCCTTTCATGGTATCGAGTTGGAGATTGCTGCTACAAGCATCCATGTTTGTAAGTTTTATTTTGTAAATAAATTATTTGTGTATTCATATATTTGGGATTTGGTCGTATTTTGTTGCTTCGTGCATTTTTATGGAAAACAGAGGCTTGCATTGGATCTGAAAGGCATGAAAACCCTAAGATCGACTATAAACTTGGCCGTTTCTGTAGACAATCATTTTTTGTGGTTTTTTTGTTGTTACAGAGAAGCACCGAAGATCACCTCAAGATTCATGCCCATCAGAAAAGAAATCGCGAGGTTTTTTTGGATCTCTTGGTTTTTTTGAGATCGGTGCAGGGCAACTTGTTATTGCAGCTTAGCTTTCTCGGTTTATGCGTAGGAAGGGTTTCGGTTATTTCCTTTTTTGGCAGGGGTCCACGGATGCCGTGCACGTATCTAATCCCCATTAAAATCCTTAGCCCTTGGTCATATGGTATGGTTGTATGAGGGCTTATTACTTGTGATTCATACTAGTAGGTGCTTAACTTTAGCCCCCTTTAATTTTATTTATGTGGTGAAGGCAATAACATTTTACTTTGTTTTAGTGGAACCTATAATAAATAACAGAGAAAAATAGTAAAAAACTTGTAACTTTTGATCGGTAACTCGGTTTTGAGTGCCATTTTTTTTTAAAAAGTGCTTGTTTTTCATGCTCTTTCCATTGGAGTTATTTATTTTGAGACTTGCACTATAATTATAAAGTGCCAAATATGGAGGAGTGTTGTAATCAATTGTGGATGCAATTTCGAGCTGAGCCCGACGTCCTAAATTTTTGGGAGTTATAGTTTGTACCTATCATGGATTATGAGAATGATATGCTTTTCTTTGAAGTATGTGGACTTCAAGAGGATATTGTAAAAATTTTGGAAGAAAATAGATCGCTCAAGAAGTGAAATTCTCTTCTACAATCACTCATTCATGATAAGGATACAATAATACACTCCTGCAGAACAAACTTGCTAGCCTACAACATCACCATCATATTGTGGACAACCATATCCATGCTCCTAGTCCACTTGTAGTTGTTGCTCTTATACCCACTGACATTGATCTACCAGTCTTTTAGCCTGAACCTGTTTTTGATGCTTATAAACCTATGAGGCTTGTTATTGCATGCTCTTCCACATTTGTGCCTATTACAATACCACATGTTGTGTATCCTACTTCTGCTCAGTTGCATGGCTTTTTTAAGAAGCATACCACTGCATTCAGTTCTCACATGCTCCATTCTATGGGTCTCACTAGAGGATTCATTGGTAGACATTCACAGGGTATTATTTCCTCTATTCTACATGTGAAGTGGAATTCTTATCATGACATTGGTTTTCGAGTAGATACTTCATTGGGATCACACATTAACAAAGCTCATTTTTTTGTTCACTCGACTCTTTCTGAGGATCCTGAGAAACACATGAGCTCTACATCTTCACTCAGGGTTGAGAAACCTTATATTTCAGTTGTTAGACATGATCAACCTGACACACATTTTGATGTTCTTTTGCATGCACCCATTGTGCATTTTACACCAAGTCATATGTAGGCATCTTCTTCATCCATCCGTGTTGATTTGGGGTGGATATCTGATCACTCGTGGAGACGACATAGGCATTCATTGAGAGGACTCTACAGGCATGGCTCCTCCACCATTCGGCCTCTTGCTCCACTTTCTATACCTTATGCATTGTGATGCTTCTTGTTTTGAGCATTTTTCTTTAGCAGGTGTAGTGTATCTCTCTTGTTTGTTGAGAGATTTTGTATCTGTATTTTTGACACTTTTGGCATGTTGATAGTCTCTCTTGTGGGGGAGCTATTTTGGTGGAGCCCAGTGTTAGTTTTTCAGTGTTTGAGTAGTTTTTTTGAAAACTCATACAGATTTGTAGCGCCACTCCACCCATTCAAGCAATATGGGAGGGTGTGGTGTTGATCCTGCTTCTTCGGGTTTTGTGTCCTTGCCTTGTTACCTTGGATTTTCTTGGATCGTGACACTCTGGATTTTGTGTCCTTGCCTTGTTGCTTTGGTTATTATTCTTGGATCGTGGCACACCTATTTGTAGCACTTGATCGAATTATGTTTGGTGTTTTTTTGCACTTTCGACATCACTCGTTGATAGTCTCTTTGTATGGAGCTATTTTGGTGGAGCCCAGTGTCATTTGTTTTTGAGTTTTGTGATCAAGCAGTGGATTCAGACCACAGTGCACACCAAACTTCTTCAGCATTGTACGATTTTTTTGAGCCGAGCTTCTTGGGATGCCTTGGAGCGGGTCTTTACTCTTTTTACTTTGTTGTTACTGGTTTTGGGTACCTTGAGGTGTCCCTTTTTCTCAATTATTGTACACGAGTACCTCATATGGCCCAGTTTTCAGGACTCATACTGTGGACATGCCACTTCTATTTTGGCCCCTAGCTTCACTTGAGGGGGGGTGTTAGAGTAGGTAGTTACCTTAGCTCATGTTCACCTAGGTACTTTATTTACCTTTATTGTATTTATCTTCACCCACTTATGTTTGTGGATATTTCTTTTATCTTATTTAGATATTAGGAGATATTATCTAGTTGTTAGGTATAGTTCTTTCCTTGATCTATGGTATTGACTAGTTCTTTCCTTGATCTCTTTGTATTGACTAGATCCTTGATGTCTAGTTCTCTCCTAAATCTATGGTCTTCACTAGTTCTTTGATGACTAGTTATTTCCTTAATTTATGGCTGATCTACAACCTTGGTGGTTCTTAGATTGTTATTCCTTGCTTATATAAGCAAGGCCCATTGTCAATGTATTGCATTGAGTTCTATAATAATATATGATATTGCTTCTCATTTATTTGTAAAGGTTTATGTAAAGTTATTACGGTGAATTGCTTTCATCTTATAGATCATGGTGTTTGATTAGCATCTATGTTCTTGGCTTGGTAGGATCTGGTTATCGTTCCTTTCAATTGCATATGTAGAGGCAATAGGGCCTGAGTTCTATATACCAACTCAAATGGACTCTTTCCAGTCACCCTCTTGACAGTGATCCTATCTACCCAAACAACAAACTTCAACTTTTCAACCCCACTTTCTCTTGTTCTACTCCAGTGATCTTCTGATGATCTTCAACAAATTTTTGTTACTGGACTTAGCTTGTCCTTTTCCTTGGGGATTGTAATTAGAGGCATATGTCAGGTTGATCTCATACTCCTTGCACATTATCACCAAATTTTTACCTCTAAATCTCATGGCATTGTCAGCAATAATCTTGACTGGCACCCCAAACTTGCAGATGATGTTGTTTAGCACAAAATCCATGACAACTTGGTGTGTTGCCTTCCTGGTGGGGATTGCTTCCACCCAGTTAGTAAAATAATAAGTTTCCACAAGGATCCACTTATAGCAAAGCACTTGACCAATTGAAAGAAGCCATGTATGCACCAAAAGAACCAATTAGATACAAGCGGGGCCACGTGACCAATTTTTACTTTTCACCATAAAGGCAAAAGGTGATAAGTTAAATCATTCAACTACCATCCCTTGACCATCCAAAAGAAGCCACGTCCCCTATCAATGCAAGGATGTAAATTTGACTAGGAGAAAATGCCCGTCAAACCGTAAAATATAGAAAAATGATCATCGAGCCAGAAATTGAAAATTTCTTCAAGGATAGAGAGTTTAGAAACATTTACAAGTCTCAAATATGTTTTTCAAAGATACATCCACTCATTTTATCAAAGTATTTAGGGAAGAAATAACAAGGAAGACAAATCCCGACTGTGGAGACCAAAAGGTATGATAAAACCTGATTTTTTTGGACTTTTCCATAGGAACAAAGAAATAAGGAGAAAACAAGGGACCAATAAATGATCCACAACCCAAAAACAAATTAAAAATGTCAACAAACATTAACCAGGCACAACAAGGGGAAAAGGAAAGTGACAGAGGCCGTAAATCGATATATTTTCAAATGAAAACTTCTTTAAAGAAAGAGCTCCAAAACAGCAAAATAATTCACCCAAGAATGAAGTATCCAAACTCAAGCAACCCAAAGCAAGGCAAGGAGTTCGAATTTTATAAAAGAGGGAAGGCAAGAGAATGAGGTGGGTCCATGTAGGATGTCACATCACACATCCTCAATTCCAACCCCCAAATTCAACTTCATTCTCCAATGCATAATAAATAGGTGGGTGAATAATATGACAATTAACTTACACACTCAAATCCAACCCACACCCTAAAGGACTAAAATTAAATCATGCAAGAAAAGTGCAATTAAAACCTACAATTTTCTTTCTCAAAAAGCATTATAAAAGTCCAATCTCAACTCTCCAACCATAGGTATGGTTGGTAATTAAATTTAAGAGGTATGGGACAAGTTTAACTTGTCCCACAAGCCTCCAAAATCAGCCGCAATGGACAATTTCGAATTTCCAAGAAGGTAGAGTGTTTCACACTCAAAATTTAACTTACACATCACTTACACATCTTTAATAAAGGCCAACAACTCTATTAATTACTTTCTTATTACATATTTGAATTAACCAACTTAAAAACGTGATTACTCACCAAATTACACATCATTTAATAAATAAAGAAAGGGGCAAATCCATCAAAAAATAAACACATGCAACATTAAACAAAAGGGTCAAATAAAATAAAAATACATAAAACCCCTTAGTCACATTTAAAGGTGATCCCCATGGGAATCCCTAATACACACAAGTGCCCACAAGAAAATACTAGTTGCCATGGTGACCTTGTTGAATTCATCTAGAATTCCAATGTGGTTGGTCTCAATCCCCGATGTTTGTTGTGATATTTAAACCTCGCAACACACGAATACCTCCTTCGGCCTCATGACCATATCGTAACATCAAAATAATATAAATATAACTCCCAAAATCATCTATATATATATGAATCACAACAACATCAAAGCAATCTAACAATATCATGTATTATTTTATCGACAACTATATCATCAACCAATAATTTCCATATCTAGGTCTACTCACAATATCCAAATATCACAAGTACGAACAACATCCATAATATATCCTTGTCAAAAAGTATATCAACATTAATATCCAAAATGTCTGTAATAATCATCATGCATCATAACTGAATCAAGTAAACAATAATACATGATCTCACACCTAACATCACACTATAATAAATTTCCATAATCATGTCCATAATACAATCGGTAGTATCATGATCAAGATATCAAAAGGTGTCAAAGGGAAGTGGGCACTACATCCCCCTCCCCTTAGACTCAACTTCCTCCTAGAAGTCACTGGAAAGAGAAATAAGAACAAATGGAATAGAAAAAGGATCACTCCATTATGGGATTGCTTGCTTCAAACAAGTGTGGGTCTAGAGAACCTAATTTAGGTCCAATGCAATTCAGATAGAAGAAGGGAGATTGCAAGCGATGAGTTCTAAACTTTCTGCATGTAATTCTATGAACACTTAAATCTAGAGAGTAAATTTACACTATCAACCAAGATACCACACAAAACAATATAACATGAAGATTTCAAAAGAGTCTTAAGGGTAACCACCAAGTAGAGGAATAATGAGGAGAATTCCATGAATTTGAGAATGACCACATAGTTTCCCAAGGAATACAACATGCTACAATAATAAAAGTTAAAATTATACTAAGTTTAAGTCATGATTTCAAGGTTCGTTATCTAGACAAGGCTAGCAAAAATCAACTATGACCAAATTTGTACAAGGAACAAGTCTACTCAAGGTCCCAGAATTTGAGGATCACATAGGATGAGGTTAGTCAACAAGGTCACCTAAATCAAAACAACATTTAAAATCAAGGAACTAATCCAGGAAATCACTTCTATAACTCGAGATGGTATAATTAACTTTTCATGGTAATACAAGCGAAGTCAAGACCACAAGTTTTCCTATAGTCTGATTTTTACACTTTTTTTTAAAGAATCGAACACACCATACCAACCAAATATAGAGATGTCCACCATTTAGCAGAAGAAAAAATATATATCTCCCTTCGCAACTAACATAACAATGTAAGAGGCATCTTAAATTATAACACAATGGGATTTATTTATCTTATTTCCTACTCAATCTTGGAATAACCTTAAAGAGAGCACAAGAAACACCAAGGACCACTCAAGGTCACTAGGGAAAAGAATAAATAACATGGGGTCTAACTATAATCCAAGGACGCATCGTATCAAAAATGAATAACACCATCTTGCACTTTCCATCCTAATGGAAAAGGGGCAACAATAACAAGGTGACCCAAGAAAATCCGAAGAAAAGAAGACTTCCCAAAGTTATTTTATATCCTTAACATATGTTTCCTTAAAATTACAATAACTTAGGTCTCCAAGGACAAGACAACATGCAAGGAGGTTGCTTCTTAAACAAGAGATAAGTCTCAATCCAAAAGGGCCACAATTCACACTCATCGAGCTGTGGGATGATAAGGGTATGATGACTCAAAACTCCCACAAAGAAAGACACATACATCTATGAATAAGAAAGTACTAAGAAATTAGAACACATTAGTATCCACCAGGTGTTTCACAAATCTGGGTAGGTGATAGAACTACAAGTCCAACTAAACATTGCACTCAATACACATAAATCATTCCTATTTTATAACTCAACTAATTAAGTCAAAAGTGGTAGTTTCGTTTTCTAAGCACATTCCTTTCCAATTTTTCTTAATTAAACTTCCTCCTATTATGACATCACAAGTTTTTGTTATAAGGACCACTAAGGGGCATGATATCTCGCCATTCTGTAAAGTCAAAAAAGAGAAAAAGTATTTATTTTACTCCTAGGGTAGGTAGATGGACAAGGTTTTTTCCTTTCTGTTCTTCTACATGGTTTTTATTTCTTCTATTAATCTACCAAGGTTAAAGCAAGGACCATTTTCTCTTTCTAAGTTCCAGTTTATTTGTTAAGCTTCAAGGCCAAATCTCCTCAATTATAGTTTTATGATGTTTGGGTGAGTCAAATTGTTAATTAAAAATTTAATGAGAAGGAAGGGTAAACATATCACACTATTACTTTTATGGGAGACAGAGGTAAATCATTACATCACATTTTTAATTCTAAGGAAACAAGGGACATTTAATCATAGAGAACACATTATTACTTTTATAAGGGCTAGTAATCTATCAACCGACATGGATGACAAAAATATTTTGATATTTTTCCACTAATTAGAAGTATCATAAAACATTCTTAGTGGGTTTCTACAAGTTCTCAAAAGAAGTTACAAGGCTCATTAAGGAAGCATGATTACTTTTACTGATCTACTAGGGTTTAACGATGTTTGTTGTTTTGGCGAAAACATTTTACTCACATGATAAGACAAGGAAAGTTTTCAAATCTACACCCATATTACCACATGATACCACCAACAAATAAATTGAAATGAAAAGGAAATATTTTAACTATAAGAACACCACATACTCACTAGAAAGCATCAAATGTAAGAAGACAATCAGCTATCTATTCAACATGGCATTACAACCAAGAGTTACAGTTTTGCAAGAAGAATCACATTATAAAATACCACAGAGATTAACTTATTAAGGTCTAATTACACTGACATCACCAATGTCATGTTCAAAAAGAATCAAAGCATCCATAAGTGTCTCCACGTAATCCAAGATTAATAGGTCATAAAGTGTTATTCATAGTAACTTAAAAAGTTAAGGAAAGGGTATACTTATTTATAGGTCGAGAGAGAAAACAAACACACTTAATTTACACACATTACTTGAATGGGATTAATTCTAATAATAATTACCAAGATGCATACAACTCTCAATTCACTACTTTATATAATGAAATAAGGAAATCCTAATAAAAATTAACATGCCATCGAAGAAAATCCACTACTAGGACAAACACTTTTCCACTAACATCCACACCCAACCAAAGCAATCTGATCCTAACAAAATTCATCATCCCACAATTAAAGACCTCTACTCCGACAAGGTTCAAGCTCTTATCAGATTGTAAGAGAATCACCACCACCGATAATGACTCGCCAACAAAAATGCACAACACAATGAACTCTCTAACTAGCAAGGTCAAGTAATGAAAAAATCACTCTAAGATCTTAGAAACACTTAAGGTTCTGTGCATCTATAACCAAGGCATAACTTTAAGCACCTAAGAGGAAATTTAAGACACCTAGGGTGTACCCACATATGACAAAATGTCACAAGGCAACAGTGTAGGACCAACTCAACAACATGCAAGTGAGAATCATGTAACATTTAGCTAAGTAGCCAACAGATAATGAGCTCTGAGTCACTAGTCAAAGTAAAATCCAAGAAATATTAGCGATCAAGGAAAGTGGGCTAAGTAGCCGTATTGCAAAGTGTGAAAATTCTTGTAAAAATATAAATAAATAAAAAATCCTCAGAGGTTCTCAAATCAATCATAAAATAAGATGCTAGTCCTTGATAAAATAACACAAGATTACGAATGTAAAGCACAAAATTTAACACCAAATTCACTCTGCAGCTCTTCATGGCCACCAATAGGGGTACTCTACCTCGAGGTCAATTCTAAGGACACATACATAGGATTGGGTCATAAACGACAACCAAATTTAATGTCCACTTTGCCATATGGATAACAAAATGAAAAACTAACAACTAGACCATATTTCCTAACCACCGAAGGAAGGAAACTCTAAACAACTTCTAATTAACTCTTATCGACCCCAGAACACAATCACTATTGTCCAACCACAATAATCACACAATACTATTTATCATTCAAACAAATCCAATAAGGAAGGGTCTCAAAAGGGCTTAACGCATCATACAATTAGATCAAGATTTAGGACTTGTAAAACGACACATTTTCAAAGGGAACCAAGTTTCCACTACATTAGAAGTTCACAAAACAAAATCAATTTAATTTTACATTCTTAGTTACCCGGGTTTAGAAAAAATACCGCTAAGAAAGTACAATAGTTCAAACAAATTATTATTTTATTTTTATTTTAATTCTAGCAGTTTAATTGAACAGAGTAATGTAATTTTTTTATATACGTATTTCTTTTTTCTTCTTCTTTTTGTCAATTTTCAACAAGGTTTTTTTCTAGATTTAAACATGTGATAGGTTTACATTTCATCTCTCAATTTTTATAGTGTGCCCAAGGGTCCAAGATTTGAACCCATGGCTCTAATACCAAGTGTAACTCCCACTAAAACAACCCACTTGAGACCCAAGAACAACCTAGGATTAATTAGGAAAAATTATGGAAATTTTTTTTATTAAAAGAATCTACAACGGGGTTACAAGACAAAATTTGTCAAGAATGAGTTCGGAATAATTCTAATCCACTAGAAATACTTTTCTTTTATCAAAAATTATTAGAGGTCTTAAGGTCCAAAATTTAAGGTTAGAAGATTCAATTAGGTTCAGAGGGTAATTCCTCACCGTACCCACTCTCTAATAGGCTTAAAGGTTTAACTTTATTTTTCTCACACTAATGCCTTAAAAATTTCCCTAAATCCTTCCCATTGGATAGGAAATTTCCACACCTTTCCATTAATATAAAGAAGTCCTCCTAAATCCTCATATTTTTCAAGTTACGGGCTGGCAGGCCTTGGGGTGAAAATTTTCCCCAAGAGCGGGCTTGCGGGCCTAGGAGTGAAAATGTGCCACACGGGTGGGTCGACAGGCCACAGGGAGACTTTTGGAAATTTTCACGTGCATGGAAAAAAAAAACTTTGTACCCGTGCACCCGCTGGTTTGCAAGTACACTAGGGACATGTGGCACCCCCCTCCCAAGTAAGCGTGGGGAAAGTAGGGTGGCGAGAGACATTTAAAAAAAAATTCCCATGCAGGGTGAAAGCCAACTTTGCACCCAAGCTCCCACAAGTCCACAAGGGACACGTTGCACCTCCCAAGTTAGTGTAGGGAATGTGGGGCAGTGGGGAGAAAATTATTTTAACACCCCGAAGGGCTAAGAGGGTAGCATTCACCTGCGCCTCTGTCGGCACCTCGCGATGCCACGTGGTGGCTCCCGATTGGCTATGGGCAAGAAAGAAGAAATATTTTAAAATTTTTCCCAAAATGTTTCTAAATGTAAAAAGGAAAAAAGGTACCTGCTCCTCTATTGATGCCTTGTGATGTTATGTGGCATCACTTGATTGGTTGTGGCCGGTGAGGTGGCGGGGAAAATTTGAAAAAAATTCGAAAATTTTCCAGAAGCGCTAAGCTTAAAAAGGGGTCCACCCTCCACAGAAACCTCGTGGTGCCACGTGGTAGCCTCTGATTGGCTACGGGTTGGCAAGGAAAATTAAGAAAATTTTCCCAAATTTTTTTAATTACTAAGGGAAAAATTCGGGCCCGCGGGCCCGCCAAGAAAATGTTTTCTCAATTTTATTTTATTTTTGATGCCAAGTGAAGAAAAAATTCTGAAGGCCATAAGTTTTGATTGAGGGATCGGTTTTGGGAAAATGAGGAATGTTTGGAAATATCTCGACGTCCTCTTTAGTCAAAGATCATTAATTTTTTATTTTTATAAATTTTAGCGGGTCAATTTCAAGAAAAAGATTTGTAGGATTTTACAGTGCAAACTGGTAAATTTTAACATGTTAAACTTGTTATTTGATGTTCTTCCTCTCTCAACATTTCAAATAGACATGGAGAATTATTCTTAGGTGGATTTAGGATAATTTTGTGAGGTAGATCTATTTGATTGAATTCCAATTTGAAATTTTACAATTTTGATAAAAACGCATTTTGAAAGCTTTGAACTCGTTTTCTCGGGTTTTGAAAGATTTCCTTTAAGTATTTTTGTCTAATTGGATTCTTTTAGGGAAAAATACTTCAATTTAATCGTTTAGTTTTTATTTCATTGTTTTAGGTTTGGGTCATGCATTTTGGATTAAATAATTGCCAATTTGAAAATACAAGACATGGATCAAATTTTTAAAGTGTTTATTTACCATTTTCTTCTTCCAAGTATTATAATATGTTCCAATTATAATCTAATACATTTATTTGATTTAATTCAACTATTCAAAAACTAAAATACATCTTTGATTTCAAATTTTCACATATTTCAAATAGACAGAGTATTACACTTCCTTTATATGCATTTCTTCCTTTCAAATAGAGATTAAAAACTCACATCTAGATGATTAAATTCAATATAGTGATAAAATTTGAGGAAGGTTATGCAATACTTTATTTATTCCAAAAGACAACTTTACAAATTCCTTCTATTATTCTTTCCAAAATCGTATATTATATACAGGCAAGAATAATACATTTTCTTCTCACATGTTTCACTTTTCCACTTTCCAAACAAGGATTTCATAGAGCATGTTAAATAAAGATATCCAACATAATAATATCATATGGACAAGACAAAACTACTTCTATTAATTCAAATGAAACCCTTACAACTTCCTTTTTATTTGATTGCAAAATACAACATACAAAGTACGTATGATTCTTTCACATTCCAAATTACACTTCCCTAAACACTCCACCATCTTCCTATTACAAATTTATACAAGTTCATCCACTTTAAGTGGGAAAGGTTACAATAATATTTAATTTCACAAGGGACTGTCAAACTATCTTTATCTCAACTCCAGAACAACAACATGTAAATTTCTCATTCTTCCAATTTGATCACAACAGAGTATGGGAAAGGCAACGCTATCCACCCAACCAAGAGGATAATTCATCCTTATTCATTGGTCCCCTGAGCCCCAACCAAATGCAATAAGATATGTGATCTAACTCATGGAAACAACATGCTTCCACAACCACACAAGCAACATAATCACAATAAGAACACAAAGTCAAAATAGAATGTAGTTCTACAACTACATTAAAACTTGACGAAAACAATACTAAGGCTTCCTCAAGCAAGCCAAAGGAGCAAGAAACTATGGGGATGCTTCTTATTCCTCCTAAAGGGGAAATGGGTAAATAAGAAATCACCACCTAAGAAAAACCAACATATATATATATATATATATATATATGTATATGTATATATATAAATATATATACATTTATATATATATATATATATATATATATATATATATATATATATATATATATATATATATATATATATATATATATATGTATATATATGTATATATATATATATATATATCATTTTAAATCCTTGACACGCCCTTATGGCTCCCCCAAGTACCACCGTATTCCTCACATTTCCTTATGCCTCCCGAACCTCTTATGGCACCCCATAACAAGTAAATAAATACAAGCTATTTATTTATAAGGTGGAACCCAAATCCCAACTCTCTCCACTCTTATACATCCCTAAAACACACTTCTACCTCCCACAAAATAACCCCATAGTCTTCTCTTACACCATTCCTAGGCCATCTCTTGAACAACACACAAACTTGCCATAAAATTCATATTTTAATAGTTACATTCATAAAAGAAGAGCATTTCAAGAGTCAAGCTCCTACCTCTCCATGATGGAGTTGTTCCAAGTTCCGAAACAACAAGCTTTATCCCAATGAAAGCAATTCAAATCAGGAAAGCACAAGCATGCATAAATCTACCCAAAATTTTCTCAAAGCAAGAGCTGCAAAATAGGAAAAGAATTCACCTAAGAATGAAGTCTCCAAAGTCAAGCAACCCAAAACAAGGCAAGGAGTTTGAATTTTATAGAAGAGGGATGGGAAGAGAATGAGGTGGGTCCATGTAGGATGTCACATCACACATCCTCAATTCCAACCCCCAAAGTAAACTTCATTCTCCAATGCATAATAAATAGGTGAGTGAATAATATGATAGTTTACTTACACACTAAAATCCAACCCACACCCCAAAGGATTGAAATTAAATCATGCAAGAAAAGTGCAATTAAAACCTACAATTTTCCTTCTCAAAAAGCATTATAAAAGTCTAATCTCAACTCTCCAACCATAGGTATGGTTGGTAATTAAATTTAAGAGGTATCGGACAAGTTTAACTTGTCCCACAGGCCTCCAAAATCAGCCTCCAAGGACAATTTCGAATTTCCAAGAAGGTAGAGTGTTTCACACTCAAAAGTTAACTTACACATCACTTACACATCTTTAATCAAGGCCAACAACTCTATTAATTACTTTCTTATGACATATTTGAATTAACCAACTTAAAAATGTGATTACTCACCAAATTACACACCATTTAATAAATAAAGAAAGGGGAAAATCCATCACAAAATAAACACATGCAACATTAAACAAAAGGGTCAAATAAAAGACAAATACATAAACCCCTTGGTTACATTTAAAGGTGATCCCCCCATGGGAATCCCTAATACACACAAGCGTGCACAAGAAAATACTAGTTGCCATGGTGACCTTGTTGAATTCATCTAGAATTCCAATGTGGTTGGTCTCCAATCCCCTGATGTTTGTTGTGATATTTTAACCTGCAACACATGAATACCTCCTTCAGCCTCATGGACATATCAAAACATCCAAAATAATATAAATATAACTCCCAAAATCATCTATATATATATATATATATATATGAAGCACAACAATATCAATGCAATCTAACAATATCATGTATTGTTTTATCGACAACTATATCATCAACCAATAATTTTCATATCTAGGTCTACTCACAATATCCAAACATCACATGTACGAACAACATCCATAATATATCCTTGTCAAAAAGTATATCAACATTAATATCCAAAATGTCTGTAATAATCATCATACATCATAACTGAATCAAGTCAACAATAATCCATGATCTCACATCTAACATCACATTATAATAAAGTCCATAATCATGTCCAATACAATCAGCAATATCATGATCGGTATCAAAATGTGTCAAAGGGAAGTGGGCACTATAGGGTGGGTACCCATTTCCATTAGGAGGCATAAGTGGCCTCCCCATAGGTCTTCCTCCTTTGACTTTCATTTTAATCCTTGTTTATGTAACGCGCGAAATAGACGACGCCACACTCACGACATCGACAATGACGACGCCGCAACAAACAAGCGACCCGAAAATGCGAACAATTTTTTTTTTTGTTGTATGGCGAATTATTTACCTACGAGTTGCTTCCACCTGGCTCGATGAGTTATTAATTACATCGGCGAGTTCGGGAACAGGCTTGAAAACCACCTCGGTCACGAAGGTGCTTCGAGGTAAGAGATATTTGAATCTATCTCATTCGACGTTCCACAGAGATAAGTAGGGTCGTCATGCGAGTCAATTTGTCTAATGTCTGGAAAAAACGTGATAACAATATGTCTGAAAGGTAACCCAAGAGGATGATATAATTTACTTTGAATTGAATACATTAACCACTTCGATTTTTATTCTTACTTTATTATTCGGTCATATTACGTTATTTCAAAATTTAATACATTTTAATATACATATATATATATATATATATATATATATACTTACTTTATCATTCGATTATATTACGTTATTTCGAAATTAATACATTACATTATATGTAATTATAGATTTTTATATATATATATATATATATATATATATATTTATATACATATATATATATATACCTATATATATATATATATATATATATATATACATATTTAAATAGGAAGACACCCATTCGGTATGTACTTGTTACCGATCTGTTTTATTGCATTGTATATTGCTAATATACTTAGATATGCATACTACCATTCTTATATCTAGTGTGTCTAAGAAAGATTAACAACCTATCGCTGCTATTGTTTATATATGGCGCTTAACCAAATTTGAAATTTCTTTTATACAAAGAAGTAAGAATCGACTTGGGAAAACTTTTCAACTTAACTATAAATGATATGGTTGGACGGTGGGTGTCAACCACCACCTATCCACCATTATGATCTCCTCCTAGCGTGCAAGCAAACTACCGCGCCACTTCCCATTATTCATTTAGATCTTGGGAATCTTGCTTTGTTCAGTCGACCGAACACTTTTCTACAGTCATGGCCGCGCGGGTAGGTGAGAGAAAGACAAAGGATGAAGACACAGACTAGTAAGAGGCGTGCTGTCCCGTTTTACCTCTGTCCCCGGCCGCGTGGAATGGAAACTGGTTTGGTGTGAAGTTAAAAACACCAGAGGAAGGCGTGATGAAGGTGTTTTGGCCGGCCTGGCCGCGCGTTAAGAGAAGGTGAATTGGACTGTTTGTTTTTTAACTTTTTCTCTGTCCCTGGGTGCGTGGACAGTCAAAAGGAGACTGTAACGATAAGGGGGCGCTTTACCTCCACTTTCATTTGGTGCTGCATGGTGTGCACAGGGCGTGGAGGGCTCAAAACGAGTAGATTGCCAACTACACTGTATCAGTATGTACCTAGCTAGTTCATGTTTGGCGTGTAAAAATAATATGTATTGGTTATAATGCATCGACCGGCAATGGCACTGACCCCTGGCTTATTGGTACAGGATTGGAGCTGTTGCAGAACGGAGCTGTGGCTAGGGGAAACAAATGGTGCATTCTGGGCGCAGAATCAGGCCGCGGCTTGCACAAAAAGGGTGGTCAGACAGCGGAGGACCCAAAAAAAACAAAGCCCTTTCATTCTTCGGGGCGCGTATGGCAAGCAGGTTGTCAAACTATAGTGTTATCTGTTCAGTAACGAATACATCCTCGAATTTCTGAGTGCGCCTTCAGGATATCCGCATCAAACGCCTAAGGGACGACAAGGGTGGTACACGGAGGCCAGGTAAGATTGTTGCGTCGGTTTTCTAAGCGGCCCTCCTGCTTTACTATACGACACGCGGTGAGAAGGAACTCCTTGAGATGGATCTGTTTCAATACAAAAAGTTCACGACGCAGGGGAGAATCTCACAGAGGTGAATCCGTTTCATATTAGAGTATTCATGAAGCCCACTTTGCTTTGCAAATTTAAAACAACCTCTCCTACGTGGGTTTGTTGCAGTCGCAACACTGATGGTGGTGTTTTTACATAGATGTAACATCATCCTATTTGTTGTTGTATTATTTGATTGTATGGTTTTTATATTTATCCTAGCACAGGTCTGGTATCAGGACTGTTGTTAATAATAAAGAGATATTGGTAGTAATGTGACTTGATAACAATAATTTCAATAATTTTAGCATTGATTTAATAGGAATAATTTTTTTTTTTTTAAACATTAGTTTTCTCTTTAAACGTTGAGGACATGTGTGGATGGTCCTGATAAGTTTTCAAGTATTTGTATTAACATTTGTTTCTCTCCATCTTTAATAGACATTGCATGGGGATTTAAGTAAGCTGAATTCAAATCCTTCTATACTTGCCAATAATTTTACAATAGATCCATAAATAAAGGAAGACATAAGAGAGCTACAGTTTAAAATGTTTCATTGTCATACTTAGAGCCATTTAAAAAAAAACTTAAGTCTTTCCATCAAGTATAAAGAAAGGGGTAATGCACTATTTTTCCAACCTTTTCAACACATTACTTTAAAGTACTCAAACAAATTTTTAATATATTTCTTTTGTGATTCCTTTCCAACATTCCACCAAGAATTCAACAACATTCTCAATAAATTTTAGAGCAAGAAATAATATCATTTCAATGCAACTTTTCCTTCAAATCTTATTACAACATACCCTACTTCATGTGGAATAAATTTACAACAATGGAAGCTAAAGAAAGCAAACAATATTACATTTTTCCTCCACTCAAGGTGGGTAAATACATGATGTCTTCACATTGTCAACAACAAGGTTCATGTGCTCCAAAGAGTTCTTCTTCCATGCTCCAAGTTCCATGAAGTTCAATCACAACCAAGATAGGGGGAGAGGCAACACTCTCCTCCCAACCAAAACTCAATGGAGAAGAGAAGCAATCTCCTCCATTGACCCCCGAGCCCCAAACACAATACAATGAAGGGTGGTCTCCAACTCAAGGCAACAATACTTGCTTCCACAATACAAGTTTCATTCACAACATTCAAGGTAAAAGAGAAAACAACAAGGAAACACAAATAACACAATACTTTGCACAAAAGGCTTTCATCCAAGCCAACAAGAGAAGGAACTATGGGAATGTTTTCCTTATGCCTCCCAAATGAGATGAGATGCCCATCCAAAACCCTCCACATTAAAACACAAGCCCCTATGACTCTTATGCCTCCCTCAAGTACCCCTTTTTCCTCCCATACTCTTATGCCTCCCTCCTCTTATGGCTCCCTCAAAGACAAGGTAGAATGTAAACATTCTTACCCAAGATGGGCATCCCTCTCAAACTCCCTCCACAATATCCTAATCTACTCTTTTGCCTCCCTCATGAGTATTCCCATAGACCTCTCCTATACTACACAATAAGCATTCTATCCAATTTTCACCGTACACCAAAGTAAACATGCGTTTTTCACAATTTTAGCATAGAAGCAACAATAATATGAAAGCAAAAACAAAGGAGAGGGTTTCCTACCTCTCCATTGGAGAAGCCTAAACCAAGAAATTTGTCCAAGCTCCTTCCCAAATCAATCCAAGCATGCAAGTCCAAGCGTTCTTTTTTTTTTTTTTTTCTCTTTCTCCCAATTCTTTTCTCTCCCCAAAATAACAAAAGAGAACTCTTCAACAACACAAAAACAAAACTCCAACCCCCTCAACAAGAGAGGAAGTTTCAATAAATAGACCAAAGGAAAGGGTGAGGGTGATGTGGCTCCATGTAGGATGCCACATCACACATCCTCAAACCACCTCCCAAGGTCAACTCAAATCCCAAAACACCATAAATGGGTGGTTGGGTTGAATGACATCTTTAATCCAAATCCATCCCTTCCCCATGTGTCCTAAGACACAATTAAATGCAAAAGAAGACAAGTGCACTCCAAAGTCATATTTCCCTTCCCAAAACAATAAATAACCCCCTTTTTGGATTCCCAACCCATAGATATGGTTGGTAAGGGGTTTTGGGAAGTGTGGGACAAGTTCAACTTGTCCCACAAGTCCCCCAAAATTGCCCTAAATCTCAAATTCGAGATTCAAGGGATTTGGAGTGGTCAACACTCAAAACCAAGCATTCAATACATGGGAAACACAAGGCTCAAGGAGCCAACCAACAACATTAATTACATCCACTTGACTTCCCTCCAAAACTTAAAATTTAAAGCAAGATGTTACATTAATCAAAACACACTTAGTAAAGGTAATTTAACAAAAAGACATCACAAAAGAAATCACCTACTAAAGCAAGTTAAAACAAGTAATAAAAATTCTTAACCCCTTGGTCACAAAGGAAAATTTCCCCCTCATGGAAATTTTCTCAACACATAAAAGAACAAAGTTAACACAATACAATTTACTAGTTGCCTTGATGACCAATTGTTGTAACCACCCGACATCCTGTTGTGTTTGGTCCCCAATCCCCCTCATGGTTGTGATCATGCTGTGTTTCCTGCAAAAATGCAAAATACCCTCTTCGGCCTTGCGGCCATGTCAAAATATCCAAAATAACCATATGCATGAAATTTATTAACATCTATACGTAATTCAAGCAACCATTATTTCTAGGTCTAAATCACAACTTAATTATGCATTTCATCATTATCCAAAATTATAGTAATGTAAATTCAACAACTACATTCTATTCAACATGGCGAAGAAATTCAATGTTAGAACACATGCAATATATCCATATAAAAATAATATCGGAATCCAATAGTCTGTCCATGAGTCAGTGTAGATCATACTGAAAACAAAATCCAATCATAATCCAAATGCATCTAGTCACAAAACATCATGCTAATCAACAAAAGTATAAATCATGTCCATATCCAAAGTCTGCATAACTCAAAATGGTAATCAGCTAAGTGTCGTAGAAAAGTGGGCATTACATCCCCCTCCCCTTAGACTAGACTTCCTCCTGGAAGTCACTCGAAATAAGTGTAGAAACTGAGCTCGCAATGATGTAGCATCCTCCCAAGTAGCAGCAGTCTCATCGTACTGTCCCATTGGACCCGAACCTGATCAATCTCTCGCCCGAAGGCCCGAGGTCCCGCAATCTAAAATGCGCACGGGCTCCACCATCACCCGCACTGCAATGTAGTCCAATCTAGCACATGAGAAGGATCGAAACATATCTCCTAAGCACAAAAACGTGAAATACATCATGGACGCGCGATAAGCTAGGTGGCAATGCTAGACGATAGGATAAGGGGCCAAGGCGCTCCAAGATCTCAAAGGGACCCAAAAATCTAGGAGCAAGCTTAGAACCTTTTCCATAATGGATAGGGCTCTTATGCGGTCTGACACGAAGAAACACCTTCGTGCCTACCTCAAAACTGCGATCTGTCCTATGTTGGTCTACATACTTCTTCTGTCTATCATGTGCCTCCTGCAATCTCTGCCTAATCAAGGTAACCTGCTGCTCCATATCCTGTAATAAAGCTGGCCCAAGGGAAACCCTATCCTCAATCCTGTCCCAACTAAGAGGTGTCCTACACTCTCTGCCATATAATGCCTGAAAAGGAGCCATGCCTATAGAACTCTGAAAACTATTATTATAAGCGAACTCCACCAAATACAGATACTCCTCCCATCTCGACTGATGATCCATCACGTACATCCTGAGCATGTCCTCCAAAATTTGATTCACCCTCTCTGTCTGTCCATCGGTCTCAGGGTGATAAGCTGTGCTAAAATTAATCCTCGTCCCAAGGGCATACTGCATGGTGGTCCAGAAATGGGAGGTGTACAAAGGGTCGCGGTCGCAAATGATCTTCTGCGGAATCCCATGTAGTCTAACAATCTCATGGTATACACGTCCTACTGCACTAGCCGTGTAGGTAGTCTTCACTGGAGAAAAGTGAGCTACCTTCATCAATTTATCCACCGTGACCATGATGGCGTCGTGGTGATATCTCGACGTCGGCAACCCAACAATAAAATCCATAGAGATGGTGTCCCACTTCCACTCTGGTATGGCGTGAGGATAGAGAAGGCCAGCTGGATTCTGATGCTCGGCCTTCACCCTCTGGCACTCTAAACAGCGGGATATAAATGAAGCTATGTCTCTCCGAAGTCCTCTCCAAAAGTACATCTGTCTCAAGGTGGCGTGCATCTTCTTCACCCCGGGATGGGCTGAATAAGGTGCACGATGAGCCTCAGTCAAAATGTCATGTCTCAAACCTCCATCTCTAGGAACATAAATCTAGCCTCGTGTGCGAGAAGACCATCTCGCCTCTAATGAACATCCAACAAATCTCCCCTCGGGGTCTCGAGACTCAATCCCCGCTCTGGCTGCAAGGTAGAAACTATCCTGAGGAAGCTGCTGCAAAATCCTACTCGGCAAATCTGTGCCCACTGAGGTGGCCATAACCACATGTCTTCACATACTCAAGGCATCTGTAACCACATTCTCCTTCCCCTTCACATGCTCTATCTCCATGTCATACTCACAGAGTAACTCCATCCAACGCCGCTGACGAGCGTTGAGATTGGGCTGTGTGAAGAGGTGGTGAAGACTCAAGTGATCAGTCCTGAGTGTAAATCTCCGGCCAAGAAGAAAATGTCTCCACCGCACTAAAGCATGTACTACTGCTGCAAGCTCGAGGTCATGGGTCAAATAATTTAGCTCATAATCTTTGAGTTTGCGAGACTCAAAGGCAACTACTCTACCCTCCCGCATTAACACACCTCCAAGTCCGCTAAGGAAGCATCGTGCATATGAAAAACTCTCCATGAGGATTTGGCACTGCAAGGATAGGTGCTCTTGTAAGGCACTCCTTCAGTGTACTGAAGGCCTACTCACATCTATCTGTCCATACAAACTTCTTCCCTTTCCGCTGAAGAGAAGTGATGGGATGCGCAATCCGAGAGAAGTCCTGAACAAACCTCATGTAGTATCCTACTAGTCCCATGAAACTACGCACCTCGGTCAAACTAGTGGGTGCTGGCCAATCCATGATGGCTCAAATCTTGGAAGGATCGACTGCGATACCTTCCCCAGAAATAACGTGGCCCAAATACTACACCTCAGTCTGAAAGAACGCACACTTCTCCAAGTTCCCGTAAAGGCGCTACTCGCGAAGACACTGAAGAACTTGGCGAAGGTGCTCCTCGTGCTCCTCACGTGTGCGTGAGTAAATCAGAATGTCATCAAGGAAGATGAGCACGAAGTGATCAAGGAAGGTCCTGAATACCCCATTCATCAAACTCATGAACACTGCGGGGGCATTCGTCAAACCGAAAGGTACCACTGTGAACTCGTAGTGGCCATATCTCGTGCGGAAGGCTGTCTTGTGAATATCTGTCTCTGCAATCCTGAGCTGATGGTACCCTGACTTAAGATCTATCTTGGAGAAAATGGTAGCCCCCTTCATCTGATCAAACAAATCGTCAATGCGTGGAAGGGGGTAACGATTCTTGATCGTTACCTTATTCAGCTGACGGTAGTCAATGCACAACCGAAGAGATCCATCTTTCTTCTTCACGAAGATAACTGGTGCACCCCAAGGGGATACACTAGGACGAATTAGGCCTTTCTCTAGAAGGCCCTCTAGCTGCAACTTGAGCTCACATAACTCAGGAGTAGTCATCCGATAGGGTGCTCGTGAGATAGGCTCTGCGCCTGGAACTAGATCTATATGGAATTCGATCTCACGTGGGGGAGGTAATCCCGGTAGCTCCCCTGGAAACACATCAGCAAACTCTGATAAGATGGGATGATCATCGAGGGAAGGTCCCCCTGACTCATCCTCTGATCTGTCACTAACTGTAACAGCATACAACTGGCAACCCCGTCGCACACACCGCTTAAGCTGCATAGCGGAGATGGTGCGAATAGAAACGGGTCTCTTAACCCCTGATATCACTAACTCCGCCCCAAGATCATCAATGCAAGCAATAGTCTTATGGTAACAGTCCACTCTAGCTCACGTGAGCGAGATAACCAATCCATGCCTAAAATGATGCCATAAGACCCTAATGGAAGGATCCAAAGATCAGAAGTAGTGGTGAAGGGTCCCAAATCCACTACACACTCCTTGACTAAGGAGTCTATAGAAATCTTGGCTCCAGAAGCCATCTCAACGTCCCAACTATGGCCCTGCCTAACTGCCACCAGCCTACAACGCTCTACTAAAGATGGTGCAATAAAAGAATCAGAAGAACCAGAATCAAATAATATAGAGGTGGAAATACCACCAACACTACCTGTCGTCTCAATCACAGTACTCTGATGCTCAACCTGGTAGTTCTCGACCGCTACGTAGATCCGATGACTCCGTGCCATATCTCCAACAGTAGGCTCTGAGCTCTGTGTCTTACCCTTGGTAGGGTTATGTGGGAAATCTCTCCAAATATGTCCAACAACTCCGCAACCATAACAGCTGCCTGGTCCTCTCCAGTGGGAAGCAGCTCCAGCTGGTACTCTAGATGACTGAGATACAGATCCTGATGATCCGGCTATGGACTGCTGAGGTCTCTGCTGACGAGCTCCTACTGACTGAGCTCTCGGTGCACCCTGTGTCCTGATGGGACCCCTAGGAGGAGGCCCCATACTATGTCCTCTCTGTGCATTGAATCTCTCGAGGAGGTTGGTAAGGAGGGCAGTCTGCGCTCTTTGTGGTGGCCTAAAAGAAGCTTGCCACTCGAACTCTGTCCACCCCGTGGAGGAGGAATCGACCCCTTTGACCTACTATCCTGCATCTGCTGGATACGGCTCCGAACTTGTCTCTAGCCTGTTGTGTCTTCCCCGTGTCTCCTCTGCAATATAGGCCTTCTCCACGGCCTCTGCTAATGTCGTGGGCGGTGAATGCACCGCTGCGCCCACCTAAATCCAAGTTCGGGCCGGATGAAACTCGTGAATCATGCACTGCTCATCTTGCATATAGTCGACGTCTTGAAGTAGTTCCAGAAATCGACTCTCATACTCAGCATCTTGTCATCGATCTCGACGGAGATCATGAAACTCATCTATCCATTGCTTGAATAAACCTCTGGGTAAATACCTACTCCTAAACCGCTCGTCAAACAACTCCCGGTGTAATTGTCTCTAAGTCGACATGGAGCTTCGCTCCTCGGTCCTCCACCGGACTCTGCTCCATCCCTCAGAAGGTGGAATCGCAACACGAGATTTCGTGTTGCTACTACTAGAGGACAGAGCTTGAAGCATCCGCTCAAGCTCACCAACCAAGTGCCTCTGCCGAAAACCACCTGTATCTCCTAAATACCGAGATGATCGCAGCTTTAGGATCTTCCCGATATGGTCTGGCTGATGTATGACGAACCCTAGATCTCTCCGTATGCTCCTCCCTCTGTCAGGGCTCCGAGACTGTCCCCTATGTCTGAAATCCTGTCCCCATGTCCTCTTGTGGTGACCCGCCCTAGTTGACTCTGCACGGAAATTCTCTACTCTGTGCTCCTCGATGTGTCGAGGAATGCTGGGCATCTGCGATGGCTCCAAACTACGTCTAGTTAGTCGTCCTCCCAAGGGCTCTCCGCGTATAGCGGCATTGACATCCCTGGAGTGTCTGCAAAATCGAGGCGGAAGGGCTGCACGGCTGCTCCGGCGGTGGTATGTCTAGGTCTATGTGAAGAGACCCTCGCCCAATCTGCGCCCCGTACGGAGATCAAGGTGAGAGTTAGTTCACTATACTAGGTCTTGTGTCGAGTTTTCTAAATTTGTTGTTTACTATAATTATCAACATTATGGTTTTATTATTTTTAAAAAAAAAAGAATAAAGTTCTGCTAAGTTAAGTGTTCTGTTTGCACATTTTCAGCGTGTGCCCAAGGTCCCGGCTTGAACACCGGCTCGATACCAAAATGTAACACCGCGAACTAGATGATGCCACACTCACGACATCGACAATGACGACGCCGCAACAAACAAGCGACCCGAAAATGCGACAATTTTTTTTTGTTGTATGGTGAATTATTTACCTACGAGTTGCTTCCACCTGGCTCGATGAGTTATTAATTACATCGGCGAGTTTGGGAACAGGCTTGAAAACCAACTCGGTCACAAAGGTGCTTCGAGGTAAGAGATATTTGAATCTATCTCAGTCGACGTTCCACAGAGATAAGTAGGGTCGTCATACGAGTCAATTTGTCTAATGTCTGGAAAAAGAAAACAACGTGATAACAATATGTCTGAAAGGTAACCCAAGAGGATGATATAATTTACTTTGAATTGAATACATTAACCACTTCGATTTTTATTCTTACTTTATTATTCGGTCATATTACGTTATTTCAAAATTTAATACATTTTAATATATATATATATATATATATATATACTTACTTTATCATTCGATTATATTACGATATTTCGAAATTAATACATTACATTATATGTAATTGTAGATATATATATATATATTTATATTTACATACGTATATATATATATATATACCTATATATACATATATATGTATATATATATATATAATATTTAAATAGGGAAGACACCCATTCGGTATGTACTTGTTACCGATCTGTTTTATTGCATTGTATATTGCTAATATACTTAGATATGCATACTACCATTCTTATATCTAGTGTGTCTAAGAAAGATTAACAACCTATCGCTGCTATTGTTTATATATAGCGCTTAACCAAATTTGAAATTTCTTTTATACAAAGAAGTAAGAATCGACTTGGGAAAACTTTTCAACTTAACTATAAATGATATGGTTGGACGGTGGGTGTCAACCACCACCTATCCACCATTATGATCTCCTCCTAGCGTGCAAGCAAACTACCCGGCGCCACTTCCCATTATTCATTTAGATCTTGGTAATCTTGCTTTGTCCACTAGACCGAACACTTCTTTACAGTCCTGGCCGTGCGGGTAGGTGAGAGAAAGACAAAGGATGAAGACACAGACCAGTAAGAGGCGTGCTGTCCCGTTTTACCTCTGTCCTCAGCCGCGTGGAATGGAAACTGGTTTGGTTTGAAGTTAAAAACACCAGAGGAAGGCGTGATGAAGGTGTTTTGGCTAGCCTGGCCGCACGTTAAGAGAAGGTGAATTGGTGCTTGTTTGTTTTTAACTTTTCTCTGTCCCTGGGTGCGTGGACAGTCAAAAGGCCTATGAATAAGGGGGCGCTTTACCTCCACTTTCATTTGGTGCTGCATGGTGTGCACAGGGCGTGGAGGGCTCAAAACGAGCAGATCGCCAACTACACTATATCAGTATGTACCTAGCTAGTTCATGTTTGGCGTGTAAAAATAATATGTATTGGTTATAATGCATCAACGTGCAATGGCACAGCGACCCACAGCTTATTGGGTACAGATTGGGCTTGCCGCATTGCAGAACGGAGAGCGTGGCTAGGGGAAACAAATGGTGCATTCAGGGCGAGAATCAGGCGCGGCTTGCACAAAAAGGGTGGTCGAGACGGCGGAGGACCCAAGAAAAACAAATCCCTTTCATTCTTCTTGAAAGCGTATGGCAAGCAAGTTGTCAAACTATAGTGTTATCTATTCAAGATGCGAATACATCCTCGAATTTTGAGTGCGCCTTGGGATATCCGCATCAAACACCTAAGGGACGACAAGGGTGGTACACGGAGGCCAGGTAAGATTGTTGCGTCGGTTTTCTAAGTGGCCCTCCCGCTTTACTATACGACACACGGTGAGAAGGAACTCCTTGAGATGGATGCGTTTCAATACAAAAAGTTCACGACGCGAGGGAGAATCTCACGAGAGGTGAATCCGTTTCATATTAGAGTATTCATGAAGCCCACTTTGCTTTGCAAATTTAAAACAACCTCTCCTACGTGGGTTTGTTGCGGTTGCAACACCGACGGTGGTGGTGTTTTTACATAGATGTAACATCATCCTATTTGTTCTTTGTATTATTTGATTGTATGGTTTTTATATTTATCCTAGACAGTGCAGTCAGAATGTTGTTAATAATAAAGAGATATTGGTAGTAATGTTACTTGATAACAATAATTTCAATAATTTTAGAATTGATTTAATAGGAATAATTTTTTTTTTTAAAACATTAGTTTTCTCTTTAAACGTTGAGGACATGTGTGGATGGTCTGATAAGTTTTCAAGTATTTGTATTAACATTTGTTTCTCTCCATCTTTAATAGACATTGCATGGGGATTTAAGTAAGCTGAATTCAAATCCTTCTATACTTGCCAATAATTTTACAATAGATCCATAAATAAAGGAAGACATAAAGAGAGCTACAGTTTAAAATGTTTCATTGTCATACTTAGAGCCATTTAAAAAAACTTAAGTCTTTCCATCAAGTATTAAAGAAAGGGGTAATGCACTATTTTTCCAACCTTTTCAACACATTACTTTAAAGTACTCAAACAAATTTTTAATATATTTCTTTTGTGATTCCTTTCCAACATTCCACCAAGAATTCAACAACATTCTCAATAAATTTTAGAGCAAGAAATAATATCATTTCAATGCAACTTTTCCTTCAAATCTTATTACAACATACCCTACTTCATGTGGAATAAATTTACAACAATGGAAGCTAAAGAAAGCAAACAATATTACATTTTTCCTCCACTCAAGGTGGGTAAATACATGATGTCTTCACATTGTCAACAACAAGGTACATGTGCTCCAAAGATTTCTTCTTCCATGCTCCAAGTTCCATGAAGTTCAATCACAACCAAGATAGGGGGAGAGGCAACACTCTCCTCCCAACCAAAACTCAATGGAGAAGAGAAGAAATCTCCTCCATTGACCCCCGAGCCCCAAACACAATACAATGAAGGGTGGTCTCCAACTCAAGGCAACAATACTTTCTTCCACAATACAAGTTTCATTCACAACATTCAAGGTAAAAGAGAAAACAACAAGGAAACACAAATAACACAATACTTTGCACAAAAGGCTTTCATCCAAGCCAACAAGAGAAGGAACTATGGGAATGTTTTCCTTATGCCTCCCAAATGAGATGAGATGCCCATCTAAAACCCTCCACATTAAAACACAAGCCCCTATGACTCTTATGCCTCCCTCAAGTACCCCTTTTTCCTCCCATACTCTTATGCCTCCCTCCTCTTATGGCTCCCTCAAAGACAAGGTAGAATGTAAACATTCTTACCCAAGATGGGCATCCCTCTCAAACTCCCTCCATAATATCCTAATCTACTCTTTTGCCTCCCTCATGAGTATTCCCATAGACCTCTCCTATACTACACAATAAGCATTCTATCCAATTTTCACCGTACACCAAAGTAAACATGAGTTTTTCACAATTTTAGCATAGAAGCAACAATAATATGAAAGCAAAAACAAAGGAGAGGGTTTCCTACCTCTCCATTGGAGAAGCCTAAACCAAGAAATTTGTCCAAGCTCCTTCCCAAATCAATCCAAGAATGCAAGTCCAAGCACTCTTTTTTTTTCTCTTTCTCCCAATTCTTTTCTCTCCCAAAATAACAAAAGAGAACTCTTCAAAAACACAAAAACAAAACTCCAACCCCCTCAACAAGAGAGGAAGTTTCAATAAATAGACCAAAGGAAAGGGTGAGGGTGATGTGGCTCCATGTAGGATGCCACATCACACATCCTCAAACCACCTCCCAAGGTCAACTCAAATCCCAAAACACCATAAATGGGTGGTTGGGTTGAATGACATCTTTAATCCAAATCCATCCCTTCCCCATGTGTCCTAAGACACAATTAAATGCAAAAGAAGACAAGTGCACTCCAAAGTCATATTTCCCTTCCCAAAACAATAAATAACCCCCTTTTTGGATTCCCAACCCATAGATATTGTTGGTAAGGGGTTTTGGGAAGTGTGGGACAAGTTCAACTTGTCCCACAAGTCCCCCAAAATTGCCCTAAATCTCAAATTCGAGATTCAAGGGATTTGGAGTGGTCAACACTCAAAACCAAGCATTCAATACATGGGAAACACAAGGCTCAAGGAGCCAACCAACAACATTAATTACATCCACGTGACTTCCCTCCAAAACTTAAAATTTAAAGCAAGATGTTACATTAATCAAAACACACTTAGTAAAGGTAATTTAACAAAAAGACATCACAAAAGAAATCACCTAATAAAGCAAGTTAAAACAAGTAATAAAAATTCTTAACCCTTGGTCACAAAGGAAAATTTCCCCCTCATGGAAATTTTTCAACACATAAAAGAACAAAGTTAACACAATACAATTTACTAGTTGCCTTGACGACCAATTGTTATAACCACCCGACATCCTGTTGTGTTTGGTCCCCAATCCCCCTCATGGTTGTGATCATGCTGTGTTTCCTGCAAAAATGCAAAATACCCTCTTCGGCCTTACGGCCATGTCAAAATATCCAAAATAACCATATGCATGAAATTTATTAACATCTATACGTAATTCAAGCAACCATTATTTCTAGGTCTAAATCACAACTTAATTATGCATTTCATCATTATCCAAACTTATAGTAATGTAAATTCAACAACTACATTCTATTCAACATGGCGAAGAAATTCAATGTTAGAACACATGCAATATATCCATATAAAAATAATATCGGAATCCAATAGTCTGTCCATGAGTCAGTGTAGATCATACTGAAAACAAAATCCAATCATAATCCAAATGCATCTAGTCACAAAACATCATGCTAATCAACAAAAGTATAAATCATGTCCATATCCAAAGTCTGCATAACTCAAAATGGTAATCAGCTAAGTGTCGTAGGGAAGTGGGCATTACAGTTAATTTATGATCTCACATCTAACATCACACTATAATAAAGTCCATAATCATGTCCATAATACAATCAACAATATCATGATCAGTATCAAAATGTGTCAAAGGGAAGTGGGCACTATAGGGTGGGTACCCATTTCCATTAGGAGGCATAAGTTGCCTCCCCATAGGTCTTCCTCCTTTGACTTTCATTTTAATCCTTGTTTACTTGTTCTTTAGTTGTTTTTATTTCATTCTTGTGTTGTAGATGATTGAAATGTGGTTTGAATGGTTGTTAAACAATTTTTGTGTTGTGGAAGCTTATTTGTTACCATGTGTTGGAATCATCTCCCACTATAATGTGGTTGAGGGGCGGGGGTGAATGGAGAGGATGGCTTGTCCTCTTCATTGGATATCTTGTTTGGTGGAGAGCATTGCCTCACCCCCATTTTGTTGTGAATCCAAAAATCTTGAAGGATATATCTTGTTGGTGTTGTGAAGCTTGAATCTTTTGTTGAAGTCCCTAAGAAGATCCTTCTTGTAATAAAATTTCCTTTGTGTTATTCCCACTTGCAGTGGAAGAACTTGTAATATTGTATTTTATTTTATCTTGCATTATTTTATGAGTTTCCCACTTCAAGTGGAGGAAATTGTATTGATCTTGGGAAAGAAAGTTGTATTCAAATAATTATTATTAAAGTGGTATTGTATGTGGAAAGAAACAGATAAGAAAATAAATAAGAAAGATTTGTACTGTAGAGTTAGTTTTGTTATAAGAAAAGAAACTAATTCTCTTTAGTTGAAATCTTGGTTGTATTGTGAGAAAACTAGTTCTTTATGTTAAAAGATATGAGATATTTTCAGTGGAAAAGAAAGTTTACTTTCATTGTGAAGTTGTTTTATTGTCAATGTGAAATAAGGAAATATAGAAGTTGTAAGAAGTTGAAAACACATGCATAGTAAACCTGAATGTAAATGAAAGTTTTTGTAGTTACTTTTGATATTTGAGTTGTACTAAAAATTAAAGAGACAACAAATTTTAAATAGGGAATTGTTGCATTTTGTATTAGAAAAATAACAATGTAGAAGTAGATATAAATCCTTTGTTTTTACTCTTGGAATTCAAAGAAAATTAGTTGAACAAAAATGGAATAGACCTTGTAGATGTTATTGTTCTTTATTGTATTTCAAAATGTTTGAAATGAGTAATTTTAATTAGGAAATGATCAAATGGAAAGAAATCACAAAACTGGAGACTTTAGGTGCATAAAACTAAGCTCATAACAGATCTTAGTACCTTTTAGTAACTTTTGTTTTCGAGAAAACTTAGAAATTTAGGTTATGTTTCTAAGAAATAGGACCGCTTCCCTATGTAGAGCGGTTGTTTCATAACTACCGCTTAGGCAAGGCTGTGGTCTTAGAACCACCACTTCATAGACTGAAAGTTCATGGTTTTCCACCCGAGCAGGGTGGTAGTCCCAAGACCGCCATTCTTCTCTAGGCAGCGGTTTTGTCACTTATGAATGAAATTCTCGGATCCGTGCTTGTGCTAAAATTTTAACTGTTTTATACAAATTTTACATTGTAAAATTTAGCTAATAATCACCAGCAAGCAAACAATGGGTAATCCCATTGATTTGAGCAATAACACATACAAATGGTGAATTAAAAACATTCTTTTCATTTATATTTATGGGGGTAGGGTGTGCCCCAAATAGTGAACCCAAATGCACATAACTTGAACCACAACCAGATTGGTAGGGAAAATCCCTCCCAATCCTTGAATGGAAGTAATAACAATGATAAAAATTTAATCTAAACTAATATAAACTAGATCTCCTTGTACAATCGTCCATATTTCTTCTTCTTTTGCTCCCATGGCTTCCTCCTTTCTAACCTGTAATTTTAGCAAAACAAATAGACCAAATGAGTAGAATAGAATGAAGGAGAGCCTTTATTAAAAATTCATAAGGATTTATAGGGCTAGTTTGGAACCCTAGGATCTTGTGGCCAAGATTGTTTCAATCTAAAGGTGGAGGATTAACCCTACTTTTGTTTGGTAGAAATGTATTTTAAATGTTTATATTAAATACTTAAGGGTATGTGTAGATGGGTGAATGGGGCCATTTAATTGCCTTAGAGTGTTAAATCTTTTTTAGTTCTTGTCAAGCCTTAGGAAGTCAATATAAAGTACTCTAAGTTAATAGGATAATAAGTTTAAATAAATCAACATAAGGTTAAGCTTTCTAGGATTAAATATTAACTAAAGAGAAGAAAACATTTAACTATGTAAATTAATCTATGGTACCTTCCTAATGTATAATGGATTAATGGACCTTAGAGATAAATTTGAGATTATGTTAAACTTTATCTAGATCCAGTTCTTTAATTGAAAAATGGAGTCTATTGATGATAGTTAGTTTTTTAACCTATGGGATTATCATCCTTGTAACAATTTTTAACCTCTTACCTTGATCTTGTAACAAAAAAAGGTACTCGTAATTTTCAGGATAAGTGTTAGGGGTTAGCGTGTTTTTAGTTGATCATTTTTGTGGGCAGTACACTTGGTATCAGAGCCTTGGGTTAAAATCTTGGACCCTTGGGCACACCTAGAAAACATGAAACATGAACATTTAACCTAGTACAAAATTGGTTTCTTTTAATCTAGAAAACCACAATGTCTGATAATTGTATAATTCGGAAAACATAGAAAACTTAAACAAGACCTAGAAAAATGAACTAACTCTTGCCTTGATCTGTTTAGGAGGCATGGATTAGACGAGGAGTATTTTCACATAGACCTAGATATACCACCTCTAGAGTCAGCTGTATAGGTCATTATACCTCATATTTTATAGACACTTCATGGCATCAATGCCATTATATGCGAAGGACCCTTCAAAGGAATATTTGTTAGACATGACATGGAACCATCAGTGGAGGCCCATGTATCCCCTCAACATAAGTGAGGAGTATAGGAAGATTCACCACAAAGAGGGCATGGAGACAAGATTTCAAGACATAGGGATAGATCTCGAGCCCTCGGCGAGAGGAGGAGCATATAGAGAAAACTAGGGGTTATCGAAATCAGCGTAGACCATATCATGGAGATCCAAGCTACGAACATCTTACTATTCGGGGGGTATAGGTGGTTTTTCGGGAAGAGGCCTAGTTGGTGAGCTTGAGTGGATGCTTCAAGCTTTTCCTTATACTAGTAACATAAAATCCTATGTTGTGATCCATCTTCGAGGATCGAGCAAGAGTCTAGTGAAGGACTAATGAGAAGAAGATCCATGTTGACTTAGAGATAGTTACCTAGGATCTATTTGAGGAGCATTTTAGGAGAGAGTATTTTAATCCACATCAATATCTTTGAAAATATTCATTACCTAGACCTTAAATTTAATCCAAAACATCATGATAACCTCCTATAACTTACCCAAGTCTCTTCCATGCTCAAATACATTTGAATTAGTTGCACCACCGATACTTTCTTGATTCTTCCTACTTTGTTCTCAAGAACATGCTTCAAAAGAACTTCATACATCCACTAAACATCTGCTATATGACCTGATATACCTCATACACATGCTATGCCATGTCGAAAAAAATACAACTTGTCTCACCAAGAATTTCTTACGCCATTTCTCATGTTACTCCACCATGCACAATGCACTATGACTATGAATGGGCCTAGAATGAGTGACTCAACCACAACTCTTCATGAAAAGACCATGATGACATCTTAAAGAATCATTAACACCTCTCACACATCATAATAACCTTGATATACCTCATGAATAGTTCATAAAGTGTTTGGAGAACTCATACTATGACGATGCCTACTAGAGCATGCTCTAAAGCACCATAGAACTTCACCAAAACTAGACACTAACCATCAACCTTCATGTTTGACCTTTATAAACACCACATGAAGACACCAATGACACCATGACACCCTTTTCCATCAATGAACTTTGAAATAAATGACAATTCTATAGACATAAAGGAAAACAATCTCCCCCTTTTTTATTGATGACAACCACCTTTGAAACAATGATGGAAATAAAGAATGCAAAAAAACCTACAAGACCTATTTTTCATGTTTTGGATGCCTCTCCCCTTTTAGATATATGAAAAATTATATATGAAAATAAAACATGAAAATGACCACTCAAGGCATAATAACAACAATGCAATCAACTTACTTGATCACATGACTCCCCCTTGGAATGTACTATGTTTTCTTGTCTTCATAATAAAAATTAGATTCATGGACTGAAATAGCAAATCGCCCTGAAAAAAATACATCATCTTTCAAATTCATTCAAGCTAAACATCACCTCTTAGGTTTATATCATGTTAGGAACACAACTTTGCCTCTAATCTCTAAAGACATCAACATTTAGGACTAAGAGCCCTAAAGCACATCTTGAGACAATTTTTACCATCTTTTATCTTACTATAAAATCAAATGTAGCATATGAAATAATATTTTGATGCTCCCCCTATCATCACATCATTGTAATCTCATTGTTTAAGAAAATACAAGGTCATTTACCTTTATCATCATTCATGGAGATGGGTCAACACAAATTACATAGTCCTAAAACAATATTTTAGTCTTAATTGATTTCTTTTCATAAAAGCACATTTGTTAGAAGATGTTGTTTATTGCTCGTAATTCCTTCACAATAAAACTATGTTATACATTGTTTTATATAACTAATATTCTTATATACTTTTGTTGGGATTATGTTAACCTTAATATGTACCAAAATCACAAACTTTAGCTCTTGAACTCAGAACTAAAACAAACAAGTCATGAGCACGATCCCTATAATGCAACTTCCAATTTGCTTGTTCATAAAACAATATGGAATAACTTTTATCTTCTTAGAAAAATGGAATCACACATAGGTGTTATACCCATGCATGTACCCCTAACACTTGTCAAGACCTTCTTGTGTCAATCAACTTTGATCATAGATTGTTGTATTTCAGTCCTTAAGACATTCAACCCTATCTTGGAGCACACATTTATAGCACATAGACCAATGGACATTCTTATTTATACATGTAGATTGATGTGCACTTTGGAAAATAGGTTCTATAACATGTATTTTTTCTCAAATGTTAACAAAAACTTTTAAACTTAGGCAATGTGCTCACAAAATTAGAGAAATATTTTCAAGACATAATCTCTAATAATGATCAAATTCCTCACTATTACGCTATCTATCAATACTGTAGTTTTAAATTTGAAACATGACACCATTATATCATGAATTCCCCTTATCTTACCATGGATAACTTTAAACTTAACATATTTATTCTATGCCTCATGAGATATATAATCACTTTCAACACCAATTCTCTGATACAAGCTTGGGAGACTCATATTTATATTTTTATCTCCAATGTTTTGAGGGTTTTTTCATGGTGCTAGGCCTTTTATGGATATTAGTAAGATGATAACTCTCTGTATATTCTCTTCATACCTTTGGACTCACTATTCCACATGTCCATAGATAAAAACTTCTCAATTTTGTTGTAATTCCCCAAACTTCCTGAATTTAAAAAACACACTAAATCCAACTACAATTTCAATCTAACTGATTATTTTTTAAGCATTTAAATTAATTTATCCTATTCGTTCTAATAATTAAGAAAACTATCATTAGGGTGTAATATTTATTTAGTCCATAATGAATACATACGGAATTTATTTAAAATTATCTCCTAAGTAGTTAAGGGCAACACCTAAAGTCATTTTCGATTTAATCCTAGTTGTAGCAATGTATTTCAATACTTCCTAAGTTATCCCCCATCTAGGTTTATTCACCCCACTAGTTAAATTAAATACTCAGCCCACCCATGTCATGTTGTAGGAATTAATAGGATCCCTTACATTGTTTTAATCGGGCCATAGATTTTCTTGATTCTCTAAAAGTAGTAATCCATCATATTTTGGTTTATATTTTAGTTTTTTTCCATGACCATTTTGTCTCTCATTTTTTAGGTTGAACGAGGAGAGCCATGGAGGATATGAAATCAATTGTTTTTTTCGTAGGGTTTTTATGGAGGAAATTTCCTCCTCTATAATAAATCTACCCTCATTTTGTTTTAAAAATCTAGGTTTACAGTCTCTCTTTTTTAAATATTACCAGAAGAAATTTTGGTTTTGAGTAATGAATCTATCCATTATTTTTTCAAAAGAGATCTGATTCCCATATGTATATATATATGAGTAGGGGTTCAGATTAAAAATACAATACAAATACAAGTCTCGTATTGTGTGTTTGCAGCCTCTTGTTGTGGGTCAACAACACATGATTGTAGTGTGTCAACAACCTTATATTTATCTCTACCTAATATATTTGACTATTTAGTAGAAAATCAGAACTTTCATATTTACAGTTTCAATAAATATTTATCTGTTTACATTTGCGGTTTGATTTTTACTTAATTGTAATTTACAGTTAGAATATTAAAAAACGATCTAGAGACCATAAAATTCCAGGCCTGAAGTCTCCATGTAGTCTTGTCACATGCCGAGACACGGCTGTTTATGATTGCGATTTGTGAAACTTAAGTGTTAAACACTCCGTCAGTAATTACGCCGCTTCGTCCGTTCTTTCGCTTTCGATATCAGAAGCTTTTTAAAAACACCCAAAAAAATCTCACCAAAATAAAATTTAATTTTGGTCAAGGTGTTACGATCTTTTTAGCTGCCGTGGCATACTCTCATACATCCAATATCCACCACTGCCAAGAGATATCCTTAAACAAACTGTTATAAGAAGGAAAAGATAATAACATCTCACAACTCAATTTAAATTCTGCATCCATGGAAAATGTGCTCTCTCTCTTTTCTTATATTGAGGCAAAAACCATTTTGGCCTTAATTTCAATCTTTATCTCAGCAGTGAAGTCGAGCAAGAGTAGGAAGAAGAAATGGCCCCCATCTCCACCCACACTGCCAGTGTTGGGCAACATGCAGCAGCTCAATAAGGGCGGTACTCTCCTCGCGGCGTTAACAGACATGGCGAGGTCATATGGGCCAGTCATGACCGTGTGGATGGGACCATTTCCGGTCGTAGTTCTCACCGGCCAAGCTCCAATTTGGAAGGCGCTGGTTACCCAAGCCTCCAATTTTGCGGGTCGTCCTAAGCGCTACGTCAACCAATTCACCACCGCCGGCTTTAGAACCACCATTAGTTCTCCTTACAACGAGCTCTGGAGTGAGCTCAGAAAAATTCTTCAGAACAAAGTTTTCAGCTCGTCTCACATTCGAAGCTGCAGATCTTCGCAGCAGAGATATATGAAAGATCTGGTCGACAAATTGGAGGCGGAGATGAAAGAAAATAACGGCGTTGTGAGGCCTCTGCACTTGGTCAAAATCATGTCAATCAATTTCATGGTAGTATTATGCTTCGGCCCTGATTGTCAGGACGAGAATTTCGTGAACGAGCTAGAGGAATTAATAGCCGAGGGTATTATATTAAACGAAAACATGGATGTGCTTTTGGAGTCATTACCTTTATTTCGCTATTTTGTTCCTTCTCAGGCTGCATCATTGAAGAGATGGAAGTCCTTAAAAGCTCGCGTTTTGCATCTTATATTGCCTCTTGTTCAGTTTGGCTGCATTTTTAAAGGATATTTTGAGCAGAACGCGCCCAATTGTTTCTTGAATTGTTTGCTGTCTATAGGCGATCGAGAAGGTGGGGAAGGTAAGAAAAGGTTGAGCGAGGAAGAAATAGTTTTCAATTTATTCGAGATTTTTATTCTTTCAGTGGACAGCATGTCCACAGCTGTAGAATGGGCTCTGGCTTATATGATTCGCCATCCAGACGTCCAACGGAAAGTCCATGAAGAAACAAGAGAAGCGGTCTCTGGGGATAACACTGAATGCGTAGTCGACTTGGAGAAACTGCCATTTTTGGCAGCTGTGGTGAAGGAAACCCTGAGAAAAGAAGCGATTGCGCCTCTCGCTGTTGTTCATGAAACCGTGGAGGAATGTAAGGTGATGGGCATAACTATACCTGCTAAAGCTGGAGTGATTATAAATCTAGACGCCATTTCTACCGATCCTCGGCTTTGGAATGATCCCGGGGATTTCAAGCCAAGTAGATTTCTGGGCGAAGTTGATTCAGATAAAATGAGGATGGCATATCTGCCGTTTGGAGCAGGAAGGCGAATCTGTGCAGGAATGGATGTTGCCAGCGTCCATATTCCGATTACTCTTGCCAATCTGATCATCAAATTTGTAACGCACCAAAATTACCAACACAAGAACAACACAGTGAAATACAGGATAACTTTTTTTTGACTTGCTTTGACTCAACACGACACAACATGTCGTCACAAGGTTACAATCATCACTTGGAATCATTTGTTACGGGGAAGACTACAAGGTCAGCACGGAAACGTTCACACTTATCAAAGACAATTTATTTTTCTTTTGACAAGACAACATGAAAGTCCAATCCACATGACACACTCACGGCTAGGGCAAGCCACAGTAAGAAATGGTTAGGGTTTATTTATTTTGGTAAGACGCCCTTTAGCTCATGACTTAAGTTTTCAGAAGGAAATCAATATATGGTTTGCACAAATTCATCTCACCAACTGAGTTAATTTCTTATACACTGAAGAGTAGTTCACTTAAAGTCTTCTCCTACTTACTAAATCTTAATATCTTCGAGAAACTAACCATTGTTTTCCTTTAAGCTTTTTAAGAGTTCACCCCAAAGGGATAGTGTTCGCTAGTTTAGCTAGGGGTATCGATTAATAAAAGTTTACCTCACAAAGGATGTTTTCATTTTGATCACTCATGGAATTATTTTATTTCAAATAGATCACCTTTACATTTATTTGTTGAATATAAAGTCATTATTTTTGTTTAGCTTCTTTAAGGGTTAACCGACTCATTTTCTTTACTTATAAAATATTGTCGCTAAGTCTTAGAAAGATTTAACTTAATAATTTATTCTCAAGATCAAAGTTTTACAATACTCATATCAATGTAAAGATTGAATGCCATTTCTCACAAGGATAATTTCAAGCTTAACTACACAAGAACAAGACACTTTATTTCACCATTACCAAACAATACAAGGCAAGAGGTCATATCAACTCTTTACAAGCAATGTTACACAATTTACAACACATTGGACATTTTTACAAGGAACTTCATAATGAGTACGGATGAAACTTTTACACTCTTTTCTTCTAGTCTACTCGCATAATCCATCTGCACAAATATTAACTAAAGTCAGTTCATGGCCAGAGCATGTTAAGGCTACACAATGCAATAGTAAGCTAACAATTAACAATATCAAGAAAGGAATATTCTAATTTCAGAAATGGATTAAAACACAACTCACAACTCAATATTAATCTCATGAGAGAGAAAACTAAATCATCAACAAGGAGAAAGTCCAAATACTAGTAAGAACAAAATTACATAAATCAAGGCAAGACCTTATGGGTTGGGAACAAGAAAGTCAAGAGTGTTGATATCTCCTTCATGTAATCCTATGGGTTACGTGATTGGAATCCAAAATTTACTCCATCCAACTAAAGGGGTCGAGAGAAGATAAAGCGTACTAATTATGATCGTAGGCGCGAAGCAAAAATGGCGTTATCAATTCTTCGGGGCTCCAAAGTAATATGGGTTCGATGCCCTTAAAAGAACGCAACTATAGTTTTGGTTTTAACCAAGGAGTTTACCACTACCTCCTTATCGGATTTCTTAAAACGTAGTACTAGTTAACCAAAACAAAACCACTTTTCCAAAAGCGTACGAAAGGGACACAGAAAGGGCCATTATTCTACCCACAAACCCTATCCTAATCATCAACTTCTCCACATAATATAAGGGAAGACTAAACCCAAAAGTCGTTAATAATTTTTATATAATTCAGGCAATGTCAATAAACATTAAAATAAAAATTGATTTCCCTAACAAGGCCACAAAATGGGACCTTTTAGTAACCAAGTTTGAAGTACAAGGTATTCGAGTTCGAAAACAAAGGGATTCGATACATAGAGGGAAAAACACCAACGATGTCCCAGACTCAAAAGACCTTACCACGAGTACAAGCACAAACCAAGAACCAACGCACATAGCTATCAGGAAGGTTACGCAGTGCGGTCAGGGCTAGAAGTTCTATGAACTCCTTGCCAAAGGTATAAAAGATGGAAAATTTTACCCGATCCATGTGGGCTTATCGAGGAAAAGTCTTAGCAAGTATCAAGCAGAGATAAATATAACAGCCACCTATGATATTATCATGAAATCATTTGTCTGTCATCTATCAGGAAACGAGTTCACAAGTCCAGTACCATGGATTCACCTACAACTTTTGTTTCAGTCTAGCTAGTTAAAGCTTGCTTGCAATCCTTAATAAAAATTGTAGATATTTCATTCAGTTAAACTTACAATGTTTCCCCTTGCTTTAATCATACAAGAGTTTACATCAAGAATTAGGTATAGTAATACTCTCAACACGTGGAGGCCAAAATAGATGCTAGGTTATCCCTCATCTAGACCAGGTACAACGATCGACCAGTGCAGATTCTAAAACAAACCCCAAATGCCATTTTCTAATCAAACATAAAGTAAGGAATGCCCATAGGTTTAAACAAGTTTCAGACACAATGTCACTATTAATGTACCTTTTAGCAAAACAAGAGAGCCCTAAACAAGAAATGCGTATTTATTCAACCAAAAGAGGTATGTAGGCTTAACCTTCTATTTAGTAACCTTCAATTATAATTACCATCACAGAATTATTTTTAAAAGAAAGTCATATAAGCAAACAAAACTCAATAATGTTTCCTTCCCTACGAACTAGACTGCATCACTCAAAATTGCAGTAACCCATTTAGACAAATATGAAATAGAGTAAGCTATAAGAGAGGAAGGAACATTCCAAGCAAAATCAGTGAAATTGGAATAAGATTTAAAGGAACAACCACACAATCAGGCAGTGATATAAACAACCACGAAAACATCTAGTCTAGGCGCCATTCAAGAGGAAAGAAAATTCATTTCAAGATACTGAAAGAAGGTAGAAAACTATTACGAGGAGTAGAATTAACATGCCTGATTATAGTTCTTTCTTCCAAGCTCTTGTTGCTCTTTTCCCATAGGGCAGCTTGAAGGCATCATGCTTTTCAACATCCGAAAACCGGAAATTTTGTATGGGTGTGGGAAGCATTGTTTTCTCTGGTAGTGGAATCCCTGATGAAGTCCTCGGATGACTTGGAGAAGGATCGGAGATCTCGGTTTTTTTATCCATCATATGTGAAGATGAACCCTACTCTAGCTTACCCATTTATTCTTTGTTGTAAGTCATATGCCCCTGTTGAGGATGCATGCATTTCTTTTTTGCGAATGTTCTGCTGCTCTCATGATATAGTTGTCTTAGCCTTGACACTTCCTTTTTCAATGCTTCACAGTGTGCATTCTAAAAAAATAATCTTGTCTTGTCTGAGAGCAGCAATTCTTTGCTTAAAGCTTTATTATCAACATTCATTGTCAAAGCGAAGTCTTTCCGATCGGGAGAAAAAGTGCAAGGTTAAGGGCAAAGGCACGAGACGAGAATTTGTGCCAAACATGACATAGTCAAGTGGAATGTAGAATTATCCTTGAGTAAAGGGAATTCAACAAACAACCAGGGTACAGTCAAGAACACAAGACAACAGGGTGCAACATAGTACAATGAGGTGATGGGATTCAAGGTGATTCCCTTTGAAGGTATAGCAGTAGCACTGCCATGGCCCAAGATCCATACACGACCTTTTTCCATTGCTTCTTTATCTCCTCCATCAGACCCTTGGCCAAGGAGTCTCAAAGTTACATAGTTTAGTACTGTCCCAAACATTGTGCTGTGACCTTCAATGTGTAACCCCCATCCACCGCCTTCATTATGCCTGATGATTGTACAAGTAACGACACATTTCTTTTTGATGCGCTTCCGCTAAAACAACATTTAGTGCTCCTGTTACATATAAGACAATAACCAAACCTGGCCTAAGGAACATAGGACCACCATAATCACCAGGCCAGTGCCCATCATGTGCTTGAATGTTTGCATAAAACCGTATGGCTCGAATCAGTGCAGTCTTTACTGCCTCCTTGGTGACGTCATTGGCACTTTCTATTTTCACTTGAGGTGGAAGAGGGGGAAGCGGATTCTCTCTGGCAACTGTAATCGCATGAGAAGATCTGCTCTGTATGAGATACTCTTCCCTGAGTTACAACGTAAGACAAGAAAGAAAACAATAGAGAAGCTCTGTACTAAATTTCATCGGGTCTCACAGTAACACTCTCAACTTTGTCACACAATCAATTTGGAGATACACACTCGGTGTATGTTACGGATACGAAAGATATCCTGCTACCTTCATCTCCCAAGACATTTTCTCCAACATTGCATAGATCTCCTGTGCCTGTGGGTGCGATCTGTCACCTACACGGAAGCATGCGCCATTATTGGCTTCGCCGAGTTGAGCACTTGCTACGGGCCAAGCTTGATAGGTCAACAAAAAAAAAGCGAGCCAAAGCGTGACCAAAGTCACGGAATCGATCGCAAGAAGAGACGAGATCACATCATGGGCGAGTGGAAAGAAAATGACACAGTAAAGCAATTTGTGCTCTCGTGAAAATTCGATAAAAAGCAGATCCACTTTGTATGAGATTATCTTCCTTGAGTTATAGCATATAGCAAGAAGATCTCAAAGGAGAATCTTCGTAAATAAATTTCATTAGATGCGGGGGCAGCATCAAACTTTCGGTGCAAACATTTCATTTGTAGCTTGTAGGGTGATAATTCCAACGAGAAACCTTTATGCTGCCGACCCAATGACTCGTTGAAGAAGCCCATAAAAATGCAAGGCAAATCGTGCTTCATGAATATTCTCGATCTAAAAGCAGTCTGCCTCCATGAGATCCTCTTCCATGAGCTTGAAGGAGAATCCCGAATTGAGAATGTATTCTGCTGAGCGAACGCAACATAGATGGATGACCTACTGTTGAAGCACTCAAAAGCTTGACCAAAGCTGCAAAATGTCATGTCTTTGGCTAAGGAAGGTCGGCGAGAAAACACACACGCAACACTCATGGCGGCGGGACCGGGGACACGAGAAGTCAAGGAAGGTAGAGCGGGTCGTAAAGGCTACATGTGAGGAAGTGGTTGAGAGTTTACTAGAAGAGACAGTGACCAACTACCCCATCTTTCATTTGGTCAAGCAATAAGATATGGCGGGAGGCCATACACTCCTCCACGGACCCCCACTTGCCAGGAAACAAAAAAAAAACGAAACCTTCAACCCCACGCCAACCAAAGGAGTAAAAGCCATAAAGGCAGTCGGTGGATGACAAGGAAAAGAAGTTGACAGGTTGGGGGGGGCATTACATTCTCCTCCCCTTAAGAAAGCATCGTCCTCGATGCGACATTACACAGAGGAAAGGAAAATATTTGCAACCAAGGACAGGTAGAGGAGACATTACACCCTAGGGTTTAAAATTTTAGCTGATTAAAGCATGGTCACAAGGTAACCTTAGGAACATTTGGTAGAATTTTTTTTTTTAACTTTCAATGTTCTGTGAAGATTGGCAGTTCTTTCTTGTTCATCATTTCATTAGTCTCTTTCCATTAGCATTATTCTTAGTTTAATTGCTTTTAAAATTTCATCTTTGAAGAGTTTTGGTTTATTCATTATTGTGGGTGCCCAACATGAACTGCTAACACAACACCTTGTCAGGTTCACAAGACCCTACAGATTCACAAGTACACAAGTATATACTTCAAGATTGTATTACACCACAAAAGGTTACACAATTACGGAAAAGAATAGGCACACTTCCCATAACATAGGTACTCATCACACATCAATGACTGACATACCAAATACTCAACCAAAAGAGTACTCTGATCCACGAGACATTTCCTCAATTTGCATCGATGAAAGACTCACATAACAACAAACCATGCTACGGGTATATAGTGTCCACAAGGGAATCAATGACATGTCCACAACATCACAACACATAACCATCGACATGAGTAACACATACATCAAAAGACCACTACCAAACATCACAATAACTCAACATATATCCTGGAACATCAACCATACAGACAAATATCATAAGCCTCCCTCAAACTCTTATGCCTCCCTCAAGCTCTTATGCCTCCCTCAAGTCTCTTATGCCTCCCTCAAACTCTTATGCCTCCCTCAAGTCTCTTATACCTCCCTCAAACTCTTATGCCTCCCTCAAACTCTTATGCCTCCCTCAAACTCTTTTGCCTCCCTCAAGGAGGCCGGTTGTCCCCGTGGTCAAAAGACACACAGAGTTTGGACACTCCTAACCCAAGTGACATAATGACGCGTAGTTCTCCATAACCCGCTAGTCATATGTACCCCTTGGGGCGTACCCCCATACAATGAAGCGGGTCCATAGGTCCAACCAATCCATGGTGCATCCCATGACCCTATTCCACACATCACGACATTAGAACTAGCACAACAATCAGTCAAAGTGCCAGTGGCAAAGTACAAGCCTTGGGCAAGGCGGTAAAAATTCCAAATTTAAAAGAAGACCCCAAATCAAGCTAAAATAAATGACCAAATGGCCAAAGTTAGTATCAAATCCCCATGTTAGTGCCACAAACCAAGGAAATGCCCAAAATTGTAAAGCATTGCAATCAAGAAAAGATGCTGGTCCTTGCAAAAATAAAGTAAAAGCTCAATTTACGAATAAAATCAACTTATAATAATGTCACATTACGATAACTATGTGGCCTTATCTAGCCACCAAAGGGGTACTCAACGAGTTGCTGGCACTCGGAACATCGAGCCTCAGCTCGTAAATATATATATCAATCCCGCCACTCTTCGACAAGGCCAAACATAGTCATAGATACACTAGGGTTGCATACATACAACCACATAGGGAGAGAGGAAAGAGTCACATGTAATCTACTAAACCGAGTTTTGACTCAAGTTATTGACTCATGGTACACCATTCCTCACTCTCAACATACACTTCTACCGATCTCCCTCAGGGTCGGTTAGTGTAAGGCTCACAACATAACATGTAACTACATCACTAACACCATGGTGGTACACACATAGCTACCATAACGTCTCATGTATGGTAGGTATACGGGGGTAGATCACAATTATACATTCACGGGGCACCATACATCACTTTACTACATTACGCACCCAAAGTGCAATCACAATACGATAGGGTTCATACACTCACCGTATGAACCTAATTCACGACATGAAGCATTAGGTATTGCACAACTCATATATACGATGAACATAATAACATCACAACATAACAATAATTTCTTCATAACAAGGTAGCACACACATTTCTTGAACATGGTAAAAACATCATGATCTGACTCATTTATTTTAACATCAACTAGTCATACAACACATTGATACACCCACATACCACAATATGCCACAATGCTCCAACACTACGTCATCCACATTAGAATTCTTTTCACACATCACAAACAATAATTTACACGTGAATTATTCCTAGAATCCACAAGAAGGAGAGAGAATACTCTCATCCCCAACACATCAACATGATGACAAATACGCACTGAGTGACATACACATCACGTGCGTTCACAATATCACAATTACGACAATAATCACATCACGCTTAAAGCACATTACTCTTCCAATATAAATCATCATCATGCGATCATCATCATCATCATCAGTATCATCATGTAACACCACCACCACCATGCAACATCACCATACAACACCAATCCGGCCCATAGGTTCGAGAGCATGAACCTACGCTCTGATACCAAAATGTAACGCACCAAAATTACCAACACAAGAACAACACAGTGAAATACGGGATAACTTTTTTTTTTTGACTTGCTTTGACTCAACACGACACAACATATCGTCACGAGGTTCTGATCATCACTTGGAATCATTTGTTACGGGGAAGACTACAAGGTCAGCACGGAAACGTTCACACTTATCAAAGACAATTTATTTTTCTTTTGACAAGACAACATGAAAGTCCAATCCACATGACACACTCACGGCTAGGGCAAGCCATAGTAAGAAATGGTTAGGGTTTATTTATTTTGGTAAGACGCCCTTTAGCTCATGACTTAAGTTTTCAGAAGGAAATCAATATATGGTTTGCACAAATTCATCTCACCAACTGAGTTAATTTCTTATACACTGAAGAGTAGTTCACTTAAAGTCTTCTCCTACTTACTAAATCTTAATATCTTCCAGAAACTAACCATTGTTTTCCTTTAAGCTTGTTTAAGAGTTCACCCCAAAGGGATAGTGTTCGCTAGTTTAGCTAGGGGTATCGATTAATAAAAGTTTACCTCACAAAGGATGTTTTCATTTTGATCACTCATGGAATTATTTGATTTCAAATAGATCACCTTTACATTTATTTGTTGAATATAAAGTCATTATTTTTGTTTAGCTTCTTTAAGGGTTAACCGACTCATTTTCTTTACTTATAAAATATTGTCGCTAAGTCTTAGAAAGATTTAACTTAATAATTCATTCTCAAGATCAAAGTTTTACAATACTCATATCAATGTAAAGATTGAATGCCATTTCTCACAAGGATAATTTCAAGCTTAACTACACAAGAACAAGACACTTTATTTCACCATTACCAAACAATACAAGGCAAGAGGTCATATCAACTCTTTCAAGCAATGTTACACAATTTACAACACATTGGACATTTTTACAAGGAACTTCATAATGAGTACGAGATGAAACTTTTACACTCTTTTCTTCTAGTCTACTCGCATAATCCATCTGCACAAATATTAACTAAAGTCGGTTCACAGAAGTGAGCATGTTAAGGCTACACAATGCGATAGTAAGCTAACAATTAACAATATCAAGAAAGGAATATTCTAATTTCAGAAATGGATTAAAACACAACTCACAACTCAATATTAATCTCATGAGAGAGAAAACTAAATCATCCAACAAGGAGAAAGTCCAAATACTAGTAAGAACAAAATTACATAAATCAAGGCAAGACCTTATGGGTTGGGAACAAGAAAGTCAAGAGTGTTGATATCTCCTTCATGTAATCCTATGGGTTACGTGATTGGAATCAAAATTTACTCCATCGACTAAAGGGGTCAAGAGAAGATAAAGCGTACTAATTATGATCGTAGGCGCGAAGCAAAAAATGGCGTTATCCAATTCTTCCGGGGCTCCAAAGTAATATGGGTTCGATGCCCTTAAAAGAACGCAACTATAGTTTTGGTTTTAACCGAGGAGTTTACCACTACCTCCTTATCGGATTTCTTAAACGTAGTACTAGTTAACCAAAACAAAACCACTTTTCCAAAAGCGTACGAAAGGGACACATAAAGGGCCATTATTCTACCCACAAACCCTATCCTAATCATCAACTTCTCCACATAATATAAGGAAGACTAAACCCAAAAGTCGTTAATAATTTTTATATAATTCAGGCAATGTCAATAAACATTAAAATAAAAATTGATTTCCCTAACAAGGCCACAAAATGGGACCTTTTAGTAACCAAGTTTGAAGTATAAGGTATTCGAGTTCGAAAACAAAGGGATTCGATACGTAGAGGGCAAAACACCAATGATGTCCCGGACTCAAAAGACCTTACCACAGTACAAGCACAAACCAAGAACCAACGCACATAGCTATCGGGAAGGTTACGCGGTGCGGTCGGGGCTAGAAGTTCTATGAACTCCTTGCAAAGGTATAAAAGATGGAAAATTTTACCCGATCCATGTGGGCTTATCGAGGAAAAGTCTTAGCGAGTATCAAGCAGATAAATATAACAGCCACCTATGATATTATCACTTTGAAATCATTTGTCATCTATCGAGAAGCGAGTTCACACGAGTCGAGTACCATGGATTCACCTACAACTTTTGTTTGATCTAGCTAGTTAAAGCTTGCTTGCGATCCTTAATAAAAATTGTAGAGATTTCATTCGATTAAACTTACTGATGTTTCCCCTTGCTTTAATCATACAAGAGTTTACATCAAGAATTAGGTATAGTAATACTCTCAACACGTGGAGGCCAAAATAGATGCGGGTTATCCCTCATCTAGACTAGGTACAACGATCGACCAGTGCGAGTTCTAAAACAAACCCCAAATGCCATTTTCTAATCAAACATAAAGTAAGGAATGCCCATAGGTTTAAACAAGTTTGGACACAATGTCACTATTAATGTACCTTTTAGCAAAACAAGAGAGCCCTAAACAAGAAATGCGTATTTATTCAACCGAAAAGAGGTATGTAGGCTTAACCTTCTATTTAGTAACCTTGATTATAATTACCATCACAGAATTATTTTTAAAAGAATGTCATATAAGCAAACAAAACTCAATAATGTTTCCTTCCCTACGAACTATTGCATCACTCAAAATTACGGTAACCCATTTAGACAAATATGAAATAGAGTAAGCTATAAGAGAGGAAGGAACATTCCAAGCAAAATCAGCGAAATTGGAATAAGATTTAAAGGAACAACCACACACAATCGGAGCGGTGATATAAACAACCACGAAAACATCTAGTCTAGGCGCCATTCAAGAGGAAAGAAAATTCATTTCAAGATACTGAAAGAAGGTAGAAAACTATTACGAGGAGTAGAATTAACATGCCTGATTATAGTTCTTTCTTCCAAGCTCTTGTTGCTCTTTTCCCATAGGGCAGCTTGAAGGCATCATGCTTTTCAACATCTGAAAACCAGGGGCTGTATGGCTGTGGGAAGCATTGTTTTCTCTATGGTCTGGAATCCCTGATGAAGTCCTCGGATGACTTGGAGAAGGATCAGAGATCTCGGTTTTTTTGATCCATCATCTGTGAAGATGAACCCTACTCTAGCTTACCAACTGTTGCTGTTGTAAGTCATATGCCCCTGTTGAGGATGCATGCATTTCTTTTTGCGAATGTTGCTGCTGCTCGTGATATAGTTGTCTTAGCCTTGACACTTCCTTTTTGATGCTTCACGAGTGTGCATTCTAAAAATAATAATCTTGTCTTGTGCAAGTAAGAGTAGCAATTCTTTGCTTCAAAACTTTATTATCAAAATTCATTGTCAAAGCGAAGTCTTTCCGATCGGAGAAAAGCTGCAAGGTTAAGGGCGAAAAGGCACTGAGACGAGAATTTGTGCCAAACACGACATAGTCAAGTGAAATGTAGAGTTATCCTTGAGTAAATGGAATTCAACAAACAACCGAGAGTACGATCAAGAACACAAGACAACAGGGTGCAACATAGTACAATGAGGTGATGGGATTCAAGGCGATTCCCTTTGAAGGTATAGCAGTAGCACTGCCATGGCCCAAGATCCATACACGACCTTTTTCCATTGCTTCTTTATCTCCTCCATCAGACCCTTGGCAAAGAGTCTTAAAGTTACATAGTTTAATCTTGTCCCAAACATTGTCTTTGTGACCTTGATATGTAACCCCCATCCACCGCCTTCATTATGCCTGATGATTGTACAAGTAACGACACATTTCTTTTTGATGCGCTTCCGCTAAAACAACATTTAGTGCTCCTGTTACATATAAGACAATAACCAAACCTGGCCTAAGGAACATAGGACCACCATAATCACCAGCCAGTGCCCATCATGTGCTTGAATTTTTGCATAAAACCGTATGGCTCGAATCGGTGCGGTCTTTCTTTGCCTCCTTAGTGACGTCATTGGCACTTTCTATTTTCACTTGAGGTGGAAGGGGGGAAGCGGATTCTCTCGGCAGTAGTAATCGCATGAGAAGATCTACTCTGTATGAGATACTCTTCCCTGAGTTACAACGTAAGACAAGAAAGAAAACAATAGAGAAGCTCTGTACTAAATTTCATCGGGTCTCCTGGTAACACTCTCACTGTCACACAATGGATTTGGAGATACACACTCAGTGTATGTTCTGGATCTGAAAGATATCCCTACCTTCATCTCCCAAGACATTTTCTCAACATTGCATAGATCTCTGTGCTGTGGGTGCGATATGTCACCTACGGAAGCATGCGCCATTGATTGGCTTCGCCGAGTTGAGCACTTGCTACGAGCCAAGCTTGATAGGTCAACAAAAAAAAAAAAAGAGCCAAAGCGTGACCAAAGTCACCGGAATCGATCATGAAGAGCAGATCGCATCATGGGCGAGTGGAAAGAAAATGACACAACAAAGCAATTTGTGCTCGTGAAAATTCGATAAAAACAGATCTGCTGTATGAGATTATCTTCCTTGAGTTACGGCGTACTGCAAGAAGATCTCAAAGGAGAATCTTCGTAAATAAATTTCATCATATCTCGGGGCAGCATCAAACTTTCGGTGCAAACATTTCATTTGTAGCTTGTAGGGTGATAATTCCAACGAAACCTTTATGCTGCCGACCCCGATGACTCGTTGAAGAAGCCCATAAAAATGCAAGGCAAATCGTGCTTCATGAATATTACGATCGAAGCAGCAGTGCCTCCATGAGATCCTCTTCCATGAGCTTGAAGGAGAATCCCGAATTGAGAATGTATTCTACCCGAGAGCAGAACGCAACATAGATGGACGACCTACCTGTTCGAAGCACTCAAAAGCTTCAACAAAGCTGCAAAATGTCATGCGCTTTGGCTAAGGAAGGTCCGGAAAAACACACACGCAACACTCATGGAAGCGGCGGACCGGGACATGAGAAGTCAAGGAAGGTAGAGCGGTCGTAAAGGCTACATGTCGAAGTGGTTGAGAGTTTACTAGAAGAGACAGTGCCATTGCCCCATCTTTCATTTGGTCAAGCAATAAGATATGGCGGGAGGCCATACACTCCTCCACACACCCCCACTTGCCGGAAACAATAAAAAAATAGAAACCTTCAACCCCACGACAAAGGAGTAAAAGCCATAAAGGCGGTCGGTGGATAAAAAAATGAGGTTGGGGGGCATTACAAAATTTCGGTGGTCAGGTGCGAATGAAGGGATCCCTCCGAGATCGACTCCGACATTTCAATGATTCTCAAGTGCATGAAATATCCTCTCGAAGCTGCTATTAAATGCCGCGATGATATTTTCTTAATAGGTTAAACTTGATCACTTTGTTTTATTTACTTTCAAGTAGCTCCATGGGTTTTTAGCTGGATTGTAATAGCATATAATATATACCATCATTAAATAGAATATTTGTTTCAAGGTAGCAAATTTTGTATGGAGACTATAAGTCGGTGGACTTAAAATATGGGGAAAAAATGATAAATACCATGAAATTGGGTAATTTATATATATCAAATACATAATATTTTTAATAATTCAAAGATAATTTTACAACAATGAGAACTCTTACTATTTAAAAAGTCATATGATAGATAAATGATCAAAAATATTGTTCGAAATCAAGTTAATTATAACTTAAACTGAGGATATCAAAGATAAATTTAATAAAAAATACTAGTAAATTATATTTGTTTGGTGTATTTAATTTAAATAAATTAACTTTTATTAGATGTACAAAAACAATCGTGTTTGTGTGTTTTTCTGCGATAGAATTAAAAAATTGAAAAAATCAGAAATTATTGTTCTAACCACTGCATTTTGTAACTATGATCTATTTCTTTATGCTAGAAAGATGTAACCGTACAAGGATAGTAGGGTGGTGAAAGTTATGATGTTGTGCTTGCGAAGAAAAATTCAAAGAGACTTTTATAAAAATTATACTTCTATGAGCAATACTAAAAACTTAAAAACACTTTCACAACACATCGAAATTAATGAATGTAGAAATAAAAAACCAAAAAAATATCCGTGTATTCTTATGCGGCATTCAACTCGCTACACACATACTTCTATAGATCCGTATATCTGTTGTTACTACCATATTCAATAAGGAATCGATTTTGGAAGTGTTGTCATTGATGTCAAAATAATGTTGTTAAGTATCTCATAAGTTAGAAATACTATCATTCATGTTTTCAAGAGTGTGTCACTTAAGAAAAGATGATTTGATTTGATGTTTGCATGCCGTGCATCAAAATAAAATATTATGTAGTGTTCATCGGGGTTTGTAGTGTTACGTGAGTTTAAATTCATTTGATGGTGCTTAACATGTTAAAGGATTACATCATAGTATTTCACGGGTCCTAAATCCTAGCCAATAAGAGAGAAAGCCATTGAAGTCGGGGATTGCCACACAATGAAGAGAAAGTTGTTGAAGGCCAACAGTTTCCATGCGATAAAGAGAAAGAAAGCGAAAGTCAAGTATTTTTGCAGAATGAAGAGAAAGACCTTGGAGTCGAGGATTATCACAAAAGTTATAAATAGTCTTTGATGGTCATGAAATTACGTGGGATCAAAAGAAAATAGGGGAATTCAGGGACTTCACATGAATGTCAAATATTCAATTTTCACTCTCAAAGGACGAATCAAGATGAATAATTCAAATCTTGATATATATCGCCAAATCTCTTGGGAAAAGTCACATCCTTTCATGAGATGAATGTACTATATAAGTGGATTTAATTGCAAATTCATCTAGTGTTCACGAAATTATGATGTCGATTTTTAAAGATATAAAGAACGAATAAGAGAGGAAGAGAGAAGAAATTCGTGAAGATATATCAAGAAAAGCCATAAAGGGGAAGGAAGAGAAAACTCGAGTAGGATACCATGCTAATTTTTAAGGACAAACAAGCATCACATAAACAATGTGTGGAGTATGGGTGTGATGTAATGCCTGTGGGCATCAACTCTTTTCTACTTGCCTCCTTTGCGCCACCTTGGCCTCCTCCCAACCACCCGACACTGCCTTAGCGATTATGCCTGTCATGTCTGTCCTTGCCTGAGTCGGTGGAGTCATTTTCTTCACCATGATCTTTTTGTTGATTTCCTTCTTGAATGCGTTGAGGTGGAGTGTTGGGCGCGATGCAATTGATGTACCGGCTAGTGAGATAAGCATGGAAGCTGCGAGGAGAATGCATGTTTTTTGTTATTTCGAGGATGCGTTTGGAGGGAGAAAGGTGCGCTATTTCCTTTTGCTTTGCCACGCACATCTACCCGGCCCAGTGAAGTGGGTGTGTTTCCTCCATTTCCTTGGGCCTGCGAGGTGTGTTCTTATCGGTGATCCTCAAAGCAAAAGTCGGTGACGGTAAGTAGCCATGGCAGCGAGACGGGTTGCGAGTAGTAGAGGCATTTTGAGCGCTTCCAGCGAGGCGGGTCATCTAACTATGTTGCTTTCTGTTCAGTATAGAATGCATCCTCAATTCGAGATTCTCCTTCAACCTCATGGAAGAGGATCTCATGGAGGCGGACTGTTTGAGACGAGAATATTCATGAAGCACGATTTTCTTTGCAATTATATGGGCTTCTTCAACGAGTCACCGAGTTGGCGAGGCATAAAGGTTTCGTTGGAATTATCACACCTTACAAGCTGACTACTGATTGAAATGTTTTGCACCAAAATTTTGATGCTATCCCCGGATCGATGAAGGAAAAGGTTTATATATATATCATTACGGTAGATGCCTTTCGAGCAGAAGTGATGTATTCTTTATGTCTTGTGTTCGAGCTTCAAATCATGGGGTTGGCTTTGTAGCTATTATTCACCACATGAATAACCATATCTATCTCCTAACAGACTTATTTCATCTAGTATTTGCATGAATAATCTTTTGCATTATAGACTAGGTCGATCTACGGTATTGGGTGAAATAGCTCATGTATTGTATATCTGTTTGAAGATATTATTCTTTGTGTGTGGCTACTTGACGATGGATTAATGTATTGTTGGAAATGTTTGTGTTCTGCTTTGTTTTGGATGAATAAATGTAACCTGTATTTTGGGTTCTTGTGGTTACTATTAATTTGTAATTCCCATTCTAAAATTGGGTTTCTATTATTATTGTAATTCAAAGTAGCTGCATTGAAGCAATCTAGTGACTGGTCAGCCTTATCAAGGATGCTAAGTCTAGGGACTATTTCTGGTTATGGAGTCTGTACCAAGAGATTTTTTTGTTAAAGCCATCTTCTTTTGCTTCGTCTCAGACCAGGGCTACTCCTAATATGAGAGCACCAAGGTTAGGAGGTCCAAATTAGAAACAATCGGATGCATGTTGAGATGGCGTTTTAAACCGGGCTCAAAGAGGAAAGTTATACGTTGGATACTTTGTGTAATCGTCAAGTGGTTCTTTGCATTACTCTTTGGTTTTGGTACGGGGTTTGCAGCATTTTTATCAATATGGCGAGTTGAGAATTTACGTGGCTGGAAATTTGCTGCTACTTTTGCTTATTAAACATATGCCCTGGTTTTTCTTGTGGTGACCTACTCACGCCAATCATTGGATGGCTGCATGAGGATTTGGTGGAGAATATAGTTGGGTTTGTGAGTAAAAGGAAAAGGGGGTCTGATTATAGAAAGCAGATTCGAGATCTTCCTTATATATGGCAGTCATGACGATGGTTGTGTGGGTCTTCTATGGTGGTTGTGATGCTCTTCAGAGCAGAGTGCTTCTATCTTCCCGGAGTTGCTCTCGAGGATTCCAAGAAGGCATGTTTCAATCACCCCTTTCCTATGCCAAGCATGGCCGATAACAGGGTATGAATCTTCAGCAGGCTGAGGAAGAGAAGTTGCGTAGGTTGTGTTGCTATTTCTCGATCCTGGTCGACGTGCTTGTTGGTTGGAAGAATTATAATCAGGCATGTTAAATCTACCCCCTTGTAATAGTTTTCTACTTTCTTTCAGTATCTTGAAATGAATATTCTTTCCTCTTGAATGGCGCCTAGACTAAATGTTTTCGTGGTTGTTTATATCGCTACCTGATTGTGTTGGTTGTTCCTTTTAATCTCGTTCCAATTTTGCTGGTTTTTCTTGGAATGTTCTTTCCTCTCTTATAGCTTACTCTATTTATATTTGTCTAGGTGGCCTACTGCAATTCTGAATGATGCAATCTAGTTTGTAGGGAAGGAAACATTTTAGAATTTCGTTGCTTATATGACTCTCTTTTAAAAGAATTCTGTGATGGTATTTATGATTAAAGGCTTACTGTATAGAAGGTTAAGCCTTCATATCTCTATTTGCTTGAATAAATACGTATTTCTTGTTTAGGGCTCTCCTGTTTTGCTAAAGGTACATTAATAGTGACATTGTGTTCTAAAACTTGTTTAAGCCTGTGGGCATTCCTTGCTTTTGTTTAATTAGAAAATGGCATTAGGGTTTTGTTTTTAGAACCGTACATGGTTGACTTTTGTACCCAGTTCTAGAGGATGAATAACTTGACATCTATTTTGGCCTCTACGTGTTGAGAAAATTACTATACCTACTACCTGGTTCAAACTCTCATTTGATTAAAGTAAGGAAACATTGTAAGTTTTATGGAATGAAATCTCTACAAATTTTTATTAAGGGTCATGCAAGCAAGCTATTAATATTTGGACCGAAACAAAAGTTGTAGGTGAATCCATGGTATTGGACTCGTGAACTCATTTCCTGTTAGATGACATCTGATTACAGTGATAATATAATAGGTGATTATTATATTCATCTGTTTGATATTTGCTAGACATGTCCTTGATAAGCCCACATGGATCGGGTAAGATTTCCATCTTCTATACCATTGGCAAGGAGCTCATAGAACTTCTAGACACTGATTCCACTGCGTAACCTTCCTGATGAATATGTGTGTTGGTTCTTATTTTTGTGCTTGCACTCGTGGTAGGGTCTTTTGAGTCTGGGGTATCGTTGGTGTTTTACCCTCTGCGTATCGAATCCATTTGTTTTCGATCTCGAATATCTTATACTTCAAGCTTGGTCACTAAAAGGTCCCATTTTGTGGCCTTGTTAAGAAATCATTTTTTTATTTTAATACTTTTTGACATTGTTGAAAATATATAAAGATTATTAACGACTTTTGGGTTTAGCCTCCCCTTATATTATGTGGAGAAGTTGATGTTTAGGATAAGGTTTGTTGGTAGAATAATGGCCCTTTTTGTGTCTCCTTTGTACGCTTTTGGAAGAGTGGTTTTGTTTTGTTAACTAGTCCTACGTTTAATAAATCCTATAAGAAGGTAGTGGTAAAAACTCCTTGGTTAAAACTGAAACTATAGTTGTTTTTCTTTTAAGGGCGTCGAACCTTTATTGCTATAAAGCCTCCCCCTAGGAGATTTGGATAACGTCATTTTGTTTCGCGCCTGCGATCATAATTAGTATATTTTGTCTTCTCTTGGACCTCTTTAGATGGATGGATTGGGTATTGGATTCCAATCACGTAATCTATAGGACTACATGAAGGAAATATATCAACACTCTTGACTTTCTTGTTCCTAACCCATAGGGTCTTGCCTTGATTTATGTGATTTTGTTCTTACTGGTATTTTGACTTTCTCCTTGTTGGATGGTTTAGATTTCTTTCTCATGCGAATATTTTTGGATTTGTGGGTTGGGTTTTAAATCCATTTCTGAATTAGAACATCCCTTTCTTGATATTGTTAAATGTTAGCTTACTATTGAAATGTGTAGCCTTAACATGCTCAGTTCTCGTGAACTGATTCTAGCTAGTATTTGTGCAGATGGATTATGCGAGTAGAATAAAGGAAAGAGTTGTAAAGGTTTCATCAGTGAAACTTATGAAGTTCTTTGTAAAAGTGTTCTATGTGTTGTAAATTGTGTAACATTGCTTGCAAAGAGTTTATATGACCTCTTGCCTGGAATTGTTTGGAAAATTTGTGAAGAAGTTGTTTTGTCTTTATTTTGTAATTTGGCTGGTAACTCTTCTTATTGAGAAATATTATTCAATCCTTTCACTGGCATAAGCATTGTAAAACTTTGATCTTGAGAATTAAGTGTTGATTTAAATCTTTCTAAGACTTTGTATTGATGTGTTATATGTAAGCTTTAATGGGGTGGCTTTTCCTTACAGAAGTTACCTAAAAGTTTTATTCAAAGAAATATGTTGTGGAGGAGATCCCCTTGAAAAAAACAATGCCTTAAGTAATTAATAGTGAGACTATCCTTGCAAAGTGATTTTATATAGTATGTTATCCCTAACCGAACTAGTAAAAAAAAAAAAAAAACTACTCTTTTTGGTGAACGCTTAAAACAAGCTTAAAGGAAAACAATGGTTAGTTTCTAATAAGATTTAACAAGTAAGAGAATAAAATTTAGAAACCACTCAATTTATCTCTCAGCCTATTTAAAAGTAAGTAGCTTCCTCTTGATAAGCTCTTTCGGTGAAGCCAAGGTAAGAGCATTAATAATTACGTATAAAACCTCAAGCTCTAATAAAACCTCAGTAAGAACTAATGATGTCTCAAGGATGAACTCAATTGACCTCCTTCCTTTAACTTTATCCAAGGTACCTTGTAATTTTCTCTTAAGATTGTTGAACGTGAACCCATGTCGTCATATGGGCATGAACAAGTTCTAGTAGCGTAAGTGTTAATAGATGGCCTTGTGAAATTAAATTACCCATTTCTCTAAATAAACGAGTTAAGAAAATGAATGTCTTAATAGAGAAGATTAAAGATGATTACTCAGTGTAAAAATAATAAACTTGGCTTAGCAATTTGAATTATACGAATCATATCTTGAGCCTCCTTGAAAACGTAAGCTAAGAATTGCAAGATGTCCTTTTAAGATAAATAAACCCCAAGAATATCTCATTGTGGTTGGCCCTAACTGTAAGTGTGTTTTGTGGTTGGACTTCTATGTTGTCATGTCTAAAAGAAAAGTAAATTGTCCTTGAAAGATGTGAATGTTTCTATGCTGCCTTTATGGCCATCCTTGTATCAAGTTGTTCACAGTGTTAGTTGTACTCTTGGTGACGACATGTTGCATCATGTTATGTGTGGAAGTAAGTCAAAAAAAATTATCCTATCTTTTACTGCGTTGTTTGTGTGTGTGATTTTGGGTAGTTACATGTGAGAAGACAACAAGAAAAATGAAGAATGATCTAACTGCCATCAACGAGGTTGATGAAGCAACTACAATAGGTGGAACTTTGCATTTTTGAGGTCGGTGCCTCATTTAATTGGGGATTTATGTTTCTAGTGAGTTGGTCCTCACGAATTGAGTTGAGTTTGTACTTGGCACGGGGGATTGGTTTCTCTAGTGAGTTGGTGCTCAACATTGGAAATTGGTGTCTCCATTTGGTGCTACCTATGAATATTTATAAAATAATTAATTGTGTGACTAGACTTGGAGAGTAGCTCCAACTAGTATTTTCTCCGTGCTTTTCTCCTAAAAGAGTTTCCACGTAAATCGTATGTTGTGAAACTATTTTATCTTATGCGTTTTCTACTTTTATGAATGGTTTATGTTAAATGAATACTTTTTTATTATATTGATTCACCCCCTCTTAGTATAAGTGTGTGTTCTAAAACCTTACTATCTTCTTGCCTCTATTCCTCCTCCTTTTAGCACACAACTTCCTCAACTTGCTAATCCATATAAACCTTATGATATCATTCAACAATTAAATAATAACCAATCTCTTATGTCTATCTTTTTTGTGTATTGTGCCACACCCTAACTACCATCATCCTTGGATGTTGTCATTCACTCTATTAAATTCAAAGCAATGATTCCCGAGTAGTTTTTACTCATCTCATGCATTCATTCAAGTATATCACCAATTCTATAACATTTTCAATAAGGAAATTACTCTTGATTGTTCCCATGATTCTCCTCCTCTTCTTATCATGGATCATGATTAGGATTTCCAAATTAAGCGTGTATGTATTGATAATGGCTCCAAACTAAATATTTTTCATTTATCCTTACATTCCAAACTGCATATTTCTAATAGTGAAATAGAAAATTCTACTTCGTTTTTCCAAGGATATGACACTAATACTCTTGTATGTATTTATACCATCACTTTAGAGTTGCAAGTCAACCCCCACACTCTTCTCACCCTCTTTTATGTAATGTATCTCCCATTGCAATACAATCGCCCCTTGGTAAAACGTGGATCCATGGTACACAAGTTGTTCTTTCCACTATCCATCATTGTGTTAAGTTTATCTATGATCATTATGAGCATACTATTACAATTTATCCTGAACCATTCAAGTATTGGAAAATGGACTCTGCCACCTCCATGGTCATTCCCTCGGAGTGAACCTATCCAAAGTAGCACCATCTTGATACATATGATTTTGGGGAGTCTTTAAATTATACTTCCATTCCTCCACCTTTAGTCACTTCCTCTAATCGGGCTCCATATACTAATCTCATCTCTAGTCTTACCATATCCTCCCATTCTCGTTCCATATCTAGTTCTAAACTCCTAGAAAATTTTGAACAATACTTCTATGTAGAGATTGATGATTTTGACGATGTTGTTGTTGATATTGTTAAGCTCATTAATGATGTAGTGCCCACTTCCATTCGACACCTTTTCTATTATTGATTTCGATACTGTCGACTACACTTATGGATATTATTATAGCTTTTGTTTTAGCATGATACTAGATGTTAGACATACTAGACTGTTGTTGATTTCGACTCATATATGATGCATGTGGATTATTAGAGAAATTTTATAATGATGATGATATACTATTGACATGGTTATTTATATATGTTTCTGACATATGTTATATTTTTTCATATTGAGTAGACCTTTCATAATAGGATTAATGTTGTGACCATTTTGACATGGATGAAATGAAGAATAGAAATTTTTCTAGAAATTGTAAATGACATCGTAATTTCCTAGAGGATATTTGATTCACATATAGAAGATTGAGGAATTATATTTCATATTTTATCATAGATGTTTTTACTGTGGCCACATGGTTGAAGAAGGTATTTATGTGTTTTGTAGGTAAAATTATTCACAACAAACATCGAGGCGATTAGAGACCAACTACATTGGAATTCTAGATGAATTCAACAAGGGTCACCATGGTAACATGTAATTGTGTGTGTGTTAGAATTATTTGGTTAGGGGAGAATTGTGACCAAGGGGTCACGTGTTGTCTTTTGTTTTAGTTTTCCTTCTATTCTTTGTTAGTATGTGTTTCCTTTGAGTGATGTAATTTACTTTTTTAATTATTTAGATTTTGATGTATGTTTTTCCCCTTTATCTTAATGGGTCTAAGTGTCTTATTAAAGTTAATAAATATTTTCCTAAAATAATTAAAGATGTGACCAAAGGAATTAATTTATTAGATTAGATTTCTCTTGTATTTTGTGTTGTAAGTTGAGTGCTTTGGGATCTAGAGTGTTGTACACTCTACTCATGGAAATTAAAATTTGTCCTTAGAGGCCAATTTTGGAAGCTTGTGGGACAAGTCAAACTTGTCCCAAACCTCTTAAATTTCTATGCCAACCCTACCTATGGGTCTGGGGGTAAAAATTAGACCCCATTAGGTGTTTTGGGAAGATAAAAGGTAAAATCTTTATTGCACTTCCTTTCTTGTAATTGATTTTGTCCTTGGGGGTGTGGGCTTAGATTGTGTGTAAGTAAACTATCTTTTCTTCAACCAATTATTAATTTTTTTCTGTGGAATATGAGGTTTACAAGGGTTATGTGGAGTGGAGAGGAAATGAGGTGGCATCCTACTTGGAGCCACATCATCCTCCTCTCTCCCTTTTCTATTTATTGAAGTTCTTTTGCTTGTTTGGGGGTTACTTCGTCATTTTGTGCTTTTGAAATTTTTGGGAGAGTTAGAGGATTTTTGAGAGTGCTTGTGGATTTTTGGAACTTGTGGATGATTTCTTGGTTTTGAGGAGCTTAGATATTTACTCTTGGAACAAGCTATACTATGGAAAGGTAGGATCTTTACCTTGCTTATGTTAAAAAAAAAATTGTGTTTATGTGCTTGTGTTGAGTATTGTTTTTTTGGAATTCTTGTTGGGTGTGGGTAGATTGCCTAAGTGTGGAGTGGGAGGAGACTATGGGGACATTTAATTCAGGGATGAATAAGAGTTTACCTTTTGTTGAGGGAGATTGGGTTTGGTGCCCCACCTTGTAAAAGGAATGCTTGCATTTTTTCTGTTTCTTTTATGAGGAGGCATAAGAGTATGTGTGAGGTATAAAGGGTAAATGAGGGAGGAATAAGAGTATGTAGGGGATTTGAGATATGCATGGGAGACTTTAAGGTGTGAAACACCCACTTGAGACCTAAGAACAAACTAGGACTAATTACGAAAAATTATGGAATAATTTTTTTATTAAAAGAATCTCTGACGGGGTTACAGGCGTGATTGTGACTAATAGGTTCCGGAACAATTCTATCCACTAGAGTATGATTTTATTTTATTAACAATTATTAGAGGTCATAAGGTCCAAAATTTAAGGTTAGAAGATTCAATTAGGTTCAGAGGGTAATTCCTCACCATATCCACTCTCTAACAGGCTCAAAGGTTCAACTGGATTTTTGTCAAACTTAACTCCTTCAAAATTTCCCTAAATCCTTTCCATTAGATAGGAAATTTTCTCACCTCTCCATTGATATAAATAAGTCCTCCTAACTCCTCATATTTTTTGAGTTATGGGCCGATGGGCCTTGGGGTGAAAATTTTCCCTAAGACCGGGCCTACGGGCCCAAGGGTGAAAATTTTCCCCAAGGGCTGGTCAGCGGGCCACGGGGAGAATTTTGGAAATTTTCACGTGGAGGATAAAACAATTTTGCGTCCATGTGCCCGTGGGTCCACAAGTCCACTAGGGACACGTGGCACCCCCCCTTAAAGTCAGCGTGGGGAGAGCGGGGCGTTGGGAGAAATTTAATAAAAAAGATTTCCCGGGTGGGGCAAAAGCCAACTTTGTGCCAACACTCCACAAGTCCGTAAGGGACACATAGTGCCTCCCAAGTCAGCATAGAGAAGGCATGGTGGTGGGGAGAAAATTAATTTAATGCCGTGAAGGGCTAAGAGGGTAGCATTCACCTGTGCCTCCGACGACACCTCGCGATGCCACGTGGTGGATCCTGATTGGCTGCGGGTCAGCGGGCGGTAGGGAATATTTGGAAAATTTTCCCAAAATTTTTTGAAACGTAAAAAGTAAAATAGGGATCCGCTCCTCTGTCGATGCCTCGTGATGCCATGTGGCATCACATGATTCATTGTGGCCCGACGGGGAAAATTTTCCTGAAAAAAATTTCCTAGAGCGCTAAGCTTAAAAAGGGGTCCGCCCCTCCACCGATACCTTGTGGTGCCATGTGGCGACCTGATTGGCTTCAAGTCAGCAGGAAAAATTAGGAAAATTTTCTCTTTTTTTTTGAAGTACTAAGACTAAAATTCAAGCCCACGGCCCATTAAGAAAATGTTTTCTCAATTATTTTTTTTTAACGCCAATTGAAGAAAAACTTCATAAGGCCATAAATTTAGATAGAGGGCTTGGTTTTGTGAAACGAAGAATTTATGGAAAGATCTTGATGTCCTCTTTACTAAGGGATCATTATTTTTATTTTGATAAAGTGTAAGGGGTCAATTTTAAGAAAACAATCTGAGGCTTTTAAAGTGCAAACCGGTAAATTTTAACTTGGTAAATTTGTTCAATTTGATCTTCTTCCTCTCTCAACTTTGTCAAATAGACATGGAGAATCATTCTTAGGTGGATTTAGGATAAGTTTGTGAGGTAGATCTATTTTATTGAATTCCAATTCGAAATTTTACAATTTTGACAAAGATAACAATGTGAAAGCTTTGAACTCAATTTTGCTGGGTTTTGAAAGATTTCCTTTAAGTATTTTTGTCTAATTGGATTCGTTTAGGGAAAAATTCTTCAATTTAATTGTTTAATTTGTTATTTCATTGTTGTAGGTTCGCTCTGTGCATTTTGGATTAAATAATTGTCGGTTTGAAAATACAAGACATGGATCAATTTTTTAAAGGGTTTATTTGTCATTTTCTTCTTCCAAGTATTATAATATGTTCCAATTATAATCTAACACGTTTAGTTGATTCAATTCAACTATTCAAAAACTAAAATACATCTTTGATTTCAAATTTTCACATATTTCAAAAGACTGAGTATTACACTTCCTTTATATGCATTTCTTCCTTTCAAAAAAAGATTACAACTCACATCTAGATGATTAAATTCAATAAAATGATAAAATTTGAGGAAGGTTATGCAATCCTTTATTTATTCCAAAAGAAAACTTTACAACTTCCTTCTTTTATTCTTTCCAAAATCATATATTATATACAGGGAAGAATAATACATTTTCTTCTCATGTGTTTCACTTTTCCACTTTCCAAATAGGGATTTCATAGAGCATGTTAAATACAGATTTCCAATGGAATAATATCATATGGACAAGACAAAACTACTTCCATTAATTCAAATGAAACTCTTATCACTTCCTTTCTATTTGATTGCAAAATATAGCATACAACGTATGTATCATTCTTTCACATTCCAATTTACACTTCCCTAAACACTCCAACATCTTGCTATTACAAATATATACAAGTTCATCCACTTCAAGTGGGAAAGGTTACATTAATATTTCATTTCACAAGGGACATTTAAACTATCTTTATCTCAGCTCCACAACAACAACATGCAGATTTCTCATTCTTCCAATTTGATCACAATAAGAGTAGGGGAAAGGCAACGCTCTCCACCCAACCAAGACATCAAATGAAGAGGAGAATCCATCCTTCTTCATTTACCCTCGAGCCCCAACCACAATGCAATAAAATATGTGATCCAAATCATGGCAAAAATAGGCTTTAACAACCACACAAACAACATAATCACATTAAGAACATAGTCCAAAACATAATGTAGTTCTACAACTACATTAAAACATCAAAAACAATACTAAGTCTTCCTCAAGCAAGCCAAAGGAGAAAAAACTATGGGGATGTTTCTTATGCCTCCCAACGGGGAAATGGGTATCACCACCTGAGAACAAACCACCAAAATATGTACATACATACATACATACATACATACATACATATATATATATATATATATACATATCATTTCAAATCACACGACATGCCCTATATGCCTCCCCAAGTATCCCTTATTCCTCACATTTCCTTATGCCTCCCCAACCTCTTATGGCACACCCATAACGAGTAAAGAAATGCAAGCTATTTCTTTGTAAGGTGGAACCTAAATCCCAACTCCCTCCACTCTTATACTTCCCTAAAACACACTTGTGCCTTAAAAAAATAACCCCATAGTCTTCTCCTACACCATTCCTAGGCCATCTACCCAACAACCCACAAAAATACCAAAACATTCATACATTAACACCTACATTCATAAAAGAAGAGCATTTCAAGATTCAAGCTCCCACCTCTCCATGATGGAGTTGTTCAAGTTCCAAAACAACAAGCTTTATCCCAATGAAAGCAATTCAAATCAGCCAAGCACAAGCATGCAACATGTTGGTACCCAAATTTGTTCTCCTTTTGATACCAAGCATCAACACTCGATTCATTATGGAGCTTAGAGGTAGCGGATCATAAATATATGTCGTTTTGTAGCCAGGGAGGAGGTCTGACTGTCCCTTTGTTACTTGGATTTGTGGAGAGATGGGTAGCACCTTACAAGGATATGATCTTATCCTAACTATTTTAGGTTGTGCCTTTCAACCAAGGTAAGAGAACCTATTTTGTAACCTTTGTTATAAAAAAGGAGATACAAGTACCCTTATTTTGCATAAATTTTGTAGAGAATACCTTGGGGAAAATATGATCAACATACCAAATCTGACTCTCACAAGTTGTCACTTCCAGATCATGGAGATACTTTCACAACAATGCGAAGGTTACTAAAGACATTTGAGACCCTGATTTATCCCTGCATACTTTGGCAAATGGATTTTTGTCTTGTGTGGGTATATAGAGAAAAAACAGGGGTAGTGTTGATGGGATTGGATGTTTTTAAATAAATTTTAGTGGGAGGGGAGACGGGATGAACTTGACTCACCAAATTCTAGAGAGCTTATGCAAAATGGAGGATTTTAGCCAACGAAATGCCACAAAAGTTAGAAATGTCTCTTCAACTAGAATATGTGCCTAAATGGAGGCCCAACTTAGCACTCTTTCACACAACCTATGGGATTCTACCATGAAGGCTCGAGTTAGAAAAATCAATAAAGAACTAAGATTCAAATCAAACCACACCCGAGGTACACCTAGAGGTTTACAGACAATCTCTGTCAAAAAATGAAAGAAAAGTGATTTTAAATCATTTATCTCAATCCCAGATGAAGGATATTTTGAGAAATGAGATTACAGATGCCACTAAAATATCACAAGGACTGAGACCTATGTGATTGGACTAGATATTGGTACAAGATTGCAACATAAACAAAAAAAATACTTGCATGGATTAAGAGATGACATAAATACATTTTACTCAAGATTAACACAAAATAATTCAATTCTAATCAAATTTATCAGCAAGGGAAAGTTTCCATAACAATCTCAAAGCTTGTCAATGGTTGTACACTTGCAACCACCTTGACATAATTGAATTTGATATAAAGAGAGATATACAAGCTTCTTAGATGGATTCTCAAAATGGATGGGCTCTGTTAACATTTTTTTGCTAAAAAATCATTCTATGACTTTTAAAAACTCCCAACCATTTGTAGGAAAAATTTGTGCTATTTATAACATTTACAATGGAGCCCCTTCTCCCCAAAAGACAAAAACGTTTAATGCACCAATGTTGGCCATGATTCTTTCATGATTCTCATAATCAAATCTGCAAAATGTCTTCAGGTGCTTGAGGGGGCATATTTCATCGAATGCCTCCCGCATTCAACTCCTTGCTCTAGGAGATCACTCTTCCTTCAATTTTCCAACTACTTCCACCCATGATCTCTCAAATCTGGCTCTTTGCATGCTTGGGAGAAGAAAAATAGAAAATATGATCGGGCACGAAAGTTAGACCATTTTAATGGTGAAAGACACCTTCCAGATCTTCCCACCAAACTTTAGATATCAACATTAACTTCCTTCTCTGCTTGGCATGTAGAAAAAACAAAAGAATCATGAAAACTCACACTTCTAGACGTGTTGCAAGAAAATGGAGGGAAAATCATATTTGACTCTCAACTATTGTTGATCTTTTCTTTGAATTTGGGTCATCCACGTGGAAGATCAAAACTTAAAAATGGACCCTAGGGCTTCCTCTAAATTTTTACAACTTTTGGGAAAATTTCATATTTTTCTCTACATCTCTGCCCTCGGGAAACGATCCTGACATGTGTCCTAAGGTAGGCCCTAGTGGGACCGCAGCCAAATTATGACATTTCACTCCCCTTTCGGAAAAGGGAAAATTTTGCAAGTTTTACCCACAGCTCTATCCTTGAAAAAAAGTGAAACCTTCCACATGTCCTCCTGTGGGGTCAAAGTGAGACTTTTTCCCTACCCTTAAATTTGCTCCAATCGGTGCCTAGCATGGCCGCGGGGTGAGTTCAAACTTTTTTCCAAAGTAGCCATAGAAGAACAAGTTGAAAAATAGACCATACACCCCATCTAATTGGAAGAAGCCACGTAAGCACCAAAAGAACCAATTAGATACAAGTGAGGCCACGGGACCAATTTTGCCTTTTCACCAAAAAGGAAAAAAGTGATAAGTTAAAGCATTAACCCATCATCCCCTGACCAACCAAAAGATTCCACATCCCCTGTCAATGCAATGATGCAAATTTGACTTGGAGAAAATGCTTGTCAAACCATAAAATATAGAAAAACAATCATTTGAGCTAGAAAATGAAAATTTCTTCAAGGACAAAGAGTTTAGAAATGTTTACAAGGCTCAGATATGTTTTTCAAAGATACATCCACTCATTTTCTTCAAGTATTTAGGGAAAAAAATATAAGGAAGACAAATCCTGACTATGGAGACCAAAAGGTATGATAAAACCTGAGTTTTTAGGACTTTTCCAGAGGAACAAAGAAACAAGGAGCAAACCATGGACCCATAAATGATCCATGACCAAGGAACAAATTAAAAATGGAAATATATATTAATCTGCACAACACGGGGAAAATGAAAGTGTTAGAGGCTATAAATTGATAGATTTTCAAAAGGAAAACTTAGGCGAGACTATTTTGTGCACCAATATCGGCTCGAATCGGGATGGAAACTCCTGTGAGTGCCACAAGAACAAAGGTAAACCAAGTGCCAAAAATATCCATTGGGAAAAAGAGTTATCATGTAGAGTAGGGAAACATGGCCATCTTAAAAAACAAATGGAGAAAATTTGCAAAAATAGGTCACAGAAGACCAGAACGATCAAAAAAACACACAAAAGACAGATAACAAACAACAAAGTATACACTGTACATGATATTTATGCTTTGATTTCAGAGGAATCAATCCAAGAAAGTCTTCAAATGCCTTCCATTAATAGGAAACTCAAGCATTTCACCATCTAAGTCCTTGAGGAAGAAGGTATGCTCACCAATCCTGATATCTTTGGAGTAAGGGCCCATCCATAATGATTCAAATTTTCCATGCTTGCCCTTATCCTCATGTCTGCTATCCCATAACAACATGAGATCTCCAACATTGAAATCTCTAGGAGTGACCTTTTTGTGAAATAACTTCTTCAATTTCTCTCTGAACTTTACATGCCTCTGGTGGGATGCCCTTCTCTCTTCATCAAGCTCAATAATTTGATTAATGCGGGCATCATAAGGACCTATCTCTTAATCTTCCATCTATTGCATAAAATGATATGAAGATAATTTTGTTAGAGTAGGTAGTTACCTTAGCTCATGTTCACCTAGGTACTTTATTTACCTTTATTGTATTTATCCTCACCCACTTATGTGTGTGGATATTTATTTTATCTTATTTAGATATTAGGAGATATTATCTAGTTGTTAGGTATAGTTCTTTCCTTGATCTATGGTATTGACTAGTTCTTTCCTTGATCTACGGTATTGACTAGATCCTTGATGTCTAGTTCTCTCCTAAATCTATGGTCTTGACTAGTTCTTTGATGACTAGTTATTTCCTTGATTTATGGCTTGATCTACGACCTTGACTAGTTCTTAGATTGTTATTCCTTGCTTATATAAGCAAGGCCCATTCTCAATGTATTGCATCGAGTTCCATTATAATAGATCATGGCAAATTATAATAGATCATTGAGTTCTCATTTATTTGCAAAGGTTTATGTAAAGTAATTGTGGTGAATTGATTTCATCTTATAGATCATGGTGTTTGATTAGCATCTGTGTTCTTGGCTTGGTATGATCGGTTATCGTTCCTTTTTATGGTATCGAGTTGGAGATTCTTTGTTAGCATCCGTCTGTAAGTTTTATTTTGTAAATAAATTATTTGTGTATTCATATATTTGGGATTTGGTCATATTTTGTTGCTTCATGCATTTTATGGAAAAAGAGGCTTCCATTGGATCTCGAAAGGCATGAAAACCCTAAGATTGCCTGTAAACTTGGCCATTTCTATAGACAATCATTTTTGTGGTTTTTGTTGTTATAGAGAGAAGAAAAAGATCATTAGCCCTTGGTCATGCCCATGGAAAATAAATGGATTTTTTGAGGATCTTATTTTGATTTTTGAGTAGGTTCTTAACTTTGCTGTTGCCCCTTTAGCTTTTCGGTTTGCACGTGGTGAAGGCAATAACATTTTATTTCTTTGTTTCAGTGGCCCGGATAAATGCACGTATGAAAAAATAAAAATCCTTGCCCTTTTGATGGTAATGGTCGTTGAGGCTTTTTTTTGATTAAAAGAGCTTAGGTGCTTAACTCATTCTTTAATTTTATTTATTTTGAAGCAATAACATTTTACTTTGTTTTAGTGGAACCTACGATAAATATGGGAAATGTTATAAAAACTTTTTTTGGATGAGGTTTTGAGTGTAAATTTTTGTAAAAGTGCTTGTTTCTAATCATGGATTAAAATTTTAGCCCTTGAAGTATATGGTATAGAGGATATGTAAAATCAATTACTTGTGATTGATACTAGATGGCGTTATAATTAAGAGTTTGTAAATCATTTCTCGAGAATGATATGCTTTTCTTTGAAGTATGTGGACTTCAAGAGGATATTGTAAAAATTTGGAAGAAAATAGATCGCTCAAGAAGTGAAATTCTCTTCTACAATCACTCATTCATGATAAGGATACAATAATACACTCCTGTGAGAACAAACTTGCTATGACATCACCATCATATTGTGGACAACCATATCCATGCTCCTAGTCCACTTGTAGTTTTGCTCTTATACCCAATACGACATTGAAAAATGGTCTTTTAGCCTCAACTGTTTTTGATGCTTATAAACCTATGAGGCTTGTTATTGCATGCTCTTCCACATTTGTGCCTATTACAGTACCACATGTTGTGTATTCTACTTCTACTCAATTCATGGCTTTTATAAGAAGCATACCACCGCATTAAGTTCTCACATGCTCCATTCCATGGGTCTCACAAGAGGAGTCATTGGTAGACATTCATAGGGTATTATTTCCTCTATTCCACATGTGAAGTGGAATTCTTATCATGACATTGGTTTTCGAGCAAGATACTTCATTGGGATCACACATTGACAAAGCTCTTTTTTTTGTTCACTCGACTCTTTTGGAGGATCCGAGCAACACATGAGTTCTACATCTTCACTCAGGGTTGAGAAACCGAGATTTTCAGTTGTTAGACAAATCAACCTGACACACATTCTGATGTTCTTTTGCATGCACCCATTGTGCATTTTTCACCAAGTCATATGCAGGCATCTTCTTCATCCATCCGTGTTGATTTGGGGTGGATATCTGATCACTCATGGAGATGACATAGGAATTCATTGAGAGGACTCTACAGGCATGGCTCCTCCACCATTCGGCCTCTTGCTCCACTTTCTATACCTTCTACATTGTGATGCTTCTTGTTTTGAGCATTTTTCTTTAGCAAGTGTAGTGTATCTCTCTTGTTTGTTGAGAGATTTTGTATCTGTATTTTTGACACTTTTGGCATGTTGATCAGTCTCTCTTGTGGGGAGCTATTTTGGTGGAGCCTAGTGTTAGTTTTTCAGTGTTTGAGTAGTTGTTTTGACAACTCATACAGATTTGTAGCGCCACTCCACCCATTCAGCAGTATGGGAGGGTGTGGTGTTGATCCTGCTTCTTCGGGTTTTGTGTCCTTGCCTTGTTACCTTGGCTTTTCTTGGATCGTGACACTTTAGATTTTGTGTCCTTTCCTTGTTGCTTTGGTTATTGTTCTTGGATCGTGGCACACCTATTTGTAGCACTTGATCGAATTATGTTTGGTGTTTAATTGCACTTTCGACATCACTCCGTTGACAGTCTCTTTGTATGGAGCTATTTTGGTGGAGCCCAGTGTCATTTGTTTTTGAGTTTTGTGATCAAGCAGTGGATTCAGACCACAGTGCGCACCAAACTTCTTCAGCATTATACGATTTTTTTGAGCCGAGCTTCTTGGGATGCCTTGGAGTGGTTCTTTACTCTCTTTACTTTGTTTTTATTGGTTTTGGGTACCTTGAGGTGTCCCTTTTTCTCAGTTATTGTACATGAGTACCTCATATGGCCCAATTTTCGAGACTCATACTGTGGACATGCCACTTCTATTTTGGCCCCTAGCTTCACTTGAGGGGGTGTTAGAGTAGGTAGTTACCTTAGCTCATGTTCACCTAGGTACTTTATTTACCTTTATTTTATTTATCCTCACCCACTTATGTTTGTGGATATTTATTTTATCTTATTTAGATATTAGGAGATATTATCTAGTTGTTAGGTATAGTTGATTAGGTATAGTTCTTTCCTTGATCTCTGTATTGACTAGATCCTTGATGTCTAGTTCTCTCCTAAATCTATGGTCTTGACTAGTTCTTTGATGACTAGTTTTTCCTTGATTTATGGCTTGATCTACAACCTTGATTGGTTCTTAGATTGTTATTCCTTGCTTATATAAGCAAGGCCCATTCTCAATGTATTGCATTGAGTTCCATAATAATATATGATATTGCTTCTCATTTATTTGCAAAGGTTTATGTAAAGTTATTATGGTGAATTGCTTTCATCTTATAGATCGTGGTGTTTGATTAGCATCTGTGTTCTTGGCTTGTACGATCGGTTATCGTTCCTTTCAATTGCATATGTAGAGGCAAGCGGGGCACTGAGTTCTATATACCAACTCAAATGGACTCTTTCCAGTCACCCTCTTGTGGTGATCCTATTCGCCCAAACAACAAACTTCAACTTTTCAACCCCACTTTCTCTTGTTCTACTCCGGTGATCTTCGGATGATCTTCAACAAATTTTTGTTCTTGGACTCACTTGTCCTTTTCCTTGGGTATTGTAATTAGAGGCATATGTCGGGTTGATCTCATACTCCTTGCACATTATCACCAAAGTTTTACCTCTAAATCTCATGGCATTGTTATGATAATCTTGGTCGGCACCCCAAACTTGCAGATGATGTTGTTTAGCACAAAATCCATGACAACTTGGTGTGTTGCCTTCCGGTGGGGATTGCTTCCACCTTTAGTAAAATAATAAGTTTCCACAAGGATCCACTTATAGCCAACACTTGAGGGTCTAAAATCTCACCAAAGAAATACATTCCCATTGCTTGAATGGATCTTCAATTAGAGACGAGGCTATAAAGGAAGGGAGCTTGAAGCTTTTGGTCTTCCAAAGAAGCACTGACAAATTTCACATCTTCTAACCAACAAGGTTTTATCCTTGAAGAGATTTGGCCACCAATAACTAGCCCTCGGGATCTTGTGTGTTGTGACTCTTGCAACAAAGTGCCCCCACAAACTCCTCCATGGAGATCAGCAATTATCTTGGGGGCTTCTTCTTCAGTAATGCACCTTAAGAGGACTCCCTCTGGGTTCTTCCAAGCTAACCCATAATCATTGATGACATATTTTTGGGAGGCCAACTTAAGGGCTCTCTTGGTTCTTACTTAAGTGTCGAGGGAAGCTCAAATGTCTAAGATAAAAGATTAAATCTTTATACCACTCAAAATTCATCAATGTTTGAAAAACATCTACCCTACCTTCTTCTACCTCATTTACCTGAATAGTTTGTAAGTTGCTCCCTGCCATAAGCTTAGCCAACCCAAACCTCTCACTAGCTTTGTGCTTTAGATGTCCATGTCATATTATTGCAACTTGTTCACCCACCTGCACCTCTTTCTTGAGACTTCCATCTCTGATAAGATATCCTTGACCATGGTGTGGGGAACATAAAAAAGAATTTTAGAACTTAGAATATAAGGCTTGAAAACCTTTGTTGCTTTTACCGAGGCAAATGCTTGATTTTCCATGATAGTGTACTTCATCTCAGCCCCCTGCAAGGAATTACTGAAAAAGGAAATAGGCCTCTCGGCTCCTTCATCATCCTTTTGTAGTAGGACGGAAGAAATAGTGTCTCTCGAAGCAAAGGAAAATAGTTGGAAAGGCTTCTTATAATCTAGAGCTATCGAGCAGTGCATGCTTTAGTAACTCCTTAATCCCATTGAAATCTTGGATGGTAGCCTCCTCCTATTTTATGACATGGTCTTTCTTTAGCATAGATGTGATTGGAATGGTTATCTCAGCAAAGTTTAATATGAACCTTTTGATGAAATTTATTTTCCCAAAGAAGGATTGAATTCCTTTTTGGTTCTTGGAATTAGGACTTTGCTAATGAAATCTACTCTTTTAGGATCAATCATCACTCCCTCTTGTGACATTATGTGACCAAGAAACTTTTCCTTTTACCCTCCAAAATGGAACTTCTTTGGATTAAGTGAAATGCCATACTCTCTACATCTTATCATCATTTTCTCCAAGGGTAGGTGATCACCTCTCTTTCTAGAAAATATAGTTACATCATCTGATACACTTCAATAAACTTGTTGATGTAACCAGCAAAAGCAACATCCATTGTTGTTTGAAAGGTGGCTCTAGCATTCATCGGACCAAAGGGTATCCGATATAAACATAGTTCCCCCAAGGAGTAGTAAAGGTTATTTTGATCCTTTTTGATTCCTTCACCACAACTTGGTTGTACTAGAGAAACCATATAAGGTCGAAAGAAACTTAGAACCAGTCACTAACTACGTAGCATGTGTTCCATGTTAGGTAAAGGATAGTTATCCTTCATTGAAGCTTTGTTCAGATTCCTAAAATCCACACATAACCTGATATCACCATTCTTTCTGACTAGTACTAGGTTGGCAACCCAAGAGGAATACCTTGTGGGATGGATAATCCCTCAATATCTTAGCTTATTTAGTTATTCTTGCATCTTGAGGGATAAGAGTGCACTGATGGGCCTTTGTTTCTTCCTGATTGGCTTTGCATTAGATTCCAAGGGAATCTCATGTTGAAACAGGTCCTCTCTATATGCTTTTAGCTTAGAATAGGTCCAAGCCATGCAATCTTGGTATCCTTTCAACAACTGGATGTATGACTGCTTCTCCTCCTTATTGAGGTTGCTGCCTAACCAAATATTCCTTGGCTTCTCCTTTTTGCCAAGGTCATGTTGCTTAATATCCCTCGAGGCTTCCATACATCTATTACCAATGCGATCAACATTATCAAAATTGGACTCAAGAGCAAACATCCCTCTAGGAATGGTGTTGGTTTTAAGTTGGATGATGCCCTTGCTAAACAAATCTTAATTTCCCTCAATTGTACATACCATCGACTCCAAATCAGTGCATTGATAAAAAAACTCTCCCTTATTCTATAGAAATCTTTTGATCTAAGCATCATCATCAAAAACCTACCAATGCTTAATGTTGTCAAGGACAAAAGGTCTTGTCAATACCTCAACTTCATACTCACAATATGGGGACATTGTACAATTGTCAAACTGAGACCCCAACACTGCAAGCTTATCTTCCAAGTCATTGAATTTCCTATCATGATGCACAATGTTGAATGAATCAAACATCTCAATGAAATCCCAAACTGCATGCTTGTACTACTTCATTCGTTGATTCTTTGTGGCATATAGTTTTCTGACTTGTTTTACAATTAGTTTTGAGTCTCCTTTGACAATGATGTCCTTGACACCATACTTCCAGGAAATTCTTAAACCCAACAACAATGCCTCATACTCAGCAATGTTGTTGGTGCACTCAAAGTTGAGTTTGAAGGAGAAAACATATTTTTCCTGACCAGGAGATAATAGAACAACACCAACACCATTCCCAAACTTGGAGAAAGCTCCATCAAACAATAGATTCCAAGGAGATCCTACCTATTCAAAACACTTGCATTCTTCAATTTTGTGCTCCTTCCCATCACCAAATCCCACAAAGTTATCTGCATCAACACTTGTGTAAAATACCTCATAGGATGCATTGTTGGGATCCTCAATAAGATGCAACATTTTCATTTTCCCCATACAACCTGACAAGGATGCCATCACTTGGGATGGTGGCATTAGACATGTCCATTTGGACACTCCCACTACCACTTGTGGCCCATTTTCTTGACAGCAACATACCCAACTTGGCTGGACAATCAACTATGACAACATCAAGTTTTAAATTTTTACCTAGGTAGGCTACAACTTATACCACTAGACCCTTCAAACATCCCACTACTGGCACCCCTCTAGATTCCATAGCAGTACACTTCCCATAGGCTACTGTCACTTTGATGTCTAGCTCATTCATGACTTCCAAAGGCATGACATTGCATGATGCCCCTGAGTCAAACATGCAGTTATGCAGCAATCTATCCTTAATGATCAAATTGGTGAAGAATGGATCCACATTCATTTTAGAGTCCACCAAGGATGTCCCCAAGTAGACCTCATGTTTCTCATATAGCTCTTTTGATGCTGGGGGTTCTTCTAGTTTTTCAATGACAAGTGGTATCTCCATAATGTTTATGTTTCTGCTTGGGGTGGTCTTCTCTTTTTTCAACCCCAAGTATTCAAATGCTCTCTTTTTGTGCTCAGGGATCTTGAGAAGCTCAACAATTAGAACAGATACTTTGATTTCACTTTAAGACTTGGGAAATATCATATGGGGAATTTCTTGGCAAGGTAGCATTGGAAGGGAAGCGAATACATTCATTAGGTGGTGCAAGGTTTTTGACAACTTGGGCATGGGGAGGGGTGTGATTTTTTTTTAGAACTACAGGGTTTTTAATAGGTGCATCTTTCCTAAGAGCCTCTTTAGGAATGTTTGAAAGTAAGGGAGATTTTGGCTTGGCTTGAGGCCTTGCCCCTTTCACAACCTTACTTCTTGTATTAAATTCTTTCTCTTGAGCCACGATAACATTCATCAGTAACTTTCTATGCTCCTTAGAGGGGATGCCTCCATCATAATTCTTTATCATTAAAGCCCTTAAATATTCAAATTCATTATTGGGAAATTCAAAATCTTGTACAATATCTACTTCTAAAGTATGAGGGGAGGAATAATGGGTACCCTATGAATGGAATCCCAAAAGGTGGTAGAAATCTGGGAACTTATCACCTCAGCCGAAGTTGCCCCTTGTTGTGAGCTTGTGGAGCAACCCATCATGCATACATCATCATCATTATCATCAGCTTATTCTTTTTCTTGCTGATCTTCTTCACATGGAGCATGGGGCATGAAACATTTGTCACATCAGTCAATGACATTTGTCTCCTCCACCACAACAAATCGTGACAGCCAAAGGATCAGGTACCATTCTGTTATCCCTGGCATGAGACTATCTATTTCCAAATCCAATAGGTCCCTTGCCTCTGTCATTAGATATTTGGTGATTTTTGAACCTGTATTCACCTTAATTCCTGTGTTGACCTTGTGAGCTCTTCCCAATTCCCTTCTCAGCTTGAGATAGCTTGTAGGATATTTCTTTGACAACCCCTGCCAAAGTCTTCACAACTTCTTCCAAATCAGCAAGCCTTACTTGTTTGGGGATTTTCTGGGTTAACCAGCTTTACATCTTCTCTCTTTGGAGGCTTTCCAATTACCTTGATATTATTTTCTATTTACAAAGCCATGGTAAAGGCGTGCCTCAAATTTGTGTGGTTTTTGTCTCTTAAATAATATGTAGCCTTTTTATCAAATGCATCAGTATATTTGATTAAACATGACTCATCACAAGGCATTATTCTAATAGGAAATCTTCTCAAGGTCTTATTAAACCTTGTGTTGAAATCATGTACCGACTCATTAGGTTTCTTTTTGATATTTTCAAATTCTGTCAAAATAAACCTGGAGTCAGTCTGTCACCATAGTGCAGTCTGAATGCATTGCTCATGTTAGTCCAAGAGTCGATATAATTATCTGGCAATGCTTTATACCAGTCCCTAGCATCCTCTTCCAAGGTATGCATAAACAACTTGATATAAACATCCTCATGTTTAATCTAAAAATCCTCCAACATATTGATAAAAAAATTAGTGATCCGGTAATAGCATTGTTTAATTGGAACTTTGGCATTCTATTCCTTACATATTGAGTCACTACATTTGGGTAACCATCCATTCCCAAAAATTTATAGGTCCAAAGGTGTTTACAACAAATGGAGGCCTATGTTGAGCCATATTGATTTGATAAGGTGATCTGGAGGGTGACAAACTAATGGGGGAAGAAGGTTCTTGGAACACATGAGTATAATTTTCAAAATTCATACCCCCAAAGGCCCTTGCTTCTTGGAAATATCTATCAACCTCAAAAACATAGGTGCGAGTGTGAAGAAAACCTTTCAAAATGAAATGAAGGTCCCCCTCTAGCTCGGCGGCCAATGGAGGGGATGGCTTCTCCTCTTCATTGGATATCTTGGTTGGGTGGAGAGCATTGCTTCTCACCCCATTTTTTGTGAATAAATAAAATTTTGGAGGAGCTATCTTGTTGGAGTTGTGAAGCTTGGAGTTTTTTTTGGAGACCTTGTGAAACTTCCTTTGTGTTATTCCCACTTACTGGGAGAAACTTGTAATTTTTATTCTACTTTTAGCATATATTCTTGTATTATTTCCCACTTTAAGTGGAGGACATTGTATAGAACTATTGAAGGAAAATTATATCCCATTGTTAGTTATGAAAGTTGTATTATATATTGAAAAAGAGAAGAGAGATTTGTGTTGTAAAGTTGTTTGTGAAATAGAAAAGAAAGTAATTCTCTTTATTGGAGTTTGGTTGTTTTGTGTGAAAGGAAGTTCCTTGCTTTGAAAGAAATGAGTTATACTCAATGGAAAAGAAAGTTTAATTTCATTGTGAAGTTGTTTATTGTATATGAGAAAGAAGGAAATATAGAAGTTGTAGATGTTGAAAATGTATACATAGTAAATTTGATTGGAAAATAAAGTTTTTATAGTTTTTTTGAACATATATTTGTTATAGTAAAAATGGGAACAAGAGAACAAATTTGAAGTATGTTGTTATTTGGGAATGTTGATTTTGTAGTAAGAAAACAACAATGTAAAAGTAGATTTAGATTTATTTTTCTCATGGAATTTGAAAGAAGACTATTTAAACAAATGAAATCATTCTAGTAAGTAGATGTACCTTATTGGATTTGAAAATGCCTAAATGAGTAGATTTAACTAAGGATCAAAAAATAGAAATAAATCCAAAAAATAGAAATCTAGATGTACAAAAATAAGCTCAGAATGTATTTTAGCTCATCTTAGTAAATTTTAGTTTTTGTGAAATTTTAGTTTTAGGTTACTTTTTTTGAAATAGGACCGATGCCCTATGTAGAGTGGTGGTCCCATAACTCCATCTCGAGCTAAGGCGGTGGTCTCAAAACCACTACTCAAGAGGGCAGTAGTTTATGGTTTGTCACCCAAGTAGGGGGGAGAACCCAAGACCGTCGGTCTTCTCGGGAGGTGGTTCTGTCACTTACGACAAAAATTCCCGGATCCGCTCTTGTGCTAAAATTTTAACTAGTTTATACTAAATTTTAATTTGTAAAATTTAACTAATAATCAACAACAAGAAAACAATGAGTAATCGCATGGATTTGAGCAATAAAAACCTACAAATGTTGAATTAAAACATTCTTTTCATTTATAACAATGGGGGTAGGGTTTGCCCCAAATTTTAAAACCCAAATACAAATATCTTGAAATAAAACCAGATTGGTGAAGGAAACCCCTTCCAATCCTTGAATGAAATAGATCACATTGATAGAACTACATCTAAACTAATCTAAGTAGATCTCCTTATAGAATCCTCCTTACTTCTTCCTTGTTTGCTCCCATGGCTTCCTCCTCTCCAACCTGAAATTTTCAACAAAAAAAATAAACCAAATGAGGAGAATAGAATGAAGGAAAGGTTTTAATATAAATTCAGACAAAAATTTAGGGCTAGTTTGGAACCCTAGGATCTAGTGGCCAAGATTGATTTGGTCTAAGGGTGGAGGATTAACCCTACATTTTTTTGGTAGAAATGTATTTTAATTTTTAAATTAAATCCTTAAGGGTATGTGTAGATGGGTGAATGGGACAATTTAATTGCCTTAAGAGTGTAAAGTCTTTATTAATTATTAGTATGTTTTATGAAATTAATAAAATGACTTTAAACTATTAGGATAATAAAACTAAAGTAATTAATCATGAGGTCAACTACATTAGGATTGAACATTAACTAAGAAGAGAAAACAATTAACAAAGTAAATTAAACTATGAACCTCCTTAATTGACTTTTAATTAATCGACCTTAGAGATAAAGCAATTTTAATATGTAATATTTTAACTAGACCTGGCCTAACAATCTTAAAGTTGATTTTAGTGATGTAAGTTAATTTAATGAACCATGAGGGTCAACCACACTTGTAACCTTCTTATATCTCAAACAAAAAAATTAGTCACAATTTTTGGGTCAAGTGTGTTAGGTTGTGGTGTGTTTTTATAATGTCATTTTTTATGGGCGTTATAGTTACGACATGTGATTAATGCAACAGAATCTAGATAAAATACAAAACAATGGCTCTCTTCGATAGATTACTCTCAATAGGAGATAAAGAAGGTGTTGCTTAAAAATATTTATGCATGCAATAAACATGGAGCTCAGATTAGAGCTCCCAACCTTATTTTGATTCTACATGTTCTAATCATCTTTTTTTTTTTGTAATCATAACCATAATGCCCATATCTCTTGCAAGAATGACATTTCACATAGGACTTATCCTATCTCTCGACAAGAAAACTTATTATGATTTTTATCTTAACTATGTACACTTCCACTTGAGTTTGATGGACCACTTTTGTGTCCTCTAGATGAAATTATTCCTCTTCCTCTAGGATTGATGCTTCCTCTTACTCTTGCACAAACTCCTAATACCTACGATGAAAAATATTTATCTACAACTACATGTGACCTGTTCAACCTTAGTTCATGATTTATTAGTGATGCATACAACTCATCAATTGAAAATGGACTCATATCCTTAGTTTCAGTAATAGAAACTTCAAAAGGATCAAAATTTGTAGGAAAACTTCTAAGCAACTTTTCAATTATTCTTCTATATTCAATATTTTTACCATGAGATTTAATTTGATTGACTAAACTAACTACAAAAGTAATGAATGATTCTATGGAATCTGAATATTTAATTGACATGTTTTCAAATTCTCTTCAAAGTAATTGTAGTTTGGAATTTTTTACTCTCTCCTTACCTTGATATGCAACTTGGAGAGTGTCCCATGTTATTTGTGCTTTATTAGTTATTGCCACTTTAGGCAGGATTCTTTCATGCACAACTTGATGAATATAGAAAATATATTTTCTATCATTCTTTCTTAATTCTTTCAAAGTATATTTGTTTATCTGTGAGAGTGCACTATACGTTGTTGCATTTGTGGGATCTTTTTAACCATTCTCTAAAATTTACCACACATCCTAGGATCTAAATAGTTCCTTCATAGTTAATGAACATTACTTCTAATTCTTTCCTATAAATTTTAATGTCTACATTTGGATATAGAATCCATAACTTGTTGTCAATTATAAATTTTCTAAGAAACAACAATATTATACAAATTTGTAGAAATAAGGAAAATAAAACAACGAACAAAAGAAATAAAATAAATAATGTTGCAAAGAAACAAAGTATTCAACACTAAAATTATCACTTTTGTGCATATATATCTTCTTCCCCATAAGAGATTCATCTCAATACAATATGTGTGTAAAAACACTTACAATTTCCTCCAATACATATAGGTCTTTCACCTAACAATAGAACATACAACTCTAAAAAATAAGCAATTTTAATAGTAAAACTATTGACTAAAAATAGCACATGCTTTTGCTCATGTAAACAAAGCTTTTTTTTTTAATTTTCTTTTATCTTAAAAATAGGAACATCTAATTAAAATTAACCTATGCATGGAAAAAAAAGTTTCTTTTCTTTTTTATTAATAATAGTAAAAGCATGTGGGGAGAAATAATCTATTTCCAACACTAAATACTACAAGAATGGATTTGGAAAATATGTTTTCAACTACTAGAGATTTACGATCCATTTATAATAACACTAAGTAGCCCTAATTTATTATATTTACTTATATTAATATACATCCAAATTTACATTTATATTTTTACATTTACATCTATAAATGCTACATAATTTCTATTCTTATACTTCATTATTTACTATAGTAAATAAAGTACTTATTATTTCTTGTGTAGTTTCAATTATAAATAAAGACATTTGTTTAATGATGATATGCATTTCAAAGTGTGGCCACATTATGGTTGTATGTAAGGAATAAATTCTCATTTGTAATTTTTTTATATACGATGTGTTATGCTAAATTTGTGTCCCTTTAACTTCTTGAACCAACTCAAATCCCGTATAATATATTATAGGTATTTTTAGTAGGATATTGTAGCTTACATCATTACATAGAACTTGAGGTGTTTTTTTCGTGGTCTTAGGGCCGAGTAATATGCCTAAGTTAATTTCTCCAAGTGTCTTTTTATTTTTTTTCCACAAACCCTTGATCACTATATGGGATTTAGTTGGCAAACGGGTGTCCCTTTTAAGAAATGATTCACTTTATATTTTTAAAATCTACACTTGTTCTCTTCTAGGAAATTTTTATATACACGGGATAATGAAAGCTATCTATGGATTCAACAACTGGTTAGTTGATTGGTGAAGTTGTTAGGCTCTGAAAAATCCCACCAAGCATCAATTTTTGTCGAGTGCAAAATCCTAAGGCATCTTCAAAAGGGATGAAGCTAGGATCATGCACTAGGAAAATTTGGTGGAATGGATACCCCTCTGAACTTTCATCTAAACTAAAGAATATTTAATTTAGACCGTACCATCAAAATAATTCTATGTAAGGGATAATGTCCATCAGAATTATCTCATGGCAACACTTCATCACTCTAAAAGGTAGTGATTTTTGCTCAAATAATCATGGATATAATAATAGAGGAAATTTAATAAGGCTTAATATTACATAATAATGTGGTTTATGATAAATATTTAAAAATAATTTCCTTATATAAATATTAATTTTGATAAGTAAATCAAGGAAGAATATAGTAACTTCAGTGTTTTTAAATTGATCTTTGATGTTATTAAGTCTTTTAAAAAAATTAGTTGGAAGAGAGGATTTTGTAGGATATTTTTTTAATAATCACAGTTGAAGTTGAGGACCACAAGGAGACTATTCATTGATTCTATACATCCCTCTATTATATTGTATTTTTGACAGATTGGAAGTCAACATGTAATGGGAACTACAATATGTATCACTAGAAAGAACTACAACTTATACATTATGGGTAAGGAATAAAAAACATGGAGTAAAATCATTGAGTTACATAATCCTAACATGTTAGTAAAATATAGTATGGGTCAAAGCATATACCTATGTTCCATTTTTGTTATTTTCTTTTTGCTAGAAAAAATGTCCCACAACTATAAACTAATCAAATTTGTATAAAATGAATATACACATTTTTTAAAGAGATCAGATATACTAAGTTCCAATACATCAATTATTTACCTGAACTTTTGATTTATTTTATTAACATATTTTTAAATATTTATTTACTATTCAATTTTGAAAATATTTGTGGCCAATTAGTGGGAAACACTTATAACAATATATGAAAAATAAATTTCTTTATTATTTTAGAAATGAATATTAATATATCTAGAATAAGAGTATGTCATTAGAAAGTAAATATTAAAAAGGATATCATCATGGAATCTTGTCTACTAACATCCTACTAATTACACATATCAATATATGTAATGTACATGTGAAATTATATTTTCTATAACAAATAAGATAAGAAATAAGAAGTACATTTGGAGTGATTAATGACATAGTTAAAGACACTTTTAAGTATTTTAGAGTCATTCCATATCCATAAACAAGATAATTTTAAAAACATACATGCCCTTAGTTTGACCTAATAATGGTGGGAGTCCTTAGACAATAATTAAATATGTAAATAAATAATGTTTTAAAAGAAACATCCAAAATGACCTTATTTTGACCTATAATCAAATCCTAACATCATTCTATAGCTACGATAATTTCACCTTATAGTTTTTGACTATATTGCAACTATGGGTTGAAAGTGGGATGACATTAGCTTGGTGAAAATAACATGACATTAGTTTTTGACTATACGTCACCATTAATTTGACTTAAATCATAAGATTAATTCCTGACTATAGGTCAATGTTACTTTGAATATAACAATAGAGTAAGGCGATGACTATAGGTTGTTATAGGACCCAAATATAAGTTAGATTTCCACCCCTACTATAGATTGACTTTGGGACCCAGCTATAGATTGACTTTAGGACTTGAATATAGATTGGATTTTAGACCTACATATAGCTTAGTTATAAGCATAGCTATAGTTCAAATTTATTTTTGAAAAATAGATTTTAAAAATAATGGTTTTTAGTTACTTGATTTTAATTAATGTACTATATTATACTTAATCAAAACAAGGGGATAGAAAAATTTAATAGTATGTGTGACTAGTTCTATATTTTAAGGAAGTGGTATCTTGCTAGGACTATATAGAAGAAAATAGATAAGAGAAAATTGAGAAAGAGAAAGAAGAAAAAAATCAGCCAAAATAAAAAATGGAATCAAGAGGAGTGAAATAATGTCCAAGATATTTCAAATTATAAAAGGTAAAAATAAATAAAAGTTATAAACCAAAGAAAATAAAAACAACATATCTATAAAACCCTAACATGGACCAATATTTAATAAAACATATAAATACACTAATAGAAAATTAATTAACTAATCCCTTACAATTATAAATTTATGGATAAAAGGATACAAAAATTTATGCTCTTACATCATTTTTGTGATTTCACATGTCACTTATATAAATAATCATAAAATAGAAGAAGTTATCTTGTTATATATATCTTACCCCCCTGTAAATATAGACAAAAACATAATATGGAAATCAAGGAAAATCAAAATCCTTCATTCCTGGTTTCGAGGGTGCATTGCATGCCTCTACTCCCACCAAGGTCATTTCGGGTTTTCATGCATGCAAAACAAGTCTAGAATTAAATCCTTCATTTCGGGTTTTGGAGGTTCTAGTCCCCATTCCCGAAATCCTTCATTTTGGGTTTTGGAGGATGCATTGCATGGTCGAAAACCTGACACAAAGAAAATATGCATTGCATGGTCGAAAACCTGACACAAAGAAAATATGTTGCCCATGGTCAAAAACCTGACACAAAGAATTTCAGGTTTCGGGTTTCAGAAACACGAGACATGAAGCATGAAAATCGCAAGACATGTCCCGATGCTTGGGAGTTCCGAAAACCTGAAACACTACCTAGGAAAATCATGTTTTGAAGTGGGGAAACAAGTCTAGAAAACATGGGGCAAAAACATGTCGAGCCACATTCAAAACCCAATTCATATGTAAGTCCAACTTCCAAACCCGAAACAAAGGAAATCTTGGCAACACTGGTGGAAGTGGGTTTCGAGAAAACATAAGCATCAAACACATGTCGAGGCACCCTTCAAACCTAATGCAAATGCAAAGCAGAACCCCGAACCTGATAGGAAGCAAACCCTGACTTAGTAAATATTTAAATGGCCATAAATTTTCACAAGGAGCTCGGATTCACACAAGGTTGGACTTTTCGAAAAGCTTATAGGGTGAGAAAAAATTCTTCAAAAATTCAAAATACAGTTTGCCATTTTTTGGGTTTGCTAGGGTTCTCACTCACCTACCGCCATAATGAGATGAATAAAATGCAATCTAGAGGTGGTTGGGGTAGATTTTGAATTCATCTCTTCTCCCTCTCTTTTCTTCCTATAAATTATAAGGAGGGGACTCTATCTAAAGGTAGAACATTCTTGTTTTACCCCTCCCTTCTTCTCTTTGGCAGGAAAATTTGTGGAGTTTCAGACCTTCCATTCAAACTATAATGCATGTTTGTGCCTTTTGGGCATTGTAATGGACTATATCAATATTTGGAGCAATAAAAATAATTTGTGGATGATTTCAACCCTCTCTTGTATTAATTGCATTCAAATGATCTCTTATTGCAGCCTTGGTTACCTATGCATGTTTATTGTATTACATTTTTATGGTTTGTGTTTATTGGCAAAACAGTTGTTCATCATTCCTTTTGTGCATCACCTTGGCTAGATTAGGTTTATTTTCTTACATCTTCTCAACCCTGTCTCCTTGGCAAGTTAGATTAGGTTATTGAGTGAACCCTCTGCATTTTCATGTGTGCATCTAAACAGAGGAAGAGGAACTAGCCTTCATTTGGAGAGCTTTCTCGATTCACAAGGTCCCACACTTGGGAAAAGCTCCATGTTATGCAATCTCACTGAGAGTATCAACCCATCGATTTGTAGACATTTAGGGGTGCTGTGATTCGCCATCAACAGTTACAATTCTAAAATTTGTTATGTGAATTTCCATTTCTTTGTAACATTAATATTCACTATCATAGAAATATATAAATAATTGGCAATATTTTATGTTATTGTAGTGGAAGTAATTTAAGTAACAATACACATTTGGAATTCTCCAATCACAATTTTACAACTCAAATAATAATTCCATCCATCATTATCAATGCATTATATATAGGTCAGTTGAAAGAAGTTATATAATTATTGTACACAACACACCTACGAGACACTTCTACACAATTTTAACCACGATATATATGTATACTCTTCCACATAATATCAATTATGAAACCAATTTGAGGCTAAAGGAATGGTACCATGAAATGGGGATCCATAAATATCTTAGCGGGTTTTGCTAAGAAAATTTAGGAGCATTTTAGTAATTTTTAGGTCCTCGATATTTTTTATTAGTTTCTTTAACAATACCTGATGAGATATTATAGGATCTCACTACAATTTTTGGATAATTTTTAGGTAAATAAAAATTATATTTCCCTCTAAAATCACCATAAATTATTGGTGGGAATGCATATTATGTTCTACATGGGTAAAAATCAACCTAAACTGTAGGGGGAAACTCCCAACACCCCCTCTCCGTCCCCACACCCCAAGAAACCTCTTAAATTTAGTGGGTGAAAAAATAGGAGATCCTATTTTTTAGGCCTAGATTCTATTAATATTTCCTAGAGATAATTAAAAATAATCATGGACCCTGTTGTTATAAGAAAATAGGAGAGAAAGTGTTTAGAAAAAAATTTCCTCTTTAATTTAAGTTAATAAACAAGAAACTAAAACTATCAAACCTCAAGATGACAAAGTTTACCGCTACCCATTGATGTGTTTATATTGTATTAAACTCACACCACGTGTTCAAAATAGCTCATATCCTCTCATGCAAATATGTCAATGCAATAAAAGAAACCGCACCAAATTTTTAATGAGTAATAATAGTAAGTGGGTTGCCTGACAGAAGTCATTCCCTGAAAGTCAAAGGAATTCCTCACAAGGATGTTAACCCACTGTTTATGAAATCAAGCAATATATATAAGAAATCATGATATTTGGATGGATAAAAATTATAATCGTTCTGACAGCTTCAGATTTTATTACAAATACGTAATGAAAAACTAAGATATCTAAGCTATAATCTAGAGATCTGAATCAAATCAGAATCTTTAGATGAGGATGGGTTCTTGAAAGTGAGCTCGTAATAATCCATCTCGGATTATTTGAAGAAGTTTTAATCATTTTCATCAATATATTTGTTTCTAAAAAATTTAGAGACAAATTCAGGCTCCTCGTTCTCTGAATCATACTGATAATTATATGTTGTGATAGAATATGGATATTTAGACTATTTAGTGGGTTCAACTTGATTTGTTAATTCATATTTCTATTTCCAAATCTCCAATCCAGCCTTGTAATGATATTTCGGGCTAATTTAATAATATATGTAAAATTTTGAAGTATGACTCCCATAACTCATCTGTGGCCTCTCAAATGCTTTGAGTGATCTTGAAGATGTTTTGTAGCTGGTTTGAAGGGACTGAATGTATTGCGCAAAGTTCCAAATCAAGTAATACATTGTATTTCTCCCAATGTAATGGGTGATGAATAATTGGAAGATAATTGACACTAGTTATCTCATGTGCCTGGCCACCTATAGCCATCTACAAAGACCCATCCTTGATCATATGTTAGAAAAAACAAAGAAATAGATGTAATGAATAGATGATAATCTGATAAAGATTGTAAATGTCAAAAAATAATAGGAAACATAGGTTTTTAGGGAAATGAAGGCATTTCACTAAACGCGTCGGTGATTCTGAGTTAGATTAAATAGTATAAAATATGATATATTTTTAACAATATGATCAAATTTTTGACAAATTAAGGAGTTTGAGTTTGATTATAATGGGAATCAGAAGGCTTGACAACTTTGGATATTTTGAATAAGTGAGTAAAATATGAAAATATATAATATTACCTTGATTTGGATGAAGACTGAGACTACCCGAACCTGCAGATTGGTGAAGATCAGTCAGCTCCTGAACATACTTCTAACCTATTGGACAATGGGAAGTATAGGAGCTAGATGACAAAGGATGTGGTGATAGAGGGGAATTACACAAACATGAGCTTGAAATAATTGATGAACAAAGGAGGATGTACTGTTTGAAACTCAGAGATCTTGGACAGGTAGTAGGAATGTCTTCCAACTCGGAACAACTATATAAAAAAATGATATGGAGTCTATATTGTTATGAAACTAGACAAAACGAAGGTTGATAAACATTTTCAATTGAAGATATGGAAGGATGACAAAGAATGATCTCAAGAATGCAAGCAGGGTGGTCCCTAAACAAGAGTGCAAAATGGGTTTAAATAATTACGGCATTATATCAAAACACCGATGATTTCGGGTTATTCTATTTTACTTAGCATATAGTTAGAATGATTTCCTCATTTAAGACTAATTGTTATGGATTTAGAGGGATAATTCATAGGTTTGTTTAGGAATGTAATGTGCTCTCAAGTGAGGTGTCTTATTTGACCAGATTATATTCTTATTTTGGGCTAAGTTTGTTTAGGATTTATTTTGGTTAGTTTTGTTAGATATATTATGATAATGATAGATTATATTAGGATATTATTTAATAAAATTAGATTTCATAGATATATAAAATAGTCTATGGTAGATATGAGGAAATAGCTAATTTACGAATTATATTTAAATAATATTTAAATAGATATTAACATGATAAATTGTAAGTGTGAACGGGAGAAATTATTGTCATTAATGGGGAAGTGTACAATTGTAGTGTCTACAAGAAGCCTCTCATAGGACTATCTTTGTAAGTCACTTGAAATTGATTTTTTTGTAAATTACGTGTAAAATTAAAAATTTATCATAGACTTGTACATATAAATTTCATTAATATTTGTAGCACTTACATGTATTCATTGACCCACAAATATTTAAAATGGGTTGTGCCAAATCTACTTAACAAATTTTTGTTTTGTTGCCAGCGTTTGACATTTTTATAAGACATGAGCCTCAACCTTATTTTCTTAATTGAGTTGTTCAGTAAATTCCTTAATAGGTAATTCAATTATTTCTTTGTAATTTTTTTGATCCTCCTTGATATGCTTTGCCCTTTTTTGAATTTATTGGTACTCTCTATCTCTTTCTCTTTTATTTTTAGTTGTTGACAAGTTCGAATATGTAATTAATATTTGTAAATATCTTGTAAATAGTAGTTCTTATCGCAACGAAATTAGAATTTTGTAATAATTATCCTCTCCTTGTTTTCATAAAAAAATAAGAATTTTTAAAAATTAAAATGTGTTGAAATTATGTTATGAATGATTTTTTAAATGTTGTTTAAAATTTAAAATGTCAAGCATAAAAAAACCTAACTAAGAATTAATTTTTAATTGACGGTAAATTGAAATCCAAGGATTCGGATCATAAAATCCAGTTCGACATCACTATCTAGGGATTTAAGTTTACCAAAAAAAATTAATAGATGAAATACACTTATACACAAGTGTGAATGTTTTTTGGATGCATCCCAATCTTATGATCACATGTTTATAACCGTTATTGGAATTGTGTTCACCAAAGTATATTTGTTAGCTATTTCCTTTGATAGTACTAATATGACACCTAGGTTTGTTTCCAATACACTATACACCCATACTATAATTGATCGACAACCTAGATGTAAAATTTTTGTTGATAACGGTTCTCCCCATAGTGTTTGAAAATTGTAATTAATACACTCCCTTGGATACGCTATGAAGGATGTAATTCTTGATCCTAAAAAAATATTAGGCATGTTGCACTACTACTTAACGTAGACCCTCATAACTTTCCCATTATGATCTTGGTGGAGTTTTATCTTCGATATTGTAAAATGCATCTATGTTTCATATGGCTCTGCACCTTCAAGGATATAGATTTGATATTACACAAGTGTGTAGTTTAATCACATAGATGATGATGTGTCCCACTTTTTGCATTGTACTTTCAACAAAATATGGCCCACAATGAAAATATGACCAAACATGTTTATTTAAGTTATTAAATATTCCAAGAACTAGTTCATCCATAATTCATCTGAATTTTTTTATTTTTTGAAGTATTTATAAACATTTATTGAATAGTCATATTTTAAAATATTTCCGGAAACAAAGTGGGACACACTTATATGTTTTGACCATCTGTCATGTTAATTTACAATAACCAAGTGATCACAATAAGGGAAATCATATTTGTAGCTCATCCATCACATCTTGTCCTAACTCATAAGGTCAATATATCTAGTTCTAATATGTATATACCGTCATCTCCTACTTCTCATGTAATATCATGTTTTACACCCATACATAGGTATCCTCCTTGGTCACCGAAGGAGAACAAAACTTATTAGAAAACACATTCATTTTGACATACTATGTAATAATCTTCTACACCCAATATTTTACAAGGTTTTCTCACCCTTAATCTCTTTTGGCACATATTATGTATTCTACATGGAACATGCATGATCAACTTTGCATCTCATCTTCTACTTAAAAGTCTTACATCTAGTTTGACTACGCACATGTCATTCCTTCTCATAAGGGCATTATCAAATAGATATTGTGTTGTCCCTTTTCATGTACATTTAAAACCCTTAAATGAAATTCAAATAATCACATAATATAAAAATCCTAAATATGATTAAAGTACAAAATGAGGACTTGCTCCAGTTTGTTTAGTTAGATTACATTATACACAATGTTTTCACACTACAATGACACATACCATCTCTATATACACACATGTGTTCATGAGGTATCTTGATTTTGATGCAAGACAATCGTAGATTGTTACACAATGATAGGATTCATATTGGTTACTTACACTATTGTCTTTGGGTCATCCCTCCCCACTTTACATGCACTTCTTTATTTCATTATATGTTACATTAAAGTTTCCTCATGTTTAATATTTACAAACATAATGTTTATTTATATTTATTGGATCAATGGAACTAACATATGTGTACCTTAAAATGTTATCTTCTCTTATCCTTTTTGTTACTATTACTATTTACTACACTTTATGTTTATCCCATTGTAAATACTTAATTCATTCCTTGATTTCTTATTATGTGGATTTATCAAATTGCAATTTTATGACTATTTTCTTTATATGGCATATAGGTATTTCTTGTCTTTTGACCTTGTGGGTACCACATATTTATGGCTTCATGCCTACATTTCATGTATGCACTTTCTTCTTTTATTTTAGCTCATTGTTCCATCTGTTACGATTATCTTAGGACATTGTGGGCTTCCCACATTTGTAGATCCATGCCAATATATGAATATTCTTCAACATGTTAATATTCACTTGACTATACACTGATGTTTTTATTACAATGAATATTATATTATATGTTGACATGATTACTATGCTTATTTTACTATGGATTAGGACACAATTACTAATATTCTCTTATGTTACTACTTTCTTGACATATGTATTCTTTCTTGTTTCTTGTTGCATGCTTATTTTCTTGTGCCATATTTACCACCATTTGCATCGACTTTTAAAGTAAATATTCTTAGAGGTATCCATAACTTCACCAATCAAGTATAACTATATATTATCAAACATATGGTGCATAGGTGCACATCTACACTTTTGAGTGATGTTCTCAAATGAATTATCCTAGATACCTCAAAATAGGAGGGATTCAATAGTGTATTTTTATTTCAACAAGTAAACTACAAGATAAATAAATAGATTTTCATAGGACTCAAACAATTAGAAAAGGTTGCAGATACTAAAATTGTGGTAGAGTTCAAAAAATATCAAAACCATATAGTTTATTGAATATCATGGTAAGATATTTACCTCTCCATATGTTCCTAAATAGAGGATGATTTAATTTAAATTTAACAATTTTATATATTCTATAAAAGGTTTATAATATTCTTACACATCGATAGATACAAATGACATAATTAAGAGAATATTACGAGGAGAGAATGAGTAACTCATTCCTATTTCACATTTTTGTTATTGATAATTTTCCAAATTATTTTTGGGGCATAGCCCCCTTTACCTTAAAAATGTTCAAAATTATATATAAAACTTTTAGATACAATAACACTTTGTCGTGTGAAAGTGTTCATTTCTTCTAAGGTCTATTTTTAAGACGGAATGAATCAATCATAAATTTGTCTCTCGTAATGTGGTGCATCGATCTATTAGAAAGTAATAAAGAAATACTATCATATTCATAGATTGATTCATCATCTTCTCTCACAAAATTCTCAAAATAAGGAATATTTCAAAGTAAAACTATGAGCTTCATAGAATTATCCCTTTTCCTCTCTCTTCCTAGCTTCAAAATTGGTAAGGCATCAAAGAACATGGGTTATTTGTAGTGTTTAATAGGTCCTCCTCTCTACTATATCCTATGGAACAAAATTTAGGACTTATCATGCCTAATCCACAGTGTCTCCAAAGAAAAATATCTCTTTAAATAACAAAAGTAATAGAATATCCTCCCTCTACAAAAAAAATAGGCTTATTATTTATATTTTTGTATCTCCTTTGTTCAATTTTTTGAATGTTCAAATTTACACAAACAATTTACATATTTAGTTAAAAAACAATTTATATCATGGTAATTTAGTACGCTATATGTAGCAGGTTTCATTATGGAGCCTGCTAACATGAACACATCAAGAATTCCCTTCAAGCAAAGTTAAATTTTCTGTGCAAACACGAGTTTTTTTTCTTTAATATTTTTTTAAAATTAAAATCTTAAAGGAGGGAAAATTTCAAAACTCAAATAAGGTAACCTCTCTTTATGTAATGTAAGAATTTACCTTTTATCCTTTCAAACAAAAATTCTCACATTTGCAATCCAATCTCCTCATCTCTTTATTCATTCTACAACTTTATTATCTTTACAATATTCTCTTTCATATCTTTTGGAAAATAATTCAATAAAAGAATGATATTTTTTTCAATATTCATGAAACAAAATTCAATTTTCATGTTTCTCTCTGATGGAAGGGTCGAGATTTGGGGCCAGGTCATGGTAGACCTATATGTTCATTCCTCTTTTCAATCACCGAATCTTATTTAAATGTTAAATCATTCTTTGGGGCATTTCATCTTCCAAAGATAATTTCTATCATAATATACCACCTTCAAAATTATGTATAAGAAAAGTGTTATCACATTTTTAAGTTCACGTGGAATTTATATAAGCTATTATTTCAAATATCATTTTAAGAGAAAACAAAGCATTCCTAAATCTTTGTAAATTACTTTCACATCATCTAGAGTAGTCCCTAATATAATTATGAAGGAATAAAATAGGTCAAGGAGTATAACTTAACTCATCTACAAGCATAAAAATATCATATAAATATTTTGTTATCACGGAATCACAACACCCTTATGTTTATACAAGTGCATATACTTGAACTCATGGTGTGATTGGATAACATGGGTACTATCTCCAAGTTGTGGGACTTGCTACTTGAGATAGACCTCCAAAGAAAGCTGGTTCTTGCTCCTAAACTACCTGCCACAATCTACTCTAATGCAGGATAAGCTAACTATTCTAATCTAAATTTCCAAGGGACCAGGGAAAGAGAATGCATAAAATGAAAACCTACACTAAATCGGTGATACACCAAAAAAGGAGGGTGTGAGAGTAGTCTCCAAATGCGTGAAATACAGAAGCAAAGTACACACTAGAAGAGGTGATGACAGTTCTCCATAATCTAGCAAAATGCATTCACAACAATATTCCAAGCATACACAATGATAATGGATCCCTGCAAGAACATAATAATAGACACAATATTCTTGTAGAAATATTAAAGGGGCAAGAAGAATGCAAGAAAACACAGCAAGGGAAGATACATCCACAAATTGATATTTTATTGCTTCATGATATGCACAGTTCAATCTATTACAAGATAAGGGCCTGGATCACCATGCAAGGAGTCCACTACAAAGGCCTACAGCACATTGGCTTCACAAAGAAATTTTGATAGAGCTTTGCTATCTGAAAACTCCCCCTTACAATGAGCCCAACACTCCAATTTATAGAAAAAATGAGAAGAGAAAGAGAAGGAAAATGAAAATCCCAAAATCTATCCTTCAACCACTTGTAAGAGACATTAAATGGAGTAAAATGATTATATATTACTTGAAAAAGGCTCCCCATACTGTCCCATGTGCTGTAAAGAGAGAAAGAATGATGACCATGCCTCTTAATTGCACTCCCAACCACCAAATAAAACACTGTTATGAACCCAGCCACGTTTTCTAAAAATATCGATCAATATCTCATCAAATCTGAAATTTCTTGATTGATGTGCATTTGTCTCAGAGCCATGATTCCAATGGTACCAATTTTGTGTGATTTCGTTGAGAAATGCAAAAGTTATGGCCTTCTGAGTGCGGGCAACTATTTTGGGTCTGGCAGGCGTTTTCTGTCATTTGACGGGAATGAGCATTAACTGACTAGAGCCGAATATGTTTCTCTTAATTAAATATATCTACCTCATTAAAAATAAGAAATCTGAGCTGACTGTAGCGTAGAGGACGTCGTGCTCGTTCTAGAAAGTCCAATTTTGTGAAAATCGGAGCTCGGAGTCAAAAGTTATGGCCGTTTGAAGTTCACGGGTCAAACGTTGACTTTTCTTCCTTGCCGTCGGCCGCTTTGGCTTTTCGCATCCCTCGCATCCCATGCATACCTTTGTCTCTGGCTGTTCCGGATGAAAAACTCTTGCTTGGCTGATTCGGGCTTCCTTGTTCCTGTTTGAGGTGAAGACACGTGGCGAGATTTCATTCGTTGGCAGCTCTTTCGGCTTTCCGCGTCCCACGCATACTTTTGGCCCAACTGTCCCGGACAAAAGTCCCCTGTTTCGGCTGAATCGGCTGGTTCACGTCCTCCGCGTACTTTTGGCCCGGCTGTCCCAAACTGTCTGGGACATCTCCGAACCTCCCGAAATGGACCGACTTGCGCCAAACTTGCCGATCCGCGCCCCGCACGTACTTTTGGCCCGGATGTCCCAAACCGCTCGATAACAAAACTTGGTGATTTTTTCCACTTTCGGCCGGTTCCCTTTTCATGTCCCATGTGCCCTGACGTCCCAAGCTGCTGACAGCGGACTGCCTGGTGGCTTTTCTTTGGTCGATTCGCGCCCCGACGTCCCAACTACTCCGGATTGCTTGACTAGGACTTAGCTGATTTTCTTCATTTTTTCAGCCCCAAGCTTGGTTTTTTGCAATTTTTTCACCTTTTCTAACTCGTTGGGTTTTCTTCTTGGATGGGAGAGTTAGAAAGAAGCCGAGGGGCCCCAAAAACATGATTTTGGGCCTTAAATCAATCTATTTGCTTGGGACTAAAGAATTTGATGCATGTTATCAAAATTACCTTGAGGGGTGAATTTTGGATAACAATTTCCTAAGAAATATAAAATAAATCCAAAAATTACAAATGGATTTCAATTATTAAAAGGCTTACGTCAAAAATTCGAGGCATGCCATATCTCACTACTACCATTCTAGGTATACTTTATACTATGTAGTTACTCCATTATCTTGGTGTAAAGTGACACAAGGGAACCCCTAGGGGGTTGGTTAGATATAAAAACTCATATAAGAACCTAAGATAAATAGAGGAGGATTGATTTCCATTATAATTATATGTAGTGCATTAATGTTATCGGTTCAACACTTGGGAATCTAACCACTAAAGGTGGTCTAGACTCAAACACACACATATTTTTTTTTCTTTTGGTTTGCTATTATTTTAATAAAATGTTTTATTGTTTTTTTGTCATTTTTAATTGTATATAGTTCATCAAGTTCATCCCGATTTTATGTAAAATAGAATGGCACACAACAAGCACAATTTGAAGAAAAGTAAAAAATCTAAAAAGTTTCAAAGCATATATCTCATTTTAAAGCATTATTTATCTTAGATATTATAATTCTTGACTAGGGCATTCATATTTTGTACGATCACGCACTTACATATTTTCTAGTTATAGAATGTTTTTTTTTGTAGAATCTATGGCTCCACATATCTCCATAATTCACTTCCCTACGCATCAAGTTCACTCCAAAATTATTTTTAACAATTTTTTTAACTCTTCTCTATTTTTTTGAAGTACTTACTTATTGTCTATCAAATGTTTATTTCATTTCAAGTTTGAATGCATTATTATATTCATTATATTATATGTTGGAAATTAACTAGAGATAATAATGGTCTACTTGTTTCTTGTCCTTATACCATTGTTATTTTTTTATCAAGTATTGAATTCCATGAATTTTTTCTTTGAAATATTTTCTTCAAGTATCTTTTATCACAAAAAAATTCAATGTATCAATCTATTTGTGAAAACCTATAATTGAATGTGAAATAAAAAAAATATCCTCTACAAATAATGAAATAGAAATGTAAATCCCAATGAGGCTATAACCACTCATAACATGTGAATATATTGAGATAAGATCCTGTAATTCATCAATGTAGAGCCCTAAAATTTTATTTGAGAGTGGGAAACCTTGTTTTACACCAATGGTACTATGCATGCTATCAATTTATCCCATTTTAGTATTAATATTCCAAACACTTCCTCATATAAAGATAGAACTACATATATTACTAGTTCAGAAAGACCTAAATATTTAAGCCTCTGAATAACAATATGCCTTGGTAGTAGATATAAAATGCCTTACAAAAGTATATAAAACAATAATATACCTTCCATTTGCTAACATTTTCCTCCTCTATAATAGAAATAACCCTAAAGAAGAAAAACATAAAAGAAACACTAGAGGACCATTGGTAAAATAAGACATAAATCACCTAGATAGGGGACATTGGGATGGATATTGTGTCATAACCAAGCAATAGGTAGAAATGATAAAAAGTGCAAAAAACTATATGGTAGAAGATAAAAAGAGAAATTGTCATAAACCCAAAGGTGTAAATTAAAATAAGATGGATTACTAGCCTAAAGGGTGGATATAATAACACTAAAAAGTGAGAATAAAACGATATGTAGGTACTATAAGAAGAAGCTTGTCGATAGGTGCATAAATCCAAGAAACATCATGATCTTAAGAAAGTATGCATAAAATAACATGGTGATTCAATAGTAAATGTTGGGATGTACAAAGTCATGGTGTTGATAACATTTTTAGTTGTTAAAGAGAAGGATAAGGTTAATGAAGTAGTGCATTTGAGAAGAAATAAAGAGAGATGGTAGCTGAGTACTAAATTAAACACCCAGTTTCTTCATGCGTGAAAATAAATAAGGAATTGAGTTTTTATTGGTTCTTTGAATATGTGGATTTCATTGGTTTGAAGATGATATACACTAAAACCAATAATATATTATACGTTTTTTGTGTATATGTTTTTTTTCTTATCAATTTCTTTTTTTTTTGCATGCATGTATGTGATGATACTCATGGTACTTCGGAATAATGATAATGTCAAGGGATAGGTAAAACTAATGGGAGGGTAAACTGGTAGGATAACCAAACCCACTTGATATGAAGAAGCCAATGGGTGAAAATGACCATCACATCTGATGATATGATGCCATGGCATCATCAAGTAAATAAATCCATTCAAGGCCATAAGCCTTGGCAAGGGTGTGCATAATGCCACAATGATTCACCAGGGAATATGAGGGCATAGAAATCCAAATTAAGTGAAGTAAAGACTACAACACTACAACAGTAGGAGGGGCTAGGGAATAAGGGAGAATATATCCAAGTAGGGTCATAATCGTAGACGAGGATGATCATCGATACTACGATACTCTAACGGTAGGAGGAGCCATGGCATATGGGAGAATATATGCAAGAAGGGCATTAAGAATAGATAAGCATGCTTGTCAAGATCACAACACTCCAATGATAGGAGGGACCAGGGTGTAAAGGATAATATATCCAAGAAGGGCCATAAGTGTATACAAGGATTCTCATCAATAGCGTGGAACTCCAATAGTAGTAGGAGGGACATGGGCGTAAGAAAGAATAGATACAAACGGGGCCATAATCCTAGACATGAATGTTCATCGAGACTATAGAACTCTAATTGTAGGAGGGTCCTAGTGCAAGAAAGAATATATCAAGTAAATCTATAATTTCCTAGATAGGGATGATTTTCGAGACCACAACACTCCAATGGTAGAATGGATTGGGGCATAAAGGATAATAGGTCCACATAGGGCCATAATAAAAGACGAGGATTCTCATCAATATCATAGCACTCCAATATTAGGTAGGACAAAGCATAAAGGAGAATAGATCCAAGTAAGGACATAATCCTAGATGAGGATTCTCTTCGAGATGATGACACTCCAATGCTAGTAGGGATCAAAGGCTAAAGTAAAAATAGATCCAAGTATGTCCATAAACATATATGAGGATGCACATCAAGACCGTGACACTCCAATAGTAGGAGGGATCATGGCATAGGATAATATATCCAAGAATGGTCATAATCCTAGATAAGGATGCTCATCGAGACCGTAACACTCTAATGTTATGAGGGACTATGGCGTAAAGGAGAAATAGATCCATGTAGGGTCATAAGCCTTAACAAGGATTCCCATGGAGACTGTGGACCTCCAATGATATGAGGGATCGAATGTAAAGGAGAATATATCCAATTAGACCCATAATCCTAGAAATGGATACTCATTGAGTCTATGACACTATAATGGTAGGAGGTGTTAGGGATAAGAAAGAATAGATCCAAGTAGGGACATAATCCTAGACATGGATTCTCATTGAGGCCAAGACACTCCAAAAGTAAGAGGGACCAATGCGTAAGAAAGAATATATCTAATTATGGCCATAAGCCTAAATAGGGATGTTCATCGATACTATGATGACACTCAAATGGTAGGAGGAATTTAAGGGTAAAGGAGAATAGATCCAAGTATGGACATAATCTTAGAAAAGGATGATCATCCAGACCATGGCCCTCCAATGGTAGGAGGTGTCAAGGTGAAAAACAATGTGTGATAACCCAAGTGGTGGCTTAGAGCCCAAGCAAAGGTGAGAGCTCAAGCCAAAGAAGGAAATAATGTGTAGTCAAAGTTTGATAGATAGCTAGCCACGAGGGGGAAAATATCATAGGGTGTTAGTGATGATATTGTGAACTTGGTGTAAGATGTGAATTCTAGCACGAGTCATGATGTATTCTATGACACGATTTATAATAGTGATATACTTATTAACTTTAGATCATGTGGAAAAATAGTGGGACATCAATCCAATCCTCAAGTCGGATGAGAATGTCACACTGAAAATAATCCATAGTGGGATGAGGATAAGGGCAAGGTGGTTGGTTTCCATAATCAGTGGAAAGGTAGATATGAAAAGAGAACTCCTCACACTAAGTGAAGATGATGTTCTCAAAGCCATGTAATGTGGGACTCTACCCCAAAGTGGGAGGAAAGGGGATTTTCATATCATATAAGGATATCATGAGATGCCTGCGATGGCGAGGTGACATACATATGAGTTCTAGATAAGGTAATTGGATAGGAGGTTGGGAAAGTGCTTCAAGAGGATCCCACTCATCACGATTGAGTTTTTCCATGGGATAAGAGCTGTCGGAGTTTCAACAAACATAGCTAGAAGAAGCAAGTGTAATCAGGGAGACTCTAGAAACTATCTTTATATTATTTTTTATGTTATTTTCCCAGTAATTTTCATTTTTATATGGGATGATATTGTTTTTAGAAGAATTTTTCTTGATGTCATTGGCCCTAGAGGAGTTTTTGCATAGCAGACGATGGTGTCATGAAGAGGGATATTTTTTTCTTTGCAGGCTTGATCATTAGGTATAAAAGGGTACATATGGGATTTTAGAAATTTATTATGGATAGAGTGTTGGGTGATCGAAACTCCACTAGAAACATTTGGTAATGGAGGGGTCATTATGCCCCAATATCTTGTCGTAGAAAAATTTAAAGTTTAGCCATGTCAGCCTACATTTAAGATGCTAGTTATAACATCGATATTTTATTTGAATCATGCTAGCTATGGTGGTATCTTGGGATGAGTCCATCTGATCTAGGAGTTTGACTATCACCATGTTGGGTACCATATAAAAATGGCCTTTAGAGGTGGGTACTTTTTTGTGATTATCGTTATCATTGATAGGGGTTTTGGGAGACTCCACTTGATTATTCATGCAAGGAAGAGTCTCATCATAATGGGGTACTTCCGATTAATATAGTTTATAGTCATTTCCATGACATCGATGGATATCCTTTGCAAACCTCCATCCTTGTCAAGAGTAAAATAATCCTTTTTTTTATATTATTAATCATGGATTTGGGATCTATTTTCTAAACCTCAACCACATTAAATTATACTGAGTGACCCTATTATGACTTCTCAAAGGGACAGGGTTGGGATAGAAGAGTCTCACGGGTGAGATTGGGGTGACTAGGAAGATTAGTGCTCATAGGATGAGAACTATCACATTTAGAAGCATGAAAAGGAGATGTATGCAGAAAATAATATTGCATGGAGAAATTATGAGGGTTAAATTGTGCAACAAATATCCTCATAGGTGACATTTTTGCAGTTTGGGAGCTGAAAACAATGTTTTAGAAATATGTTCTCCATACACATTCAACCCTATCTAATGTTTGGATAAGGGCCAATGGCATTAAGAGAAAGACTCATAAGAACAAAAAGGATTGGCCCTTCCAGAAAACTTACATAAGGGCTGACAGCATTTGGAAAATAGAGGAAAAAGAAAAAAAAGGATTTGTCATGTCGAATATAAATAGACATGATTTCCCTCAAGCAATGGTGTCTATGATGACTAGATTTTGGATTTTATAAAAGGGTATTGAGAAAACAAATATGATATACTCATGAACTTGCACACAATGGGTTAATGTTTAGCGGCTATGATGAGCGCTAATGTTGCATGAGAGGGTAGTAATACCTACACTATGTCAACCTATGGTTTCCAAGGTCCACAACCAAGATAGAGGAGAGTACCCTCCTAGGATATTGGTAAATGGGGGAAGAGATGGTGTAGATCAATAAGAGGATAATATAAACATTGACAATATACCTTAAATTTAAATAAAGGAAAGCTAAGTAGATGATAAAATAAGAGCACTATGTTAACTAGTATCAATTTACATGTAACAATAAGGTAACATAGAACAATGGGGAAAGGAAATGACCTAACCTGTGAAAAATGACAAAGAGAGTTATAGAACTTACCTATGGGGTGGTGAATGATGAATTTATCTCTCCACAGAAGTAGTACACTCTGAGAGAATCACTATTGGGTAGAGAAAGGGGAACACTGTTATCTTAATAGACTCACTTTAGTTTACCAATTAGTGTAAGAAATCCATCCAAGAAGAATATTTTCCAATCTAATCCAAGTCAAGTGTAAGATGAACAAAGGGATGGGAAATAAAATGTGAAGTTTGTGCAAGAGAGCAAAGAAAATGAAAATTCCTATGATTTTTGCTTCTCTCCTTTTGAAATGTCAAAGCTTGATGACCATATATACGATGCCATCGCCTATGAGTGATGGATTTGGCTATGGAAAAACCTAACACTGAGACCATCGCACATTGGTGATGGCATTGGCCAAGGATCCTAAGTTTAATGCAAGGTCCCGAGGATCGAATAAGGGGATGAACAAGGTACCAAGTGGTAAAATGCAAACATGGATTTAGAAGTGCAACATATATGAAACATAAAGGGAAAATAATAATTAATGCAAGGACAACTATGGCTAATAAAACATAGTAATACTCTATCTAAGTACTATCTTTAATCCATAATGATTATGTGAGTAATCATGCCCTCATTCTCAGTGATCCCCTTAAGTAATCCACTAAAGAAATAGATGTAATGGTGAACCCTATATAGAAAGGGATATTGTTAATCACATGTAAGAAAGATGAAAAGTGAAAAATTAGGTTTATACACTCTTGTCTTTAGGAAAACATTTACATAGCAATTTCAACATGATCCACAAGATTCACAATTTTCTCTAGTTTCACCGATTACACACTCATCTCTACATTGTAACCACTTGCTAACATGGACTAACTACTAATTCAAGAACGAAAGTAGGAAGTAAATAAGAGAATGACACCTAGGTCATATATAGGACAACGGTATGTCTAGATCCTTTGTGTCACCTAAGAAAAGTTACAAACAAGGATTTCTGTCATCTCACGATGGTACCTATCCACAAAGAAACTTTAACGATTGTAAGGAAAAATGAACCACTATCCCAATGCACTTTCCCTTATCAATGACTAGTTGAATAAATTTAATGTTTAGCACTGGGATACTCAAGTCCCTAGTGTGGCAACATGATGCCCCAATGCTTCATATTATTCATGAAATATACTAAGCAACAATTCTACAAGAAGGAATAAGTTTCTATCCCTTTTTCTTTCAACACTCCAGGTGTACTCTAACCCCTTGGTTTATTTTTTCCAATATAAATTTCTATTTTTACATATTTTTCCAGTTAAAGTTCAATTGTGTTTACCTAGAGAAATAACTACACTTGTTTTCTCTTGTAGGTCATATCATGTCCCGATAAAGGTAAAGAAAACAAGAAACCATGAAGAAAATGTAAAGAAAATTCTACCAAATTCGACATTCAAGGTACTACGTGTAAATATCATTATTTCTCCATGAAAAAAAAGCTAACCCCTAGGATCCTTATCCATTCATATGCCTATAGTTTTACGGTAAACAAGTTACACTATTTCATTTTGTACACGACAACAATCATTCATCACGCTATTGGTAACACTTTTATATTCTACTTTATGCTATAAAATCCATATTCACCACCATAAAGAGGGGGAAAATCAATCACTAAATCACACACCATACATCTAGCATTTAAACATTTAATTTATATGCATGATTTGTAAGGAATAGAATTAGTTGTTAACACCCCTTTACCTTGATTTTAAATTATTTTTATTCTTCTAATATTTGTTACTTGTTGTTTTTCAATGAAAACTTATAGTTTTGCATACCATTCAAAATCCTATTAATCTCTAATTTCATTGTTTTATATTTTTCTACACTCAGAAAAAGACCTTTCATTACGGATATGAGAACATGGGAACTATTGTCCCATCTAGGAACCTCTGTCCTCTTTATCTCTTTTTCAGATCTTTCAAATGTCACTTCTTTATTATATTCTTTTAGCACCCTTCGCTAGCCTTTCACTTGTTAGTGATGAAACTTAAGAGAATTAATCATATATATATACATCTGATTTAACCTCACTAATGGGGAAATATTTTAGGAGGTATATACATCTACAAGGAGCTAATATTTTCTATTTACTACACGAAGGAATGAATTCTGGAATACATACTTCATTTTGTAGGAGGGTTTATTCTAAATTCCATACCACACATTTACATTTGGGAAAAATTAGTTATAGCATGTTACATCTTTGTGTGACTAGAAGTAGGGCATCCTAGCTCAAGGGACACTATTTTAATCACACACACACTCACGCACAAAAACTATATAATGTCTACAATGTAGTGCAACACTCGGTTTCTATCACATTGGGGTGAGCACCGAGGTTAGTATGACTAAAGCATATGCATATTTGTATTCATATAATGTGTGCTTGAGTACTACTAAGGTATCTAGGGTTTATTTTACATGTTACACATATGGAACACAATGAATATGATGTGAGACATACTGAATAAGGAGTGACATTGAGAGACACAAAAGGATCCATACTTTTATAAATTTCATAGACACCAACACCAAGAAAAAAATCTTTCTCCTAGGCGGACATGTCATATTATAGGAACTCCTCTCCCTACAATAGTCACTTTCCACAATGAGGCAGAAAATTTGCACAACTCAGAATCTCCCCTTCAAATTTTTTCTCCAGTATAAAACTAGTTTAGACCTACAGATATAAGTTGAGTCATTTTAAAAACCCTATAAATCACTCTTTCATAAATTTATTTTGATAGATCTATCTTGAAAACTATTATATACATTATATCACAAGTGTCATTAATTTATATTTGATTTTTTAAATCAAATATGTGGAAATAAGATTCTATAATTCATCAATAAAGAGCCCAAAAATTGTATATGATATTGGAAAATCTAGTTTCACACCAATCGTTTTATACATTCTATCAGTAGAGCCCATTTAAGTATAAATATGTCAAACACCTCCTCATATAAAGATATCACTAATGAAATTACTAATTTATAAAGACCCAAGTCTTTAAGCCTCTGAATCAAAATATGCCTTAGTACTTTATCAAATGCCTTAAAAAAGTATATAAAAAAACATTGTACCTTCCATTTGATAGCCTTCACCTCCTCTATAATAGTAACAAGAGTGAATTGTGGTTATTTTTTAGTAATTTCTTTTAAATCCTACGTGACCATTTTCCTTAGGAAATTTTGTCTCTACCCATTTGGAGATATAATCATCAAGGACTATAGAAAAAACCTTAGTGAAGTTATTCCTAATCATGATGGTATTGTAGTTTTTTTTAAGGCAATCTCTAAATTTGAAGATAGTATGTATTATATGAAATATCCATGTTGAGAGAATACCTTGAGAAACAAATAATTTAAAAATAGTAGAGATGTGGACCACTATAATATATGGACTAAATGCAGGAATTAAACCATTACATTAATTTCTATATCTTGGGCCTTATTAGACTTGACTATAAAAATGTCTGTAAGAACCATATTGTGAGTGAAGAGTTAAAAGTTAAGTGGTATAGGATTCACTTAGATGGGGAGTTTGATTTAATATAAATTGAGTTGAACCTTTATTTTAGAGTAAGTATTGTAAATAATGATATTCATATGATAAACTACATTAATTTCCTAGAAATAAGCGTGCAAAAATGTAAAACCCTAAGAAAATGAGTTAGGAAAGATGACTTAGTTGATTCCATAGAACCTATGACTGATATGGACTAAGTAGGTGATAAAACATGATGGAAAAAATGTCATCATATCTCACCGAGGGTTGTGGAACTCAAAACTATACATGAAAGAAGCACCCATGGGAGGACAGGAGCACCCGAGGTTAGAGGATTTGGGTGCCTATGTTTTCTCAGATGGTTTGAGTTTCACATTTTCTAGGTTAGAGGATATTTTCTTCTACTCTTTGTTTTCTTCTCTAGTTTCTCTATTAGGGTTTTGATCACACATGTAGCCTGCAAAATAGATGACTACCTACACATGTCCATAAACCACATCAAATCTAATAAAAAAGAAGTAGAATATGGAGTCAGGCTGACCCCTATAATTAGTCGAAGAATGAAGTTACGACCGAGTGCCACATTACATATAAGCATCCATGTATTTCTTTAGGATTTTGTGTATAATGATGCCTTATGTTTCCGTTGTGAAATTTTCACAATGATAGCTAAGCCAGATCTAGATTTCTTTAAGTTAAATAATGTGTATGATGGAATAGAATGAACTCCCTTTCTATTTTGTGCATGTAGAACAATGGATCCCTTGTCCCTTGTATGAATTCACTAATGTATGCCTTATTGTGCTCTTGTGTCTTTGTTAAAGATTAGGTGTTGATAGATAATGCTTATATTGTTTAGACCTTAATTTAGAAGAAGTAACCTAAGTATATATATGATTCCCTTGCTTGAATTTAATTTTTGAAAACTGAAAGATAAACCTACAATATTAAAAGGTGACGAAGAAGTGAAAATTAATAAAAAGAGTAAGAAGAAGAAAGAGAAGGATAGGGACACTCATAAGGGGTAGGAGCTCCTAGGTGTTTCTTCCCTAACTGGATGCTAGTGTCCAATACCATAATAGATAAATCAGTCATGTGTTGGAAGATCTATGAGATGTGTAAAACTAGTAATGTATAATAGATTAAAAAAAATGAAAATGCCAAATAGAGTTGTAAACCACTAGTTTTCTCGCTAGGGCATCATTTATGTATTAGTATGCTTTAGGACCTAGAAATGTACACTAATGCATAGATTTGGTGTCTACATTTTCCCCCAATTTTTTTTTGTTGAGTTAATACTCGATAGTATAAATTAGATAGAAGATGTGTACCTTCTAAACCAAAGAGAAGTGTGTAGCGATAGCGTGCCGAGTGGACAAGTGAAGCGTGAAGTCGTCATAATGTGAAGCGTGGAAACTAGGAGATGGAGGTATAACCTAGAACTGAATCGTATTCGTGGTAGTGTTATTTTGGAGCTTATGCTCTCTCGATGTGAGTTAATACTTGTCTCTTATAAGGACATACGTGCAAAAGAAGAGAAAATGAGTAGTCAAAGTCCCAGTATATGAAAAATTAGAGTAACATATGTATGAGTATGTAAAAGTAGTAGAAAAGGAAAGAGTGAACCTGATATATGAGGAAGTAATGGATAGAAATTTTTCCTCTTTTATTTGTAAATGATGCAATATTTGAGCCTCCTACCACCAAGGATGAAATTTTTAGAAAATCTCATGCCAAGAGTGAGTTTTTTGTGTGATCTCATGTCAAGAGCAAGTTTTTTGGGTGTGTTGATGCTAAAATTAGTTTCACCCCATAGACCTTTTAAATACTTCAGTTTGTGGCCTCTGTTATGTTTTTTGTCTCCCTGGGCTCAAATTGTGGCTCTCCCACATTTTACAGTTTGATGGGTGTAGTTTCCTAGTCAAAATTACTTTTCAGCATCAATTGAAATGTGGCCCTTTCTGATTAGATGCAGCTCTATGGGGCACTTTAAAAATTCTAAGGCTCACTTCAACCCAAATCATGTCCACGTGGTGAGCCCATGCTTGCTTAGGGTCTTAGCTCTTTGGGACCATCTTGAAGTTACGCCTTAAAGACACGCAGAGGCTTCCACTCGGCCTTCCTGTACTTAGAATTTTGAAGCAACTTCCTAAAAGGTCCTGGGACACGTGGAGGGACCGTGCATTTTTAGGGATTGGCCCTTGATTTTTATTTTGAATAAGTGTCAGGAGGACACTTGGAGACTCTACCGGACTAAGACACGTGCTGGTCCCGCGCTTGTTTTGGGTCTCTACTTTTCGGGACCATCTCAAAATTCCCCATTGAGACACGTAGCAGGTGGGGAAATGGAGAAACAGATCTTTGGGGTTATTTAAGGTTTTTTGCCTTTTATAAAAAGGGGGTAAAATTGTAAGTTGAAGCACAGTGTCCTGCAACCCACATTGAGACAAGTGTCAAGCTTGTTTTCTAAGGGTGGAGGGTGGAGATATTTTTAACATTTTACTTTTTCCAAAAATTATAAAATGTCAAAAATGCTCCCATACCATTTCCAATCACAATTCGCCATGTGGAGGGCTCATATTAAAATTTGATAGGAAAGATCAATGATAGTTGTGCATTTCATTTGATTTTTCCGCCATTGAAGCTCTAGGATGTTTGATGATGCATTTTTGCATCATTCTTCATCAAATTTTTGGCATTTTTTTGTCGTTTTGGTCTGTAAAGTTCAATTGAATCAATTTGGGAGCTCAATTTGTAAATATGAAGTAATTTTGAGGTGTATTTTTTCTCAGGCTCATGTAAAAATGCTAAATTCCATATCCAAAAGTTGCAGAGTAAAATTTCAGAGGAAAAGGAGGGAAGAAGGATGAAATGATGAAAGTTTAGGTGCAAAAGGTTAAAAAGGTGTTGCCTCAAAAGAAAAAAGGGAGGACCTGTCAAGTCCAAAGAATAGAGGCTCTAAAAAATGATTAAAGGAGGGATTTATCACATGAAGTGATTAAGAATGATTAGAGGACTCTGAAAAGTTGTGGCATGACATCCTAGTCATTATTCGAGGGTCCCAGAGACATGATCAGTTCATAATTGGTCCACTTGGCATATTTCGGATCTGAATTTGTTAAATGTCTCTGTCTAAAACAAATTGGTAACAAGCAAAGGTCCCTCGAATATTCTTCTCTTTTGAGGGGAAAAGGTGTTATAGGTGCCAAGGATGAATAATATGCCTCCAGTTAGAACAATGATGCAAATATTTACAATGATTCACCTTTTTTTAAAACACCTAGCAACATTTTGTGAATTTGTTGAATGTCACTTTCTGCAAATCATGATCCAATATGTGCAACAAAGGTGCTTCGAATATTCCTCTTTTGGGGGAAATTGGATGTAAAGGGTGTATTATAAATGCAATGAGATTACTCTTGAAAAAGGTCAAAGTATGAATTCTTGAGAAAAAAATTGAGAAAGTAGTCTTCCCAAGAGGACAAAGCCGAGATTACATGTTATTTTATTTTTGTGTTAGATTTTCTATCGTGTCAAGTTGGTTGCAGATGTATAGCCATTGACAAGCACTAAGATTGCTCTGGAAGCTTTCCCCTACTTATGAATCTAAGTAATTTTGGGATTAATTTGTGTCTAATCTCTAGCAATTTTGTGTCTGCTTTATTTTTAAAATGTATGCAAATAGTTTCTTTTATTCCTTTTGCAATCTTATACTAAAATTTTTGTGAAATCACACAGGATCTTGTCCCTGTGACAGTCTAATGGTATTTGTAATTTCATTTCAAGAAGATCCTTCATCTTGGATGAGATAAACAAATTTGAAATCAATTCATTTTCATTTTTTGATAAAGATCCTCTGTAAGTATTTGGGTGTACCTTAGGCGTGATTAACCAGAAACTTTAGTGTTTAATTGAGTCTTTAAATTTGAGTCTTCGTGTAAGAGTCTCAAAGATTATGTGAAAACGTGCTGATCTAGGCCTCCATTGAAGCACACCCTCTGGTTGAAGGAACACCTTGAGTGTTCTAGAGCTTTCTATTGTGAAGTCCCTCCAAAGATCTGATATAATCACCTTTGTCCTGCTTCATCTCCCACGAAAATCCTTTAAAAAAATTCATCCTACCCTGAACTACCCCTATTTTATCCTGTGTATGAACAAATACAAAATCCCACTATCAAAAATATGTAGAAGAAATCAGGATTCCAAATGTCTTTAGTAACATTTGCCTTGTGTTGTGAATATCTCCATAATCTAGAAGTGATAACTCGTGAGAGTCAGATTTGGTGTGTTGATCATATTTTCCCCAAGGTCTTCTCTATAAAATTTTTGCAAAAGAAAGGTATTTGCGTCTCCTTTAATAACAGAGGTTACAAAATAGGTTCTCTTACCTTGGTTGAAAGGCACAACCTAAAATAGTTAGGATAAGATCACATCCTTTTAAGGTGCTACCCACTTCTTTCAAAGTCTAAGTGCTAAAAATTCAGATAGATCACTTCCCTGGCTACAAAATGACATACATAATCATCTATTTGCCTCTGAGTGTCTTGTCAAATCCATGATGCTGCTTAAAATTTGAATAAGATGAAATATGGTACCAACACCAAAATGGTGCCTTTTCAGAGGAACCGATTTACATTCTTAGGAACATATTTGCATTGCTGAGACTGATTTGTTGATTTGTTTCCATTTCGTATCCATTTGGCCCATCAATAGCACTATAATGGCTCCTTTTCCAAGGAATAATTTGAAGAATTTAAATATTTCCAAACTCTAGTAATGTTTCTTGTAGTTCTGTGTACAAATACATTTTGAAAAAATCATTCTCTGATCAGATCTGTAAGGATTAAACAAAGTTATAAGTTCTGCGTGCTTTCTGTCCAATTTTTCCAGTAGTTATTGTACTAAGTTTTCCTCACCATTGATAAATTTGGGTGAAGAAAGGTCTAATTTGTAAAGCTTTGCATGAGATTCTAGTAATAACAAACATTTGACAGATTATTTTAGTGCATTTGCATAACTAGGGTGAAAATCCTTAGTGGCAGCTCCGAGTTTATTTAATTTTGATAAATGCCAGTATCTTAACCTCTGTCAATTGAAAATTTGTTACTAATCTTTGAAAAGCTGGAAGGAAGAAGATCTTTCTTCACTGCGGACCATAGTAGAAGGTTGTTTCCAGAGTTTGAAAAGTCTAATTCAGAAGGAGGAAAAATTTGGAAGGCTTTTGGAGAATACCCATCAAGAAAAGAGATCTCCATTGGTAAAATTGATCGGCACGTGGTTGAAGATTGAAATACTTCCTCAACTGCTTCTGAATTAGGTAGCATCTTTGTAAATCCAAATTCTCCATCTAGAGAGGGTCCATCATCTATATTTGAAACATTTGATTATCGATCTACCACTGTATTTTCAAAATCTAATAAAGTTTTCCAAGAGACAAAACCATTAGGGGATAGTCATTCTAAAAATTGTATCCTTGTACCACACAAAACCATCACTCCTCATCACTCTTTTTCTCCTGTAAGATCACCTCCTAAGAATAATATGGCTCAGCCTCCACCCAAACCTCCATTTTTCGTTAATACTTTTGGTACCATTAGTTTTAGAGGGATGGTTTGTTATCCAAATGTTGTGCCACAGGATGTAAGAAACATATTGCCTAAGTTTCAAGGAAATAATGTGATAACTAGTGATCAACACTTGAAACTCATTGTCAATATGATGCAGGATTTCAAAATAGAGTTTGAAGATGTATACATTAAATTATTTATTCATACTCTAGAATAGGATTCAAGGGACTGGTATAAAGTTCTTCCTGATAACTCTATTGATTCTTGGACTTAAATGAAGAATGCATTTAGATTGTAATATGGTGAAAAAATAAACCCTAGGTTTCTCTTGTCAGAATTTGAGAATATTAAAAAGAATAATAATGAATCAGTGCATGAGTTTAATACAAGATTCAATAAGACATTGCGAAGAATCCTTGTGAATTTGAGGCCATGTCAAAAATATTATCTTATAAAGTATGCTGATGCATTTGACAAGAAGGTTGCATACTATTTGAGGGATAAAAACCCTGACACTTTGAGGTGGGCCTTTACTATGGCTATGCAAATTGAGAACAACATCAAGGCCATTGGAAAACCTCCTAAGAGGGAATGTGTTAAACTGATAAACATAGAAAAAACTAGAGAAAGAAAGAGTGTGGAGCTTGAGGAGGTTGTTAAAAATTTGGTAGGGACTGTCAAAGAAATATCCTACAAACTAGCCCATGAAGAGAAAGGAATTGGACAGAGTTCACAAGGTCATCAAAAGGCACAAAATCATGACAGATTTGGAAATCATCCTAGGGGTGATAAGCACGTGAAAGTAGAATGGTGTCTATTCCTTTGACTTCCTGGGTTGTTGTTGTTGATGAAGCTAATGAGATTGATTGGTGTGATAGATTCTTTCTACCGCATCCTCCATGTGAAGTAAATCAACAAGAATAAGAAGATGATAATGATGATGGTGCTGATGATGATGTTTTCATGATGGTTTTCTCTTTAAGCTCACAACAAGGAGAATCTTCAACCAAAGTGTTAAGTGCTCGAACTACTACAAATTTTTGGATTGCATTCACAGGAACCACTTCTTCCTCCTTCTCATACTTTTGAAGTAGATGTAGTGCAAGATTTTGAAATACCTAATAATGACTTTGAGTATTTAAGATATTTAATGATAAAGAAGTATGATGGAGGAATCCCTTCGGAGGAAGATAGGCAATTATTGATGAACGTTGTTGTTGCTCAAGAAAAGGATTATAATACTAGGAGTAGAGTTGTCAAAGGAGTAGGGCCTCAAGCCAAACCTAAAACTCCATTGCTTACTAGTATTCCTAAAGAGGCTCCTAAGAAAGATACACCTTCTAAAGGCCTTGTTGTACGAAAAAGATTCATACTTTCTCCTCATGCCCAAACTACCAATAATCCCATGCCATCTGATGAGTTTTCTAATCTCCCTTCCAATGTTACCTTGCCAAAGAATGTTCCATATGACATTGCCTAGGTTTTGAGTCAAATCAAAGTTAATTTTCCAATTTTGAGTTTCTTAGGATTCCTGAGCACAAGAAGAGAGCATTTGAGTACTTGGGATTGAAAGAAGAAAAGAGTACCCCAGGTAGAAATGTAAACATTATAGAAACTCCTCCTCCAACTATTGTAGACCTTGAAACACTACCAGCATTGGAAGATCTTGGAGAAGTACCTGAGGTTTACCTAGGGACATCTTTGGTTGAATCCCAAATAAATGTTCATCCATTTTTTACAACTTTGATCATTAAGGATAGACTGCTACATAATTGTATGTTTGATTCCAGTGCATCATGCAATGTCATGCCTCTTGAGGTCACGAATGATCTAGATATCAAAGTGACAGTAGCATATGGAAAATACATTGCCATGGACCCTAGAGAGGTGCCCATTGTTGGATGTGTGAAAGGATTGGTGGTACAACTTGCAACTTATCCGGGTAAGAACCTGAAACTTGATTTTGTCATTTTTGATTGCCCTGCCAAATGGGGCATGCTTTTATCAAGAAAGTGCGATGCGAGTGTTGGCGGAAGTGTTTAGATGGATATGTATTTTCCCACCATTCCATCTAAAGGCAGCCTTCTAAAGTTGTATGGAGAGAAGAAAATGTTGCACCTCATTGAGGATCCAAATAATGCTTCTTATGAAGTGTTATATGCTGATGTGGATGCAGATAACTTTGTGGGGTTTGCTGATGGCAGGGAGCAATATATTGCTTATTGTGAATTTATTTAATAGGAAGGTTTACATTGGACCTTGTTATTTGATGGAGCCTGTTCCAAGTTTAGAAATGGTTCGGCATTGTTCTAATCTCCCCAAACCAAGAAGAGTTTGTATTTTATTTCAAACTTAACTTTGAATGCACTAATAACATTGCTGAGTATGAAGCATTATTATTAGGTTTGAGAATTTGCTTGAAGTATCATATTAAAGATATCATTGTCAAAGGAGACTCAGAACTGATTGTCAAACAAATTAGAAAATTATATGCTGCTAAAAATCAGAGAATGAAACAATACAAGCATGCAGTTTGGGATTTGATTGAAATTTTTGACTCATTTAATATTGTGCATCATGATTGAAAGTTCAATGTTGTTGTAGACTAGATTGTATTCTTGGGATATCGATTTGATGTTTGTTCAATGTCCCCTAATTGTGAATATAATGTTGAAATACTAACAAGGCCATCTGTCCTTGACAACGTAAAAAATTGGCAAGTATTTGATGATGATGCCCAAGTGAAACGGTTTCTATAGAAAAAAGGGTGTTTCTAATCAGTGTTTTGATTGGGAGCCAATGGTGTGTACAACAGAAGGAAAAGAAAATTTGTTTGTCAAAGACATCATCCAATTGAAAACTAATACCATTCCTAGAGGGTTGGTTGCTCTTGAATCAAACTTTGATAATGTTGATTGCGTTATTAATAGACATATAGTAGCCTCAAGGGATGTTGAAGAGCATGACCTTGGCACAAGGGAGAAACCAAGGAAGATCTGGTTGGGAAGCAATCTAAGCAAGGAAGAAAAACAGTCCTATGTCCAATTGTTGAAGAAATATCAGGACTGTTTGGCTTGGTCTTATTCTGAGCTAAAAGCATATAGAGAGGATTTGTTTCAGCATGAAATTCCTCTCAAAACAAATGCAAAACCATTCAGAAAAAAGTAGAGGCCGATTAATCCACTCCTCTCCATGAAGATGCAAGAAGAATTGAAGAAGCTAAGGGATGGAGGGATTATTCAGCCAATAAGGTATTCTTCTTGGGTTGCAAACTTAGTGCCAATTAGAAAAATAATGGTGATATCAGGATATGCGTGGATTTTAGAAATCTGAATAGAGCATCAATGAAAGATAATTATCCTCTTCCAAACATGGAAAATATGCTGCAATTAGTGACTGGATCTGAGTTGCTTTCTACTTTGGATGGTTTCTCTAGATATAATAAAGTTTTTCTAAAGGAATCAGAAAGAATTAATACTTCCTTTACCACTCCTTGGGGAACATATGTCTATATTAGAATTCCTTTTGGTCTAATGAATGCTGGAGCAAAATTTCAAAGGGAAATGGATGTGGCTTTTGCTGGTTACATTAATGATTTCATTGTTGTTTATCAAGATGATGTAACTGTGTTTTCCAGGAAGAGAAATGATCACTTGCAACACTTGGAAAAGATGTTGATTAGATGTAGAGAATTTGGCATATCATTGAATCACAAGAAGTGCCACTTTGGAGTGCAAAAGGCCAAGTTAGTTGGTCACGTTGTGTCAAAGGATGGTGTCATGATTGATCCGAGAGGGTAGAAGCTATCAGCAAGGTTCTAATTCCAAGAACCAAGAAGGGCATCCAATCCTTTTTTGGGAAAATCAATTTCATTAGAAGATTTGTGTCTAAATTTTTTGAGTTGACTCTCCCCATCACTTGCATGTTGAAGAAACACCAGATCATCAAGTGGGAAGAGGAAACCATTCAGGATTTTGATGGGATCAAAGAAGCACTAAAGCATGCCCCTGTTTTGGCAGCCCCAAATTACAAGAAACATTTTCAAGTGTTTTCTTTTGCTTCAGAAAACACCATTGCATTTTTTTTGTTACAGAAGGATGATGAAGGGGCTGAGAGACCAATTTCCTTTTTAGTAAGGTATTACATGGAGTTGAGTTAAAATACACCATTATGGAGAAGCAAGAATTTTCCTTGGTGAAAGCAACAAAGGTTTTCAGACCCTACATCTTAAGTTCTAATGTTGTTTCTTATGTTCCCCACATCATGGTGAAAGACATCTTATAGAGATGGAGGTCTCAAGCAAAAGATGTAGATGGGTGAAAAAATTGTAGGAGTATGACATGGATATTAGACAACAAAATTGGTAAGAGGTTTGGGCTCTTGCTAAGCTTATGGCTGAGAGCAACCTACAAACTATCGAGGTAAATGAAGTGGAAGGAGAAAGAGTGGATGTCCTTGAAAAGTTGGTAAGTTCTAAATGGTAAAAGATATAATATTTTATCTCAGACATCTATGCTGCCCTGAATATCTAAGTAAAAATCAGAAAAGATCTCTTAAGTTAGCCTCTCAAAAGTATGTCATTACCGATTTTGGGTTAGCTTAGAAGAACCCCGAGGGAGTGCTCTTGAGATGCATTACTGAAAATGAGGCCCCCAAAATAATTGTTGATCTCCATGGAGGGGTCTATGGGGGACATTTTGCTAGCAGAGTTACAACGCATAAAATCTTGAGGGCTGGTTATTGGTGGCTAACTCTCTTCAAGGACACAACTATATTGGTTAGGAAATGTGAAAGTTACCAGCATTTCTTTGGAAGAATGAAAGCTTCAAGCTCCCTTCCTTTACAACATGTGTCCATTGAAGCTCCATTAAGAAAAGAAGGAATGGATTTTATTGGGGAAATATCGACCCTTCCAAAGGTGTTGGTCATAAGTGTATTCTTGTGGCCACCGATTATTTCACTAAGTGGGTGGAAGCAATCACCACCAAGAAAACAACACACCAAGTTATCATGGACTTCATGATGAATCAAATCATATGCATATTTCGAGTGCTGCTAAAATTGTTATTGATAATGCCATGAGTTTGAGCCAAACCTTTTGTGGAGATGTGCAAATAATATGGGATCAATCGACATATGCTTCTATCTACAATCCCAAAGGAAATGGAAAAGTTGAGTCCAACAATAAAATCTTGTTAAAGATCATTAGGAGAATCTTGGAGCTAAACAAAAGGAAGTGGGGTGAGCAAACCTGAAGTTTCTGTTTGGGATGACATAATCATTTTCAATAGATCTACTAGTAAAATCCCATTTGAATTGGTATATGGAACTCAAGCTCTTCTGCCCCTCCATTTGCAATTGTCCTCATTTCAGTTTGTTCAAAAATTGAAGACCAAGAAGTTAGTTTATATGATCTTTGGAATTAATTAGATTATTGAGTTGGATGAGGAGAGAAGGGCATCCCATCAATGACATGTAAAGTTTAGAGAATAGTTGAAGAGGTTATTTGACAAAATGGTAACACCCATAGCTTTCAAAGCATTGGGGATCTTGTGCTATTATGGCATAACAAGCATGAAGATAAGGAAAGCATGGTAAATTTAATGCATTGTGGATGGATCCTTTTTAATTGATATTTGAATTGGTGAAAATACCTTCTTCCTTAAAGACTTAGACAGGGAACTACTTGAATTTCCTGTTAATGGAAGGCATTTGAAGCATTTCCTTGATTGACTTCTTAGAATCAAGGTATATTCCATTTTTACAGTGTATAGTTCTTTTTTCTCATCTTCATTTATGTTTTTATTCATTCTAGTCCTTGGTGACCTATTTCTATTAGTTTCTCGGTTCGTTTTTGGAGGATGGTTGTGGTTGTTCTACTATGTAGGCTTATCCTTTAACTTTGTTGCCCAATGGTATGTTTTTAGCACTTAGTCTGTTCTTGGCACTTGGTCTACTATTTTTTCTTATGGCACTCATGGGGAGTTCCCATCCCTGAGTCGGAGCCAAAGTTGGTGCTCAAATTATTCTTGCCCCATCGAACTTTGAAATCCCTTAGTTTGCGGCCTCTATTATGTTTTCTATCTCCCCAGGCTCAAATGGTGGCTCTCCTGCATTTTACAATTTGACGGGTGTAGTTTCCCAGTCAAAATTACTTCTCGACATTAGTTAAAATGTGGCCCTTCCTAGTTGCATGTGGCTCTATGGGGCATTTTAAAATTTCTAAGGCTCACTTCAACCAAAATCATGTCCACGTGGTGAGCCCACGCTTGCTCATGGTCTCTACTCTTGCGGACCATCTTGAAGTTACGCTAGAAAGACACGTGGAGGCTTCTACCAGGATTTTCCATACTTAGAATTTTCAAGAAACTTCCTAAAATGGCCTGGGACACGTGGAGGGACCGCACATTTTTGGGGATCGACCCTTGATTTTTATTTTGAAGAAGTGCCAGGAGGATGCTTGGGGACTCTGTCGGACTGAGACACGTGTTGGGCCCTTACTTGTTTGGGGTCTCTATTTTTCGAGACCATCTCAAAATGTGTCATTGAGACACGTAGCAGGTGGAGAAATGGAGAAACAGAGCTTTGGGGTTATTTAAGGTTTTTTTCCTTTTGTAAAAAGGGGATAAAATTGTAAGTTGAAGCACAGGTCTTTTGGGACCCACATTGGGACATGTGTTAAGCCTGTTTTCTAAGGGCGGAGGGGCAGAGAAAAATGTCAACATTTTAATTTTTTTCAAAAATTATAAAATGTCAAATGGTGCTCCTTGACCCATTTCCAATCACATTTCGCCATGTGGAGGGCTCAGATTAAAATTTGAAAGGCATGATCAATGGTAGCTATGCATTTCATTTGATTTTTCCACCATTGAAGCTCTAGGATGTTTGGAGATGCATTTTTGCATCATTCTTTGTCAAATTTTTGGCATATCTATGTCATTTTCATATACAAAGTTCAATTGATTCAATTTGTGAGCTCAATTTGTAAATATGAAGTACTTTTGAGGTGGATTTTTGCTCAGGATCATGTAAAAATGAAAAATTCTAGATCTAGAAGTTGCAGGGTAAAAGTTTAGAGGAAAAGGAGGGGAAAACGATGAAATGATGAAAGTGCAGGCACAAAAGGTTAAAAATGCATTGCCTCGAAAGAAAAAAGGGATGACCTGTCAAGTCCAGCTATGTAGAGGCTCTGAAAAATTATTAAAGGAGGAATTTCTCATATAACATAATCAAAATGATTAGAAGGACTACTGAAATGTGATGGCAGGGAATCCTAGTCATTATTCGAGGGTCTCAGAGACGTTATCAATTAATAATTGGTCAACCTGGCAGATTTTGGATCTGAATTTGTTAAATGTCTTTGTCTGAAAAAAATTGGTAACAAGAAAAGGTCCCTCGAATATTCTTCTCTTTTGTGGGGAAAAGGTGTTGTAGGCACCAAGGATGAAGAATATGCTTCCAGTTAGAACAATGATTCACCTTTTTTGAAAACAACTGGCAATTTTTTTGTGAATCTATTGAATGTTACTTTCTGCAAATCATGATCCGATATGTGCAACAAAGGTACTTCGAATATTTCTCTTTTGAGGGGAAAATTAGATGTAAAGGGTGTATTATAGATATAATAAGATTACTCTTGCAAAAGGTCGGAGTATGAATTCTTGAGAAAAAACTTGAGAAAGTTGTCTTACCGAGAGGAAAAATCGATATTACCTGTTATTTTCTTTCTACGTTAGATTTTCTATCGTGTCAAGTTTGTTGCAGATGTATAGCCATTAACAAGCACTGAGATTACTCTGGAAGCTTTCCCCTGATAATGAATCTAATCAATTTTAAAATTAATTTGTGTCTAATCTCTAGAAATGTTGTGTCTGCTTTATTATAAGAATGTCTGCAAATAGTTTATTTCATTCCTGTTGCAATCTTATACTAAATCTTTTGTGAAATCACACAGTATCTCATTCCTGTGATAGTCTAATGGTATTTGTAATTTCATTTCAAGAAGAGCCTTCATCTTGGATGAGATAAACAAATTTAAAATCAATTCACTGTCATTTGTTGATAAATAACTTCTATAAGTCTTCGGGTGTACCTTAGGTTTGATTAACCAGAAATTTTAGTCTTTAATTGATTTAAATTTCAGCATTCGTGTTAGGTCTCAAAGATTATGTCACACCCTCTGGTTGAAGGAACATCTTGACTATTCTTGAGCTTTATGTTGTGAATTTGTTCATTATTGTGATGTCCATCCAAAGATCTGGTATAATCACTCTCGTTTCGCTTCATCTCCCACCAAAATCCTTCAAAAATTCATCCTACCTTGAACTATTCTGTTTTGTCCTATGTATGAACAAATGCAAAATCCCATTGTCAAAAATATGTAGAAGAAATCAGGATTCCAAATGTCTTTAGTAACCTTTGCCTTGTGTTGAAAATATCTCCATAATCTAGAAAGGACAACTCGTGAGACTCATATTTGGTGTGTTGATCATATTTTCCCCAAGGTCTTCTCTATAAAATTTGTGCAAAAGAAAGGTATTGTGTCTCCTTTAATAATAGAGGTTACAAAAAGGTTCTCTTACCTTGGTTGAAAGGCACAAACTAAAATAGTTAGGATAAGATCATATCCTATTAAGGTGCTACCCACTTCTTTCAAAGTCTAAGTGCTAAAAATTCTTATAGATCACTTCCTTGGGTAAAAAATGACATAAATAATCATCTATCTGCCTCTGAGTGTCTTGTCAAATCCAAGATGCTACTCGGCCTTTGAAGAAGATTAAATTCACGTACCAACAGGGTGATCTCTTGCCAATAGAAGAGTGTTGCGGAGAGAGGTCTTGTTTTTCTCTCAGTCCATGACACATCTTGAATTATAGGTGCCATTATAGATTGACATGTCTTGATTTGTAACCGATTATAACCATTTGTAACTTTATTATAATAGAATTGTAACCAATTGATTGAATTTGTAACTAGAGAGAAGTGTTTGATAATTTATAAATCTATTGAAACTTCTTGAAAATGCGTTGAATTAAGAAACTGTCTATTTTTTCCCGAAGATGCAAGCTCCTAGTTGGGACAAAAATGCCCATTATTCATGTTTGTTACTAGGCACTATTTTTTGTTGTGTGTTTGTGATCCAAGTCTGATTCTGGTCCACTCTATGACTATGTTCTTTTACAGTTTTTGTGATGTGTTATTCTATTCTTGAGCTTTGAGATGTTAGAAGGGTTATTTGTACACCCAATTGTTTCCTCGACTCATTTAGGTGCATGTGAAAAATGTAGGAGGATGCGGCCCAGAGGAGAGGACCTAAAACTTATATGCATATCATGGAATTTATACCTACATGGGGTAGAGAATGTGCATGGTAGAATCCAAGGCACATCTAAATAATGTAGGATAAAAACAAGTGTTAGTATAAAAGCATGCAATACAATACAAAGTAACAATAACATATGAAGATAAGAGGGACATTGAAAAGTGAGTTGTAGACATGGGACATCGCTCACAATGTCTCAAGACAATCAGGGTCGGAACAACCATAAGAAAACCATGATCAAGCATGACATAGGGCATAACCCAAAAATAGTGGAAAATAATAGCAAACATGTAACCATGGTTGTATAGTAACCCTAGAAGGAAAATGCTATACAAGAAGCACGCATTAGAATTTTAGAAAGATAAGTAGTATGTAGAATCATGTATATATCAACAAAAAGTAATTGAAAGAGAACAAAAATATTAAATACTAAAATGATAGGACATATGATGTGTAAACTATGAGAGTAGAAAAGGTAGATGCCATAAGTAGCCTTGACAGGACTAGTAAAGAGAAGTATCGAGAATCATGGATCATGTAATAATTTATAAAATTCATACATTCACCTCATGATACCAAGTGAATGGACTTGTGTGTATAAAAAGAGAATGCCATAATGAGTATTCAACTAGCATGGGAAACAAAGTGTAACATGTAAATAATATAATCTAACAAGAGTAATTGCAACCAAAATGTGTAGGTGGTGTGTAAAAGTGAAGGTGTGCTAAGATGTATAAGATGTGAAAATTGAGGGGTGAAATTTACCCCCAACGGATGTGCATGAGATGAGGTTCATTTGGGAATTATCCCGAAGCAATCAAGTATAAACTGTAGAAAAAAAGATCATCAGGTAATGACAGTATAATGTGTGTGTCGGAGATTTGAGAGCGCTTAGAAAGGTAGACATGAATCACGGAGCATGAATTGTAGTAAATATGCTATGAGTAGACAATAGAGATAATCAATAGTGATGGGGGGAAGAAATTTCAATGCCCCTAAGTGTGTGAGGGATAAAATGCTATCTAACGATAGTGAAAATAGAGGGCCCCTTATCCAGTATCTGAGAAAGAGAAGGCATGTGACAATGGTCTAGGAATCCTAGTGTAAAATTATATCTATGTGTATGTGAGCGAGATCGATGCAGTAAAGGAGGTGGAGAACACCTATATGAAGATGTTTTCTTAGTATAGAACTTAGGCTGACGAGGTGGACTAATGGACCAGTGAGGATGATCGGATCATGATGTAGGTTGTGTCTGAATGGGAGAAATAGATGCTGAGATAAATTTATACTTGAGAGGTGCATGAGGCCGTAATGATTTGACCAGTGCTAAAATAGAGGCACGAATGGGCCGAGGTAATGGTGTACATGGTGAAATACATTTGATGTTGACAACTTTCTTATTGGGTATGAACTTAAGACATAAGTGAAGCATCTAAGGGATACCCTGGGTAGAGCAGAGCCAATGAAGACCTAAGACCATGTCACAACATTTTATTTTAGATGTAATGAGGAAAGGTGCTGGTATGGTAAGAAACCTAATAGTAATGGTAAGAATGACAAGAACTACATAATTATGTCTTTGGAAATGTGATTTGAGAGGTTAGAAATTTGATGGCTAGTAGGAGTGCCATATACCATGCATTGGAAAGGTCCGAGGGATGGACCATATTATTATTGACTATATGAACACTAATAAAAAGATAAATATACAATGAATTAGAGGAAAATGTAGCATGGTAATCATGATTCGAGAATGTAATAATTGGTGGTGGCATGTTAGTAGTAGAAATGAGAAAATCAAGTGACTCGAGATGAAGGAGGAGGCACAACATGATATGTATGGTTTGCAGAGGAATCAATAGTTGGCTTGTCATGTTTTGGTAATGGGTCATTGAAGATTTTAAGATTTTGATTATCATTGAAGCGACTCAAAAGTAGATGGATCGGGAGCTCAATTACATTATTGTCAATAAGATCTTGAATGATATGTTTGATTTTAAAACAATGATCAATAGAATTCCAATTGCATTGGTGATAATCACAATGTACATTTTCATCATAATTACGACCATGTGGTCGATAAGGGTCTATATTGAGTGATGGAGGGAGAGTAATCAAATTTCTTTCAATGACTTGCAGTAATAGGAATCGAGGTATGTAAGGTAGCTTAGTAAAATTACACCACATGGATTACAATTAAAGCATGGCCAATGTATAAATAACATTGACATTGGATTTAACTTCGGTAGGATTAGTGGATGGTTTGAATGCAGACTTGGCTTGAAACTTGTTGGAAGAGAAGGTGGAATAAATATCATAATATTTTAATTTTACCATAGACATTAGTTTTTCTATCACGCAATTTGAGCATGTGACAAAATTAATCAAAATACGGAGAAGTTTCATAAATTACACTCTCTTGGAGTGGAGAAAAATGAATTTGAATGAAGAGGTCTTGCAACTCCAAATCATCTAGAACATTAGTAATTTTGGCAATATTTTTCTTATACCGCATGACATAGTCCGCAAGATGTTCATTGGATCCTTGTTTTATTTTTGATATTTTTGCATAGGATATTTTAGTGTCAATGTTCAGGAATGCGTCAACTGAATATGTAAACTATGTTACTGAATTGAGGAAATTAATTAGATTATAGTGTAAGGTCATTACAATAATCAAGACATGCAACATGAATGGATCTAAGGTATTCTAGAGGTTTGCCATGTCCAATGTCCATTGAAGGTAGAAATCTTAGGTGCGACGAAGTTAGGAGGCAATGGATTAGAGGAGATAGTGGGTGCAAAAGGGATATGAAGGAGTGAGGAATCTAGAGATGGAGAAGAATATGAAGTGGATTTTTATAATTGGTGAATTTGAGTTTTCAAATCATGGTATAATGATGATAGTTCATGAGTTCTCAAACAATACATAGGTTATGTATGGGAAGTATTCAAAGGAATAAGGGTAGTATTAGTAGTTGTAAAAGAAAAAGGAATGGTTGAAGGTGGGTTGGAGGTTTTGGAAGCTAAGGAGGAACCCATAAGAGGGAGAGTGGTAGCATCATGAGAATGTTTATTAGTGAGAAATGCATTTATGACATGCAGAATATTTGTAGGGTTGGTGCATAAAGAAGAACGAAAATTAGTTAGTTTTTCATGTTGTTCTTGATTAACATTAGTATCATCATCATATGATTGGTCACTATAAAAAAATCAATGTTTTCAAGAGGAATGTATGTTGAGTTGAGAAAGAGATTATCATATTCATCCATTGGTTTAGAGAACTTACGGGTAGAAGGAGGAATATCAATGTGCTTAAGAGGACCAAAATGACCACTATGGGTGAAGAGAACAAAAAACCCTTGAAGCATGGTAGGGTTCCAACAAATGGGTTCACCAGATGATTTAATCTAAATTTAATCAAACCTTGATTTTAGAGTAACTACTGTAAATAATGATATTCTAATGATAAACTAAATAATGTCCAAGAAATAAGCATGCAACAATGTAAAGCCCTAGGAAAAAGAGGGAGGAAAGATGACTTAGCTAATTTGATGTAACCTGGGAGTGATATGGAATGAGTATCTATTGGAACAAGATGGAAATAATGTCATCAAAATTCACTAAGGGTTTTGGAACTCTTAACTCGCATAGGATAGAAATACCCATGGGAGGATAGGAGTGTCCTAGGCATTATTGAATGATATGTGTGCATGTGTCCACTAAAATTCTTGGAGTCTAATATTTTCTGGGTGTGAGGATCTTTGCTTCTACTCACTCTTTTTCGCTTTAGTTTCAGCTGTTAGGTTTTCATCGCACATGTAACTTAGAAAATAGATAACTAATAGTACATATCCACAAACCATGTCAAATCTAATAAAAAAGATGCAGAATGTGGAGCCAGATTGACCCTCATGGTCACCCAAAGAGTGAACTTATGACTAAGTGCAACACTACATCTTAAAATCCATATAGTTCTTTGTGCTTGTGTGTGTAATGATGCACTAGGTTGTATAATGATAGTGGAATAGATCTAGATTTCTTTAAGTATGCGGAATGTGCGTGATGTAATAATATGAACTCCCCTCCTATGTTGTGTATGCAGACAAATGAAAACCTCGTGCCTTGTATGAATGTGTTAGATGTATGCCTTATAGTACTCTTGTTCCTTTGTGTAAGCTTAGGTGGTCATAAATACTGCTTATATTGCTTTGCCATTTGTTTATAAGAAGTAACTAAGTATATATATATGATTCCCTTGTTTGAATTTCATAATTGACAGCAAAAAATCCAACCTAAAGTGTGAAAAGGTGACCAATAAGTGAAAAGGACCCAAAAGAGTAAGAAGAAGAAAGAGAAGGACATGTGTGCCCAGAAGGGATAGGAGGACCTCGGTGCTTTTTTCCTAATTGGGTGCTAGTTCCCGAGTCCATAAGAGATAAATCAGTTAAGTGCTAGTAGAGCTGCAAGATATGTAAAAGCAGTTAAGTGTAAGAGATAAAGCAATTAAAATTCCAAATGGAGTTGTCAACCACTATTATTCTTGCTTCAGAATAATGTATACATTAGTATGCTTTAGAACCTAGAAATATACCCAAGTGCATAGATTTGGTGTCTATAAGAATGATTAAAAGGAATAAGGAGAGAGATCACATATGTATACTCTTTATGTATGTAAGATAATGGTGCAAATATATTTTTTTGGTAAAACTAATGTCTAGAATAAATTGGGATTAAACTTGATTTGAGTAAGTTAGCGCTTCATTTTTATATATGTGTTTTCATATTTAGTTCTAAGAATATTTTTATAAATATTTTCCATGCAAATTTTGCTTCGAGAGGGTGTTTTTTTCACAATAAGGTAATTAACTTCTAAACATTTTAGGCAATGACCATGGGTATAATGAGATTGGAATGAATGAATACATTGCGTTAAGGCCTTAAGAGAAACAACCATAATTCCTTGGGATAGTATATTATATCTCTCAACCAGGTCCAAATTACTATAAATTTTTATGATGTTAATTTGGAGGATATTATTATAGCTCTCATCATATGTACATGGTCAAAATGAGTAGTAGTAAACTGATGAATGAGTCCATTGGAAGTAGTAGTAATAGGTTTAGCAAGTGGTGTACCAAAAAAGAGAATAACATGACCTCAAAGAGGTGGGGGAGAACTAGAAATATGGAGATAATATATATTGAAATACAATGATTTACATGACATATCATAGTTTACTACACTTAGTCCACCAGAATGATGAAAATAAGTAAAGCTTCTAGATTTAGCGAAGTGTTCTAGTATATCGTTCAAAATTAAAAGCTCAAGAGATTCACCCAATTTGACTAGGTGTTTTCAATAACCATTCACCGTAAATTAGATGTATAAGAGTATTGGAGGCCTAATTCTTGATGATGAACTTCATAAATCTTAAATGGATCATTGTGAAGATCATGGTAGTGCATTGAGGGCGCCCAATCTAGGTGTTGAAGTTGCAATGATGAGGTACCTCACCAATAATAGAGTATTTTGTAATCTTTGGGTGCAAGTCTATGAAGGTATATTAACCATCAAGATCTGTAACATAATAACTTGAGTATTCTAGAGGGAAGTAGCAAGTAAGAATGAACAAATTTTTCAAAAGAGGTCTTCTGCTAAAGGTATCCGTAAATAAGTATACAATAAAATGAGTCTTTAGACTTTGAAAAAATATGAAACTCATATGTAACCATTATATATATCTAACATAAAATAAATCCCTATTGAAACAATGCTTGCAATAAAATTATAACATTACTTGATGTATGCTAAAGACTTGTTCTAATTAATGAGAGCATGGTATACTATGAGCATTTGAATAACAATAAGCACCGATCTATAACGATGATGCCAACACACACATGAATTATTAATTAGTTCACTTTCTATGTAGTCAAATTTAATTAAACATTTTTAAAATGTAATTTTAGGTAGAAATAGTTACATGAAGAGATTAAATCACACACTTGTTATCCAAGATAAGCCCATGCTTATTTTTGGATAACTTCTCCTCATTTTCCTTTTCTAGAACTTAAATGAATTTTTGGCATGCTTAAGGACCCAAAAATTTCTGGAAATGGCTCTATTAGATAGAATTTTTCTTCCCCTTTCAAGAAACTTAAAATTTTCCTCCTAACTCCAAATATTTTGAAAGTTATGGCTTGGCGGAGTTTTTTGGGGAAAATTTCCCTTGATAGGCCCATGGCCAATGAGATGGCACCACGTGGCGATGGAGTTTGGGCTGGTGGAGGTAAGTTGGAAAATTTTCCAAAGTTGGCAGAGGGCGCAAAGGAAAAATTTTGGCCCGCAGGCCCGCCGAGCGATTAGTAGTTGACACGTGTCCACGTAGTGGTGGGAGTCTGGGTAGTGGAAGGATTTGGAGAATTTTTCCAAAATATAAAAGAGCACAAAATAAAAAATAGAGGCACATCCCTGCCAAGAAATGAGAGGCCGACACGTCTCGGCAGGAGAGCGGAGCGCGGGGTGTTTGGGGAATTTTTCCCAAAATGAAATCAAAGGAAAAAAGGGCAGGTTTAGCCCACATTTCCACTGATGAATCTGGAAATGCCACATGGCAGTGGAGTGGTGGAACATAGGGATTTAATGGGAAAATTTCCCGAATTTGAAAAATGGGAAAAAATTCAAATTTCAGCCCGCGAACCCATTTTTGCCCTAATTCTACTAGTTTTTCCCTAAATCTTCAAAAGGGCATAACCTTTGATCCAGAGCTCAGATTTTTGCGTTCTTGGTGTCATTGCAAAGCTATTGAAATTCTATACACAATGGAATCTTAAATTTTTATTTTTAGTGAATTTATTTGGGACAAAAATGAAGAGATGCATCTGGCATAGGAAAAAATGCAGAACCGAACCCCAACCAAAAAAATTGATAAAGTATGGCACTCGTTTCTTCTCCAGAATGGTCAAATACATCGAAAATTTTATTTATGAAGGTTCCCTTGCTATTGTAATGAGTCTTGATGGTGGTTGTAGATCAAAAGTCAATTTCCTGCGTTTATTTTACTTTCCCTTCATTCCGCTTCCCCATTAAAAGCCAAATTTGGCTCATTTGTAAAGGGTTGGATGTTCTTGCTTCTGCAAGCTCTTCTTTTCCCCTTAGCAGTGGATTTGAAGGATTTTTAGACCTCCCATTGAGATTGTAACATATTTTTTGCCTCTTTTCCATTGCAACATATTGTATCAAATCTGGGCATGATAATGTATGTTTTGTGATCAATTTTCAATCCTCTCATGCAGTTATTATTGTCTTCTGATCCTTCATTGCATTATGGGAATTTTTGCATGTTTTTTTTCTACATCATAATTTGTGTTTGTTTTTGCAAAGCAAGGAGTTCAACACTCCTTTGGTGTATCACCTCTCTTTTTTTTTTGCTTAGTTTTTTTCCATTTCCTTATTTTCTCTCAACCCTATCTCTTTGGTAATTTTAGAGTAGGAATTTTGAATCAGAACCTTTGTAAAGATTGCATGCATACATCTAAATAGAGGAGTAAGAACCAACTTCAATATGGAGATTTTTCTCACCTTGCAAGGTCCCACACATTGGAGAAAAATCAATGTTTTACATTCACACCAGATGATTTTTCCATAGAAAAGCAGATCCATAACTCATTTGGTGGTGCTGTGAATTTGCACTAACAGTTTTGGCATGCCTAGTGGGACCTTAGAGGTCTTCCACTTCATCTTTTATAGGTTGGTGTGTTCCTATGAAGATTTCATCCTTTAGAGGCACTTGTAAACACATCTGGCGACTCCATCTGATCAGCAACCCATCTTTGAAGTTGCAGACCTTCTTTCCATTCACTTCCATCCATTCTTCTTTTCATATCTTCCATCTTCTTTCATTCTATGAAGTTTTGCAATCATGACTTCATTTCCATCATGGAATTTTCATTTACAGCAGTAGCAATGTTTCGCACCTCTAACATATTTTTCAAATCCTCCAGATCAACATTTTTATCATATTCAAAACTAGTATGCATACCCATATGAGCAATGCCAAAATCAGTTTGGCTATGAATCATATCAAGCACAAGAGTATGCACATGATGAAGACAATCAGATGCAAGATGTTGATCTATTGGAGAAGATAAAAAAAATGGAGGTAAAAATGGTGCAATCCAAGGCTCAAGTACAAATGAAAGCATTTGGAATTGGTTTCAAAGCACCTTATCCATGGGTGGGACATTTTCCAAGCCATTACAACCCTCAAGAGAAGCTTGAATTCATTATTGCAACACTTCCATTGCTTGCAAAGTGGACTGAGGGAATAGAGGTGTATGAGAAGAGTATCCAGCAACCTTGTCAATGGGTAAGCACACCATCTCATACTCTTTCTCAATTTGTATCATTTCAGCAATGTCAAGCTTCATGTTTCCCATTTGCTGTCCCAAATGTTGATCCCATTTCTCCATCTCCTAGTCTCGCCATCCCACCTCAATTTCTCTACTCTTTTCCCTTCCAAACAACCATTCCCTCTAAATAAACCAGAGTTTCTACCTCCTCCACCACCACAAATAATTAAAAAACCGGTTGAGTCACAACCCATCCATCCTTTTGCATTCCCAAATCCATGTTGGGAAGAAGAAATTGCAAAAATCAGTCATGAAGGACAAAAAGAGGAAGTTGGAGTTGTAGAACAAGTGGTGGACAAGGCTGATTTTTAAAAGTAGTTGAGGAAGAAAAACCAACTCCAAATCCCATTGAAGAGGAGCAAATGGATGAGATCAAGTTTTTGCAAACGAGAAGAAGAAATCATTCTTGATACATTTTTTCTTTCATTTGAAGAGGCTGATTTGATCAATGAAGCCATTATGGAGGTGAACAAAACATGTTCAAATTGTGAACAAGAGGAATAAGAGACTTTTCTGCAAAGCAGGACATTGAAGAGTTTAATTGTTTATCGACTTAGAGGAATTTTTGAGGAGGAGCTAGCTGAAATTACAACATTTTCTTCTCCACCATTCATTCTCCAACATCAAGAGCCTGTTGCCACAAAGGAGAACATTGTAAAACAACAACCTATGTTTTGTGACACCTGTTGGAACCAAGTTTGGAAGATTTAAATCTTCCATGTTCTTCATTGGAAGAGGAAGGAAAGAGCAAGACATTTTCACCACTTCTTTCACATCATCCATCCAAGAAGGTCCACAAGAAGACTCCATTTTGGAGTTAAATTTCATAGAAATGGGCACATTCAAAGGATCATACCTTGTCCAATCAGGTACTTGGCTTCATTGAAGCCAAGAGAGAAACCAAAACTAGTCATGCCTACTTTAGGGCATGAGGATGAGCATCAGAGTACCAAGGGTCACCATCAATACCTCTAGGAGCCCACTACAGGTCAGCTTGAAGAGGTATTTTCCATTAATGTTGATAACTTGATGATTTGGGTGGAAGACCAGATCCTTATTTATTTTTTGCTCACCCAGCCAGCCATGTTCAGTGCCAAATTAGTTGCATGGCTGCCATTTTTGAGGAAGGGAAGCTATTTCTCCTCGCTAGTTCAGCAGACATTGTTTGAGCTCCCTTTGCTCTTGGTTGGTTAGAGTAGTGTAGGTAGGTTTTATTTTAGTAGAAGAAGTACCTATGCACACTCTGCATATCCCAATTGGGGTATGTATGATTTCCAATTTTGTACGTAGTTTTTGCGGTGTTTGTTTTGCTCCTGCACAGTCCATTTCAGTGGAATTTTGGTGAAGGTCAACTCCAAGTTCAGTGGGCTCCAAAGTGGTTCAGAGGGAAGTTTTAAAAGTTTAGATCAGTTTTCAGGTTACTACTCATGACTCCATTCCCAATGGATGCTTCAAGGTAGCTAATCACTTCATCTAGCAAGTAGATGGCCCCTCTGAGTCGGAAAAAGTGTTATCCAAAATAAACCCATGTTTATTTTTGGCTAAATTCTCGCTCATTTTCCTTTACTGGCACTTGAATGAATTTTTGGCATGCTTTTAGGACCCAAAAATTTCTGGAAATGGCTCCATCAGATAGGATTTTTCTTCCCGTTTCCAGAAAGGTAAAATTTTCCTCCTAACTCCAAATATTTTGAAAGTTATGGCTCGACGGAGTTTTTTAGGGAAATTTTCCCTTGACAGCCCGACCAATGAGATGGCACCATGTGGCGGTGGGTTTTGGGCCAGCGGAGGAAAGTTGGAAAAATTTCTAAAGATAGCAGAGGGCACAAAGGATAAATTTTGGCCCACAGGCCCGCCGAGTGATTAGAAGCTGACACGTTTCCACGTAGCAGTGGGATTCGGTGCGGCGGAAGGATTTGTAGAATTTTGCCAAAATATAAAAGGGCACAAAATAAAAAATTAAGGCATGTCCCCGCTAAGCAATGAGAGGCCGACACGTGTCGACAGGAGAGTGATGCGCAGGGTGTTTGGGGAATTTTTCCCAAAATGAAATCAAAGTAGAAAAGGGCAAGTTCGGCCCGCGTTTCCACCGATGAATCAGGTGATGCCATGTGGCATTGGAGTGGTGGAGTGCAGGGATTTTTTGGGAAATTTTCCCAAATTTGAAAAAGGCAAAAAAATTCAAATTTCGGCCCGCGAACCCATTTTTGCCCTAATTTTGCCAATTTTCCCCTAAATCTTTAGAAGGGCATAACATTTGATCCAAAGCTCAAATTTTTACGTTCTTGGTGTCATTGGAAAGCCACTGAAATTCTCTACATAATGGAATATTAAATTTTTATTTTTTATAGAGGTTTTTGGGATAAAAATGAAGATATTCCTCTAGCACGGAAAAAAATGCAGAACCGACACCCAACCACCAAAATTGATGAATTATGGCACTCGTTTCTTCTCCAGCATGGTCAAATACATCTAAAAATGGATTTTTGAAGGTGCCCTTACTATTTTAATGAGTCTGGTCAGTGGTTGGAGATGAAAAGTCAATTTTCCCACATTTTTTTTACTTTCCCTTCATTCCGCTTCCCCATTAAAAGCCAAATTTGGCTCATTTGTAAAGGGTTGGATGTTCTTGCTTCTGCAAGATCTTCTTTTCCCCTTAGCAGGTGGATTTGAAGGATTTTTAGACCTCCCATTGAGATTGTAAATATATTTTTTCCTCTTTTCCATTGCAACATATTGTATCAAATCTGGGCATGATAATGTATGTTTTGTGATCAATTTTTCAATCCCTCTCATGCAGCTTATTATTGTCTTCTCGATCCTTCATTGCATTATGGGAATTTTTGCATGTTTTTTTTTCTACATCTTCATAATTTGTGTTTGTTTTTGCAAAGCAAGGATTTCAACACTCCTTTGGTGTATCACCTCTCTTTTTGTTTTGCTTAGTTTTTTTCCATTTCCTTATTTTCTCTCAAGCTTGTCTCTTTGTACTTTTAGAGTAGGAATTTTGAATCAGAACCTCTGCAAACATTGCATGCATACATCTAAATAGAGGAGTAAGAACCAACTTCAATATGGAGATTTTTCTCACCTTGCAAGGTCCCACACATTGGAGAAAAATAAATGTTTTACATTCACACCAAATGATTTTTCCATGGAAAAGTAGATCCATAACTCATTTGGTGGTGTTGTGAATTTGCACTAACAGTTTTGGCATGCCTAGTGGGACCTTAGAGGTCTTCCACTTCATCTTTTATAGGTTGGTGTGTTCCTATGAAGATTTCATCCTTTAGAGGCACTTGTAAACACATCTGGCAACTCCATCTAATCAGCAACCCATCTCTGAAGTTGTAGACCTTCTTTCCATTCACTTCCATCCATTCTTCTTTTCATATCTTCCATCTTCTTTCATTCTATGAAGTTTTGCACTCATGACTTCATTTCCATCATGGAATTTTCATTTACAGCAGTAGCAATGTTTCTCACCTCTAACATATTTTTCAAATCCTCTAGATCAACATTTTTATCATATTCAAAACTAGTATGCATACCCATATGAGCAATGCCAAAATCAGTTTGGCTATGAATCATATCAAGCACAAGAGTATGCACATGATGAAGACAATCGGATGCAAGATGTTGATCTATTGGAGAAGATCAAAAATGGAGGTAAACATGGTGCAATCCAAGCCTCAAGTACAAATGAAAGCATTTGGAATTGGTTTCAAAGCACCTTTTCCATGGGTGGGACGTTTTCCAAGCCATTACAACCCTCAAGAAAAGCTTGAATTCATTATTGCAACACTTCCATTGCTTGCAAAGTGGACTGAGGGAATAGAGGTGTATGAGAAGAGTATCCAGCAACCTTGTCAATGGGTAAGCACACCATCTCATACTCTTTCTCAATTTGTATCATTTCAGCAATGTCAAGCTTCAAGTTTCCCATTTTCTGTCCCAAATGTTGATCCCATTTCTCCATTTCCTAGTCTGCCATCCCACCTCAATTTCTCTACTCTTTTCCCTTCCAAACAACCATTCCCTCTAAATAAACCAGAGTTTCTACCTCCTCCACCACCAAAAATAATTAAAAACCGGTTGAGTCACAACCCATCCATCCTTTTGCATTCCCGGATCCATGTTGGAAGAAGAAATTGCAAAAATCAGTCATGAAGGACAAAAAAGGAAGTTGGAGTTGTAGAACAAGTGGTGGACAAGGCTGATTTTTTAAAAGCAGTTGAGGAAGAAAAACCAACTCCAAATCCCATTGAAGAGGAGCAAATGGATGAGATCAAGTCAGTTTTTGCAACAACAGAAGAAGAAATCATTCTTGATACATTTTTTCTTTCATTTGAAGAGGCTGATTTGATCAATGAAGCCATTATGGAGGTGAACAAAACATGTTCAAATTGTGGACAAGAGGAATAAGAGACTTTGCTACAGCAGGACATTGAAGAGTTTAATTGTTTATCAGACTTAGAGGAATTTTTTGAGGAGGACCCAGCTGAAATTACAACATTTTCTTCTCCACCATTCATTCTCCAACATCAAGAGCCTATTGCCACAAAGGAGAACATTGTAAAACAACAACCTATGTTTTGTGACACCCTGTTGGAACCAAGTTTGGAAGATTTAAATCTTCCATGTTCTTCATTGGAAGAGGAAGGGAAAGAGCAAGACATTTTCACCACTTCTTTCACATCATCCATCCAAGAAGGTACACAAGAAGACTCCATTTTTGGAGTTAAATTTCAGAGAAATGGGCACATTCAAAGGATCATACCTTGTCCAATCAGGTACTTGGCTTCATTGAAGCCAAGAGAGAAACCAAAACTAGTCATGCCTACTTCAGGGCATGAGGATGAGCATCAGAGTACCAAGGGTCACCATCAATACCTCTAGGAGCCCACTACAGGTCATCTTGAAGAGGTATTTTCCATTAATGTTGATAACTTGATGATTTGGGTGGAAGACCAGATCCTTATTTATTTTTTGCTCATCCATCCAGCCATGTTCAGTGCCAAATCAGTTGCATGGCTGCCATTTTTGAGGAAGGGAAGCTATTTCTCCTTGCTAGTTGCAGACATTGTTTGAGCTCCCTTTGCTCTTGGTTAGAGTAGTGTAGGTAGGTTTTCTTTTAGCAGAAGAAGTACCTGTGCACACTCTGCATATCCCAATTGGGGTATGTATGATTTCCAATTTTGTACATAGTTTTTGCGGTGCTTGTTTTTTCTCTTGCATAGTCCATTTCAAAGTGGCATTTTGGTGAACGTCAACTCCAAGTTCGGTGGGGCTCCAAAGTGGTTCGGAGGGAATTTTAAAAGTTTAGATCAGTTTTCAGTTACTACTCATGACTCCATTCCCAATGGATGCTTCAAGGTAGCTAATCACTTCATCTAGCAAGTAGATGGCCCCTCCGAGTCGGAAAAGTGTTATCCAAAATAAACCCATGTTTATTTTTTTCTAACTTCTCCTCATTTTCCTTTACCGGCACTTGAATGAATTTTTGGCATGCTTTAAGGACCCAAAATTTCCTTGACAGCCTCGCAGCCTAATGAGATGGCACCACGTGGCGGTGGGTTTCGGCCAGCGGAGGTAAGTTGGAAAATTTTCTAAAGTTGGTAGAGAGGGCACAAAGGATAAATTTTGGCCTGCAGGCCCGCCGAGTGATTAGAAGCTGACATGTTTCCACGTAGCAGTGGGATTCGGTGCGGCGGAAGGATTTGTAGAATTTATCCAAAATATAAAAGGGCACAAAATAAAAAATTAAGGCATGTCCCCGCTAAGCAATGAGAGGCCGACACGTGTCGGCAGGAGCGTGATGCGCATGGTGTTTGGGGAAATTTTCCCAAAATGAAATCAAAATAGAAAAGGGCAAGTTCGGCCCGTGTTTCCACCGACGAATCAGGTGATGCCACGTGGCATTGAAGTGGTGGAGTGCGGGAATTTTTGGGAAATTTTCTAAAATTTGAAAAAGGAAAAAAAATTCAAATTTCGGCCTGCGAACCCATTTTTGCACTAATTTTGCCAATTTTCCCCTAAATCTTTAGAAGGGCATAACATTTGATCCAAAGCTCAAATTTTTCCGTTCTTGGTGTCATTGGAAAGCTACTAAAATTCTCTACATAATGGAATATTAAATTTTGATTTTTTATAGAGGTTTTTGGGATAAAAATGAAGATATTCCTCTAGCACGGAAAAAATGCAGAACCGACCCCCAACCACCAAAATTGATGAAGTATGGCACTCGTTTCTTCTCCAAAGATGGTCAAATACATCTAAAAATGGATTTTGAAGGTGCCCTTACTATTTTAATGAGTCTGGTCAGTGGTTGGAGATGAAAAGTCAATTTTCCCGCATTTTTTTTACTTTCCCTTCATTCCGCTTCCCCATTAAAAGCCAAATTTGGCTCATTTGTAAAGGGTTGGATGTTATTTCTTTTGCAATCTCTTCTTTTCACTTTAAAAGGTGGATTTGAAGGAGTTTTAGACCTCCCACCTAGAGATTGTAACATGTTTTTTGCCTCTTTTCCATTGCAACGTATTGTATCAAATCTGGGCATGATAATGTATGATTTGTGATCAATTTTCAATCCTCTCATGCAGTTATTATTGTCTTCTGATCCTTCATTGTATTCTGGTAATTTGTGCATGTTTTTTTGCTACATCTTCATGATTAGTGTCTATTTTTGCAAAGCAAGGAGTTCAACACTCCTTTGGTGTATCACCTCTCTTTTTGTTTTGCTTAGTTTTGTTTCCATTTCCTTGTTTTCTCTCAACCATGTCTCCTTGGTAGTTTTAGAGTAGGAATTTTGAATCAAAACCTCTGCAAAGATTGCATGCATACACCTAAACAGATGAGTAAGAACCGCCTTCAATCTAGAGAGTTTTCTCAACTTGCAAGGTCCCACACCTTGGAGAAAACTAAATGTTGTGCATTCACGCCAGATGAGTTTTCCTTAGAAAATTAGATCCATAACTCATTTGGGGGTGTTGTGAATTTGCACTAACAACACTTACATGCCTTAAAAATATTTTTGATAACATGTTACTTCCATCACACCAATAGTACTTTTAACATAAATGTTCCTTCATGTAATGTTTTAATTTCTTTCATAGTTATGAAAAACATTCACTAAAGGGATCATCACATTTTATTGTGTATATGACATATAAGAACTAATAATATACAACAAATATTACCACAAAACAATTTTTACTATTAACATCTACATCATATTTCACATATACTCGTATTATTAGGTCAATCAATCAAATATAAAACAATATCACAATAACCACTACATCGTTGATTAGAGTAATCCCTCACACATATAATATGAAAAAATATACATTGACTATAATACCCCCACCCATAACATTGATGGTAACCCATTCTCTAGCAAATGATTAGACAAGTAGCTACCCTAGCCTCCAAGAACAATGTAAAGCTATTTTGATCTTATTTTACCCCTTCTTTTAATCTTCTAGAATTCACGCTTTTGACTTGAACGAGGAAACGTATAGTCTTAGTAATAATATTTTTTAGTTTTTTTGTTAAAGTATTGGTAAAGTTAGTGCGTTGAGAAACCAAGGAAAAATCAACTTTTTTCGAATTCTGATGATGACACGGAGTATTTTGATTCAACCAACCAATATAAAACAATAAAAATCTAACTATCCTAATTATATCAATTATTTTTACAAAAACTTCACGTTCAATTTTATAACTTACTTTAGCGAAATATTATTAATAAGGTTTAATGACTTTCAATAAGTTAAAATTGAATAAGTGAAATAAAAATATTATATAGACAAGACGGGAGATGGAGACAAGGATTGAGGAAGGAGAATTGTAGACAAATGTATTAAATTTTAAGTATTTGTTATTCACGACATGATGACCAAATCCGCCACAACTATGATTAATTGGTGGAAGGTGTAAGCGGCCTTGATCTTGCATGAGACATGGTGACTTTGTGCACAACCCGTAGTTTGAACCCCGACCTTAGTGACTATAGTCCAACAAGAACTTTGACATTGTTCTTATGGGCGAAAAAGGGTACATGTTCCTTTTGCGTTGAAATGCTACATCTAACAAAGATGAAAGTGAATGGATCCATGATTACCAAATACAAGTAAAATCATTGAAATTTTCCGTTTTATTTTCTATATTTTTCTTTTAACAAAGAATAAAACTTTGATTTTTTCAATAGTTTTGAAAACATAGTGTATAAATATATTAAAAAAATCTTAAGCAAAAATGATTTTCAGTATCAATTAGTGGGTTTTCATCAATATCTAGAAAATTGAGTATATCGTATTATTTCCCATATTTATTATATTCTTTTGGCCAACCGTCATTTTCCCATATTTGAAAGCCATCACTTAATAGTTTACGTACAAAAGTTGTTACCTTGTATTTAATTACTAACAAATAGTTGCTACCAATATAAAATTTAATTGTGGTCAGGATGTTACGATCTTTTAATTGCAGTGGCATGCTCTCATACATCCAATATCCAACTTTGCAATGTATCCACCTTAGCCGAAGAGAATGCCAACCAGCGAATTGTCAACGTAATGCTACCGTAGTAGCTGCCACGAAAGAGTTAGCTACCATTGAAACAAACTGTTATAAGAAGGGATTGTTAATATCTAATAACACAATTTCAATTCTGAAACACTGCATCCATGGAGAATGTACACTCTCTGTTTGCCTATATTGAGGGAAAAAGCATTTTGGCCTTAATTTCAATCTTTCTCACAGCTGTTATAGCCAACCTCTTTTTCACAGCAGTCAAGTCGAGCAAGAGTAGGAGGAAGAAATGGCCCCCATCTCCACCCACACTGTCATTGTTGGACAACATGCATCAACTCAATAAGGGAGGTAACCTCCTGTCGGCAATAACAGACATGGCGAGGTCATATGGGCCAGTCATGACCGTGTGGATGGGACCATCTCCGCTCGTAGTTCTCACCGGCCAAGCTCCAATTTGGGAGGCGCTGGTTACCCAAGCCTCCAATTTTGCAGGTCGTCCTAAGCCCTACGTTGGCCAATTCATCACCGCCGGCTATAGAACCACCATTAGTTCTTCTTACAACGAGTACTGGAGTAAGCTCAGAACAATTCTTCAGACCAACGTTTTCAGCCCGTCTCACATACGAAGCTGCAGATCCTCGCAGCAGAGATATATGAAGGATCTCGTCGACAAATTGGAGGAGGAGATGAAAGCAAATAACGGCGTTGTGAGGCCTCTGCACTTGTTCAAAATCATGTCAATCAATTTCATGGTACCATTATGCTTCGGCCCCGATTTTCACGACGAGAATTTCGTGATCAAGCTCGAGGAATTAATAGCCGAGGATATTGTTTTCAACGGAAACATGGATTTGCTTTTGGAGTCATTTCCATTCACTCGCTATTTTGTTCCCTCTTCGGCTAAATCATTAAAGAGATGGAAGGCTATAAAAGCTCGTATTTTGGATCTGTTATTGCCTTTAGTTCACTTTCGCCGCATTTTTAATGGATACTTTAATCAGAGCGCGCCCAATTGTTTCTTGAAATGTTTGCTGTCTGTTGGCGAAGGAGAAGACGAAGGGGAAGGTAAGCAAAAATTGAGCGATGAAGAAATAGTTTTCAATTTATTCGAAATTTTTGTTCTTTCAGTGGACAGCACGTCCACTGCTGTAGAATGGGCTCTGGCTTACATGATTCACCATCCAGACATCCAACGGAGAGCGTATAAAGCAACAAGAGAAGCGGTCTCTGGGGATAACACTGTATGCGTAGACGACTTGGAGAAACTGCCATTTTTGGCAGCTGTGGTGAAGGAAACCCTGCGAAAAGAAGCTATTGCGCCTCTCGCTGTTGTTCATGAAACTGTGGAGGAATGTAAGGTGATGGGCATAACTATACCTGCTAAAGCTGGAGTGATGATAAATCTAGACGCCATTTCTACCGATCCTCAGGTGTGGAATAATCCTGGGGATTTCAAGCCAAGCAGATTTCTGGGCGAAGTTGATTCAGATTAAATGAGGATGGCATATCTGCCGTTTGGAGCAGGAAGGCGAATATGTGCAGGAATGGATGTTGCCAGCGTGCATATTTCTATTACTCTTGCCAATCTGCTGATCAAATTTCAGTGGTCCAGTGCGAATGAAGGGATCCCTCCAGATCTGAGTCCCGACTTGAGAATGAATCTCAAGTGCATGAAATATCCTCTCGAAGCTGTTATTAAATGCCGCTGATTTTATTTTCTGTAATAGGTTAAACATGATCTCCCTTTTTTATTTGCTTTCAAGTAGCTTCATGGGTTTTTAGCTGGATTGTAATAGCGTAATACCATCATTAAATATACTAGCAATATCACCTTTGGTGATATGAACAGGCCGATAGGCCTGTTTATTAATGGTTATTAATTAAAATTAATAAACATTAAATCTAAGAAAAAATATATTTTAAAAATAGTAAATAAAATAATGATTAAATTAATAAAAGATAAAAAATTGAGAATTTAAATTTAGAATTAAAATTATTAAATAATAAATATTAAAAATTAAAATATTCAATTAACAAAAATTACAAATTAAAAATAATAATAAAATTTAAATTAATAAATATTAATAAAACAATTGTCTTCAAATCAATAAATATCAATAAAAATACTGTCTTTAATGAAAATTAAATATTAATAAATATTAGAAAATTTTAAAAAATTAATTAAATCATTAAAAAAATGAAAATTTAAATCAATAAAAAAATTAATTAAAAATAAAAATGAATAAAAATTAAAAAAATTAAATTTACCTATTAAAATTAATTAGAAAAATAAAATATTAAATTTACAAATATTTAAAAATAATAGAATATTACAAATTACTAAAAATAAATAAAAATTTAAAATTATTTAAAGGTAAATATTAATAAAAGTATAAAATTAAATTAAAACTAAAAATTAAAAATTATCAAAAACTAAATTATCATATTATAATCATTAGTGTCATCGTTATCAATTTTCATCATCATCAAATATCATTGTCATCGTCATTATCATCACCACCACCATTGATCATTTTCGTCGTCATTATTGTCTTAATAATTACGAATCATTATCATTGTCATCATCATCATCATCATTTTCATCATATTCTCAATCAAATCATTATCATTAGTGTCATCATTATCATTTCCATCTAATTTTTTATTGTTATTTTCATTATGATCATCATCATCATCATCATCATTGTCATCGTAATTACTGTCATCATCTTTATCAACACCACCATCATCGATCACTATCGTTGTCTTTGTCATCACCACCATTTTTTGATCATCGTTGTCATCATTATCATCACCAACATCATTGATCATTTTCATTATCATCATCATCATCATTATTGTCTTCGTAATCATACATCATCGTTATCTTCATTCTCATCATCATCTCCATAAAATCATCATCATCATTCTCATCCCCATTAAGTTTTTTACCATTATTTTCATCATCGTCATCATCATTGTTGTCTTCGTAATCATTATCATCATCATTATTATCACCACCATCAATGATCATTTTCGTCGTCAACATCATCACCACCATCGTCAATATTTTTCATTATCATCATCATCACCGCCATCGTCGTTCTCGTCATCATCACCACCATCATTGATCGTTGTCATCATCACTATCATCATCATTGTTGTTTTTACTTTTTAAATTGTAATAAATTTTAACTTTTCAAATTTCATAAATTATTATCATATTATAATTCACACCACGAATGCATTCAAAGCCTTAATATGTAAATATGTAAAGTTACACATGTCAAATTATAAAAAAATAACATGGTTAACTTATGAAAGGTCAACAATATTATTGAAACATAGTTCCAAGTTCTCTAATTTCACATGCGTTTGTTTTCCTTCCATACAAAAGCTCGCCGCATATGATCTCACAACTAAATTAAAATACTTTTTTAATATTTATTAAATACGAAATTACAAAATCAAAATGTATATCACACGTAATCAATAAAGCTTAGTGAATTTTAAATGATTCACGTTTAGAAAAATTAATCACCATATATCTATAAATGAACAAAATTACACAAAATTAAAACTAAAAATTAAAAATTATCAAATACTAAATTATCATATTATAATCATTAGTATCATCGTTATCAATTTTCATCATCATCAAATATCATTGTCATCGTCGTTATCATCACCACCACCGTTGATCATTTTTGTCGTCATTATTGTCTTAATAATTACGAATCATTATCATTATCATCATCATCATCATCATTTTCATCATATTCTCAATCAAATCGTTATCATCAGCGTCATCATTATCATTTCCATCTATTTTTTATTGTTATTTTCATTACGATGATCATCATCACCATCATCATCATTGTCGTCGTAATTATTGTCATCATCTTTATCAACACCACCATCGTCGATCACTATCATTGTCTTTATCATCACCACCATTGTTGATCATCGTTGTCATCATTATCATCACCAACATCATTGATCATTTTCATTATCATTGTCATCATCATTATTGTCTTTGTAATCATACATCATTGTTATCCTAATCCTCATCATAATCTCCATAAAATCATCATCATCATTCTCATCCCCATTAAGTTTTTAACCATTATTTTCATCATTGTCATCATCATTGTTGTCTTCGTAATCATTATCATCATCATTATTATCACCACCATAAACAATCATTTTTGTAAATCGCATCATCACCACCATCGTTAATATTTTTCGTTATCATCATCATCACCGCCATCGTTGTTTTCATCATCATCACCACCATCATCGGTCGTTGTCATCATCACTATCATCATCATTGTTGTTTTTACTTTTAAATTGTAATAAATTTTAACTTTTCAAATTTCATAAATTATTATCATATTATAATTCATACCACAAATGCATTCAAAGCCTTAATATGTAAATATGTAAAGTTACGCATGTCAAATTATAAAAAAATAACGTGGTTAACTTATGAAAGGTCAACAATATTATTGAAACATAGTTCCAAGTTCTCTAATTTCACATGTGTTTGTTTTCCTTCCATACAAAATCTCATCGCATATGATCTCACAACTAATAACGATGCACTGATGAGTTTGTGAGACACCATGAAATGTAAAAGTCCTCATAGTGCATCAAATAAATTAAATTTATGCAAACATTAATTATAAATATTTAGAAATAAATACGAAATTACAAAATCAAAATGTATAGTTCCAAGTTCTCTAATTTCACATGTGTTTATTTTTCTTCCATACAAAAGCTCATCGCATATGATCTCACAACTAATAACGATGCACCGATGAGTTTGTGAAACATGGTATGAAATGTAAAAGTCATCATATTGCATCAAATAAATTAAAGTTATATAAACGTCAACTATAAAATGTAGAAATAAATACGAAATTACAAAATCAAAATGTATATCACACGTAATTAATAAACATCAGTGAATTTTAAATGATTCACGTTTAGAAAAATTGATCACCATATATTGCTGAACAAAATTACACAAAATTAAAACTAAAAATAAAAAATTATCAAAAACTAAATTATCAGATTATAATCATTAGTGTCATCGTTATCAATTTTCATCATCATCAAATATCATTATCATCACCACCACCGTTGATCATTTTCGTCGTCATTATTGTCTTAATAATTACGAATCATTATCATTGTCATCATCATCATCATTTTCATCATATTCTCAATCAAATCGTTATCATCAGCGTCATCATTATCATTTCCATCTAATTTTTAATGTTATTTTCATTATGATCATCATCATCATCATCATTGTCATCGTAATTACTGTCATCATCTTTATCAACACCACCATCGTCGATCACTCTAATTGTCTTTATCATCACCACCATTGTTGATCATCGTTGTCACCATTATCATCACCAACATCATTGATCATTTTCATTATCATTATCATCATCATTATTGTCTTCGTAATCATACATCATTGTTATCTTCATTCTCATCATCATCTCCATAAAATCATCATCATCATTCTCATACCCATTAAGATTTTTACCATTATTTTCATCATCGTCATCATCATTGTTGTCTTCGTAATCATTATCATCATCATTATTATCACGACCATAAACTATCATTTTCAATCACCGCCATCGTCAACATCATCACCACCATCATTGATCGTTGTCATCATCACTATCATCATCGTTGTTGTTTTTACTTTTCAAATTTCATAATTATTATCATATTATAATTCACAAACCACGAATGCATTCAAAGCCTTAATATGTAAATATGTAAAGCTACGCATGTCAAATTATAAAAAAAATAACGTGGTTAACTTATGAAAGGTCAACAATATTATTGAAACATAGTTCCAAGTTCTCTAATTTCACATGTGTTTGTTTTCCTTCCATACAAAAGCTCGTCACATATGATCTCACACCTAATAACGATACACTGATGAGTTTGTGAGACGCCATGAAATGTAAAAGTCCTCATAGTGCATCAAATAAATTAAATTTATGCAAACATTAATTATAAATATGTAGAAATAAATACGAAATTACAAAATAAAAATGTATAGTTGCAAGTTCTCTAATTTCACATGTGTTTATTTTTCTTCCATACAAAAGCTCGTCGCATATGATCTCACAACTAATAACGATGCACTGATGAGTTTGTGAGACATGGTATGAAATGTAAAAGTCGTCATATTGCATCCAATAAATTAGATTTATACAAACGTTAACTATAAATATGTAGAATTAAATACGAAATTACAAAATCAAAATGTATATCACACGTAATCAATAAAGCTTAGTGAATTTTAAATGATTCACGTTTAGAAAAATTAATCACCATATATTCTTTGAACAAAATTACACAAAATTAAAACTAAAAATTAAAAATTATCAAAAACTAAATTATCATATTATAATCATTAGTATCATCGTTATCAATTTTCATCATCATCAAATATCATTGTCATCGTCATTATCATCACCACCACCGTTGATCATTTTTGTCGTCATTATTGTCTTCATAATCACCAATCATTATCATTGTCATCATCATCATCATTTTCATCATATTCTCAATCAAATCATTATCATCAGCGTCATCATTATCATTTCCATCTATTTTTATTATTATTTTCATTATATGATCATCATCATCATCATCATCATTGTAAATCGTAATTATTGTCATCATCTTTATCAACACCACCATCATCGATCACTATCATTGTCTTTATCATCACCACCATTTTTGATCATCGTTGTCATCATTATCATCACCAAAATCATTGATCATTTTCATTATCATTGTCATCATCATTATTTTCTTTGTAATCATACATCATTGTTATCTTAATTCTCATCATCATCTCCATAAAATCATCATCATCATTCTCATCCCCATTAAGTTTTTAACCATTATTTTCATCATCGTCATCATCATTGTTGTCTTCGTAATCATTATCATCATCATTATTATTATTGTAACGCCCGTGCATCGAGGACTTCGGTTCCGAGGAAGAAAAGAAAACTAGGCATGAAACATTTCCTCTTCTTTCGACAACAAATTTTTTTTTTTACCCGACAACGTGTTATCTTCTTAGAGGAAAACAAATTCCAAATAACAATAAAAATGCCATAATAAATAATATTATTTCATTGATGGTGGTGTGAAAGATAAGTGGGTTTTATCCATATAGCATATCCTAACTATAAGCATGCATTTGGCCTAAATATGTATTTTGTACTTTTATGAAAACATTATATGTTTTTTTTTTTTGGAGTGGTATTAGATTAAAATTATTATCATGCACCAATAGTTTTTCTACGGGTAAAACATCTCCCAAAGCATCGTTTACAACATCCCTTTCAATTCTAATACCAATGTTTATTCCTACATCGCATCCTGGAGGTCTTCTTTCATATATAATCTAAGCGAGACAATTCTCAAACCTTATGTAACGCCCGTGCATCGAGGACTTCTGGTTCTGCCACCCTAGCCTCCTCCCAACCACCCGGCCTGCAGAATTTTGACCATAGTGTCTTGTCTGTCCTTGTGGGAGGGTGAGCGGAGTCACGTTTTTCTTCGCCGTGATCTCCTTTTGATCCTCTTTCAATGCGTGCAGGTGGGGGTTAGGTGCGTCTGTTTTCCCGTGCGTTTTTTTCTTCTTTCCTGGCATATTTTTCTTTGCCTTGGTTGTTGCGTGAGTCTGGTTTGATGTGGGTGTTGATGAAGCTACAAGATAGTGTAGCAGGCATGTTACCTCCATTCTCTTGGGCGCTGCGAGGAGTTTTTTGGTTGCACGCGACCACAGTCGTGTTCAGTTGTTGCAAAATCTTGCAGCTGTTGCAGAAGCTGTCTCGAGCACTTCCAACGTGCAGGTTGTCCGCTATGTTGTTGTCTGTTCAGTTCGACTGCATCCTCAAACTCGGGTCTTTCCCCTTCTGGTTACATTCTCAATCGAAGAAGTGACAGTGAAAGTGTTGCAAGGGCAACGTGTTGGCGGGATTGACCATTTTAGGCGTTCTGTCCATTCTCATTTCGGACGTTGCACGTGACACTGACCATGATCGGCTATCGCAAAATCTTCAGTAGCAGTAGTAGGAGAACGAGATAAAGTTGTAGATTGGGCTGTCTTGCCCTTTTCTTTTTGGGAATTCGCCTCTGTCCATGTGGCAGATCTCGCATAGAAGAAGCCCGATCAAACCTTGAGGCAAGTTTTGTAATGAGGCCGAGATCGTGTTCACCACTGTTCCTTGTTGTTCGCCATGGGTTTGATATGGTGGTTACAGATGAAGCTACAAGACAGGAGGTAGGCGTGTTACCTCTCTGCGTCCTTTGGGTGCTTGTATGGTGTGTTCTTGTTCAAGATCCACAAAGAATCACTACCTATAACAATTATTAGCTAGGAAGCAGGCCACAGATTAGTAGAAGCCGGGTTGAGCTCCAACAAGGTGGTCCAACCTTGTTGATATTTGTTCAGCATCGTTTACACCCTCGAATTTGGGACTCTCCTTCAAGGAGACAGATCACACCCATGGCACAGGAGATCTATGCAATGTTGGAGAAAATGTCTTGGGAGATGAAGGTAGTAGGATATTTTCTTTCGATCCAGATTCGACCGAGTTGTTCCTCCAAATTGACCTTGACAAAGTAAGGGTGTTACCAATGGATCGGATGAAATTTATTAATGAGATTCTCTATTGCTTCCTTACTTGTTTTACGATGTAACTCATGGGAGAGAATCTCATAGGCGTGGATCTGTTCTATATCAGCCCAAGGAAAGAACCCATGATGGTTTGCTTGATCAAGAGAAATGGTAACTCAGTTAGCAGTGGGACTACTTCTAGCCTGTAGGAGCCTGAAGGATGTGCAGAGAACTAAGGACAATTGTTCCATCTTGTTACCTCATTTCGTGGAGATCACTTTGATTATAATTTTGCTAATGATAATGTTCAGTAAGGCATGGATCGGCTAGGACTCAAATCAATGACCTCCATCAGCATTGCTGAGCACTCTACCTTTGAGACAACGGTCCTTCGCAGGTTTGGGGTTTGCTAGTTGTTTGTTTTCCTGTAGGCAGGGTTCAACTTTGCAATCTTTTAAGGCCGATCTGCTTCATATCAGAATATTCATGAAGCACAATTTGCCTTGCAACTATATGAGCATCTTCTACGAGTCAATATGTTGGCAGGCATAAAGGGTGTTGTTGGAATTATCACACCTTACAAGCTACAGCTGCAATGTTTGCACCGAGATTTTGATGCTGTCCCCAAATCTGATGAAGGAAAAGGTTGTGTATCATCACGGTAGATGCCTACCCGAGCCAGGAGCGTGGTGTAATCAATTTGTCTCGTGTCCGAGCTTCAAATCATGGGGTTGGTTTGTAGCTGTTTTTCACTGCGTGGTTGTGGCGCTAGCTCGAGCTCGCAAAGCACTTTGGGTTAAAGGCAAGCAACGGCATTGAAACAATCATATGCATGGAGATGGTTTATTAAACCATGCATGTTAAATCTACTCTGTAATAGTTTTCTACCTTCTTTCAAAGATCTTGAAATGAATTTTTCTTCCTCTTGAATGGCGCCTAGACTAGATGTTTTCGTGGTTGTTTATATCACGCCCGATTGTGTGGTTGTTCCTTTAAATCTTATTCCTATTTCGCTGATTTTTCTTGGAATGTTCCTTCCTCTCTTATAGCTTACTCTATTTCATATTTGTCTAAATGGGTTACTGCAATATTGAGTGATGCAGTCTAGTTCGTAGGGAAGGAAACATTATTGAGTTTTGTTTGCTTATATGACTTTCTTTTAAAAAGAATTTCGTGATGGTAATTATAATCAAGGTTACTAAATAGAAGGTTAAGCCTACATACCTCTTTTGGTTGAATAAATACGCATTTCCTGTTTAGGCTCTCTTGTTTTGCTAAAAGGTACATTAATAGTGACGTTGTGTCTGAAACTTGTTTAAGCCTATGGGCATTCCTTACTTTATGTTTGATTAGAAAATGGCATTTGGGGTTTGTTTTAGAACTGTACATGGTTGACTGTTGTACCTAGTCTAGATGAGGGATAACCTGGCATCTATTTTGGCCTCCACGTGTTGAGAGTATTACTATACCTAATTCTTGATGTAAACTCTTGTATGATTAAAGCAAGGGGAAACATTGTAAGTTTAACTGAATGAAATTTTTACAATTTTTATTAAGGGTCGCAAGCAAGCTATTACTAGCTAGATCGAAACAAAAGTTGTAGGTGAGTCCATGGCATCGACTCGTGAACTCGCTTTCTGTTAGATGACAATGATTTCAAAGTGATAATATCATAGGTGGCTGTTATTTTTATCTGTTTGATATTTGCTAAGACTTTTCCTCGATAAGCCCACATGGATCGGGTAAAATTTTCCATCTTCTTTACCTTTGGCAAGGAGTTCATAGAACTTCTAGCCCTGACCGCACTGCGTAACCTTCCTGATAGCTAGGTGCGTTGGTTCTTGGTCTGTGCTTGTACTCATGGTAAGGTCTTTTGAGCCTGGGGCATCGTTGGTGTTTTTCCCTCTGCGTATCGAATCCCTTTTTTTTCGAACTCGAATACCTTATACTTCAAACTTGGTTACTAAAAGGTCCCATTTTGTGGCCTTGTTAGGGAAATCAATTTTTATTTTAATGTTTATTGACATTTCTCGAATTATATAAAAATTAGTAACGAATTTTGGGTTTAGTCTTCCTTATATTATGTAGAGAAGTTGACGATTAGGATAGGGTTTGTTGGTAGAATAATGGCCCTTTTCGTGTCTCTTTCGTACGCTTTTGGAAAAGTGGATTTGTTTTGGTTAACTAGTACTACGTTTTAAGAAATCCGATAAGGAGGTAGTGGTAAACTCCTTGGTTAAAACCAAAACTATAGTTGTGTTCTTTTAAGGGCATCGAACCCATATTACTTTGAAGCCCCCTGGAAGAATTGGATAACGTCATTTTTGCTTCGCGCCTACGATCATAATTAGTACGCTTTGTCTTCTCTTGGACCCCCTTTAGTTGGATGGAGTAAATTTTGGATTCCTATCACGTAACCCATAGCATTACATGAAGGAGATATCAACACTCTTGACTTTCTTGTTCCCAACCCATAAGGTCTTGCCTTGATTTATGTAATTTTGTTCTTACTAGTATTTGGACTTTCTCCTTATTGGATAATTTTAGTTTTCTCTCTCATGAGATTAATATTGGAGTTGTGAGTTGTGTTTTAATCCATTTTTGAATTTAGAATATTCCTTTCTTGATATTGTTAATTGTTAGCTTACTATTGCATTGTGTAGCCTTAACATGCTCAGTTCTTGCGAACTGACTTTAGTTAATATTTGTGCAGATGGATTATGCGAGTAGACTAGAAGAAAAGAGTGTAAAAGTTTCATCTGTACCATTATGAAGTTCCTTGTAAAAAAATGTCCAATGTGTTGTAAATTGTGTAACATTGCTTGTAAAGAGAGTTGATACGACCTCTTGCCTTATATTGTTTGGTAATGGTGAAATAAAGTGTCTTGTTCTGGTGTAGTTAAGCTTGAAATTATCCTTGTGAGAAATGGCTTTCAATATTTACATTGATATGAGTATTGAAAAAAAACTTTGATCTTGAGAATGAATTGTTAAGTTAAATCTTTCTAAGACTTAGCGACAATATTTTATAAGTAAAGTAAAATGAGTCGGTTAACCCTTAAAAAAGCTAAACAAAAATAATAATTTTATATTCAACAAATATAAGTAAGGTGATCTTTTGAAATCAAATGACTCCATGAGTGATCAAAATGAAAACATCCTTTGTGAAGTAAACATTTATAAATTGATACCCCTAGCTAAACTAGCGAACACTATCCCTTTGGGGTGAACTCTTAAACAAGATTAAAGGAAAACAATGGTTAGTTTCTGGAAGATATTAAGATTTAGTAAGTAGGAGAAGACTTTAAGTGAACTACTCCACGTTGTTTAAGAAATTAACTTAGTTGGTGAGATGAATTTGTGCGAACCATATATTGATTCCTTCAAAACTTAAGTCATGAGCTAAAGGGTGTCTTACCAAAATAAATAAACCCTAACCATTTCTTACCGTGGCTTGCCCTAGCCGTGAGTGTGTCATGTGGTTGGACTTCCATGTTGTCTCGTCAAAAGAAAAATAAATTGTCCTTGATAAGTGTGAACGTTTCCGTGCCGACCTTGTGGTCTTCCCCGTAACAAGTGGTTCCAAGTGTTGGTCAGAACCTTGTGACGACATGTTGTGTCGTGTTGAGTCAAAGCAAGTCAAAAAAAAAAAAAAAAATTATCCTGTATTTCACTGTGTAGTTCTTGTGTTGGTATTTTTGGTGCGTTACATTTTGGTATCAGAGCGTAGGTTCATGCTCTCGAACCTATGGGCCGGATTGGTGTTGTATGGTGATGTTGCATGGTGGTGGTGGTGTTACATGATGATACTGCATGATGATGATGATGATGTTGCATGATGATGATTTATATTGGAAGAGTAATGTGCTTTAAGCGTGATGTGATTATTGTCGTAATTGTGATATTGTGAACGCACGTGATGTGTATGTCACTCAGTGCGTATTTGTCATCATGTTGATGTGTTGGGGATGAGAGTATTCTCTCTCCTTCTTGTGGATTCTAGGAAGAATTCACGTGTAAATTATTGTTTGTGATGTGTGAAAAGAATTCTAATGTGGATGACGTAGTGTTGGAGCATTGTGGCATATTGTGATATGTGGGTGTATCAATGTGTTGTATGACTAGTTGATGTTAAAAGAAACGAGTTGTATCATGATGTTTTTACCATGTTCTGAAGAAATGTGTGTACTACCTTGTTATGAAGCAATTATTGTTATGTTGTGATGTTATTATGTTCATCGTATATATGAGTTGTGCAATATGTAATGCCTCATGTCGTGAATTAGGGTCATACGGTGAGTGTATGAACCCTATCGTATTGTGATTGCACTTTGGGTGCGGAATGTAGTAAAGTGATGTATTGTGCCTGTGAATGTATAATCGTGATCTACCTCGTATACCTACCTACGTGAGACGTTATGGTAGCTATGTGTGTACCACCATGGTGTTAGTGATGTAGTTACATGTTATGTTGTGAGCCTTACACTAACCGACCCCGAGGGGATCGGTAGAAGTGTATGTTGAGAGTGAGGAATGGTGTACCATGGGTCAATAACTCGAGTCAAAACTCGGTTTAGTAGATTACGTGTGACTCTTTCCTCTCTCCCTATGTGGTTGTATGTATGCAACCCTAGTGTATCTATGACTATGTTTAGCCTTGTCGAAGGGTGGCGGGATTGATATATATATTTTACGAGCCGAGGCTCGATATTCCGAAAGTGCCAAAGAACTCGTTGAGTACCCCTTTGGTGGCTAGATAAGGCCACACAGCTTATCGTAATGTGACATTATTATAAGTTGATTTTATTCAGTAAATTGAGCTTTTACTTTATTTTTGCAAGGACCAAAGATCTTTTCGATTGCAATGCTTTACAATTTTGGGCATTTCCTTGGTTTGTGGCACTAACATGGGGATTTCGATACTAACTTTGGCTATTTGGCCATTTATTTTAGCTTGATTTGGGGTTTTCTTTTAAATTTGGAATTTTTACCGCCTTGCCCAAGGCTTGTACTTTGCCACTGGCACTTTGACTGGATTGTTGTGCTGGTTCTAATGTCGTGATGTGTGGAATAGGGTCATGGGATGCACCATGGATTGGTTGGACCTATAGACCCGCTTCGTTGTATGGGGGTACGCCCAAGGGGTACATATGACTAGCGGGTTATGGAGAACTACGCGTTATTATGTCACTTGGGTTAGGAGTGTCCAAACTCGATGTGCCTTGGGCACGAGAGACAACCGAGGAGGCCTCCTTGAGGGAGGCATAAGAGACTTGAGGGAGGCATAAGAGTTTGAGGGAGGCTTATGATATTTGAGGGAGGCATGGTTGATGTTTATGATATATGTTGAGTTATTGTGATGTTTGAGTATTGTGATGTTTGGTAGTGGTGTATGTATGTTACTCATGTCGATGGTTATGTGTTGTGATGTTGTGGACATGTCATTGATTCCCTTGTGGACACTATGTACCGTAGCATGGTTTTTGTTATGTGAGTCTTTCATTGATGCAAATTGAGGAAATGTCGGTGGATTGTAGTACTTTCTGTTTGAGTATTTGGTATGTCGAGTCATTGATGTGTGATGAGTACGGGTATGTTATGGGAAGTGTGCCTATTCTTTTTCGTAATTGTGTAACTTTTTGTGGTGTAATACAATCTTGAAGTATATACTTGTGTGCTTGTGAATCTGTAGGGTCTTGTGAACCTGAGAGGGTGTTGTGTTAGCAGTTCATGTTGGGCACCCACAATAAGGAATAAATCAAAACTCTTCAATGATGATATTTTTTTTAAACTAAAACTGAAATAAGGATAATGGAAAGAGACTAATGAAATGATGAACAAGAAAGAACTGACAATCTTCACAGAACATTTAAAGTTAAAATTTCTACCAAATGTTCCTAAGGCTACCCTGTGGTTGTGCTTTAATCAGTTAAATTTTAAACCATAAAGTGTACTTTCTCCCGTACCTGTTCTTGGTTGCGAACCATTTCTTTTCCATTGTGTTATGTCGCATCGAGGACGATGCTTTCTTAAGGGGAGGAGAATGTAACGCCCCGTGCATCGAGGACTTCTGGTTCTGAGGAAGGAAAGAAAACTAGGCATGAAACTTTTCCTCTTCTTTCGACAACAAAAAAATTTCTACCTGGCAACGTGTTATCTTCTTAGAGGAAAACAAATTCCAAATAACAATAAAAATGCCATAATAAATAATATTATTTCATTGATAGTGATGTGAAAGATAAGTGGGTTTTATCCATATAGCATATCCTAACTATAAGCATGCACTTGGCCTAAATATGTATTTTGTACTTTTATGAAAACATTATATGTTTTTTTTTGGAGTGGTATTAGATTAAAATTATTATCATGCACCAATAGTTTTTCTACGGGGTAAAACATCTCCCCTAGCATCGTTTACAACATCCCTTTCAATTCTAATACCAATGTTTATTCCTACATCTGCATCTGGAGGTCTTCTTTCATATATATAATCTAAGCAGACAATTCTCAAACCTTATGTAATGCCCCGTGCATCGAGGACTTCTGGTTCGCCACCCTGGCCTCCTCCCAACCACCCGGCCTGCAGAATTTTGACCATAGTGTCTTGTCTGTCCTTGCGGGAGGGTGAGCGGAGTCACGTTTTTCTTTGCCGTGATCTCCTTTTGATCCTCTTTCAATGCGTGCAGGTGGGGGTTAGGTGCGTCTGTTTTCCTGTGCATTTTTTCTTCTTTCCTGGCATATTTTTCTTTGCCTTGGTTGTTGTGTGAGTCTGGTTTGATGTGGGTGTTGATGAAGCTACAAGATAGTGTAGCAGGCATGTTACCTCCATTCTCTTGGGCGCTGCGAGGAGTTTTTTGGTTGCACGGGACCACAGCGTGTTGGGCTTGTTGCAAAATCTTGCATTTGTACTTGCGAGATAAAGCTGTCTCGAGCACTTTCAACGTGCAAGTTTCTCGCCGGCTATGTTGTTGTCCTGCCTTCGATGACCGCATCCTCAAACTCGAGTCTTTCCCCTATGTGATTCCCATCGTTACATTCTCAATCAATCGACGTGGGTTAAAGTGTTGCAAGGGCAACGTGTTGGCGGGATTGACCATTTTAGGTGTCTGTCCATTCTGCTGGTTTTTGACGCCTGACTTTATGACGTGACCACGCACCATGATCGGCAGATTTCTGCAAAATCTCGTAGCTGTAGTAGGAGAACGAGATAAAGTTGTAGATTGGGCTGTCTTGCCCTTTTCTTTTTGGGAAGTCGCCTCTGTCCAGGTGGCAGATCTCGCATAGAAGAAGCCCGATCAAACCTTGAGGCAAGTTTTGCAATGAGGCTGAGATCGTGTTCACCACTGTTCCTTGTTGTTCTGGCCATGGGTTTGATATGGCGGTTACAGATGAAGCTACAAGACAGGGAGGTAGGCGTGTTACCTCCGCGTCCTTTGGGTGCTGTATGGTGTGTTCTTGTTCGAGATCCACAGCAACTGCCTGTAACAATTATTAGCTAGGCAGCAGGCTTGTTGCATTAGTAGAAGCCGGGTTGAGCGCTCCAACAAGCAGGTGGTCCAACCTTGTTGATATTTGTTCAGCATCGTTTACACCCTCGAATTTGGGACTCTCCTTCAAGGAGACAGATCACACCCATGGCACAGGAGATCTATGCAATGTTGGAGAAAATGTCTTGGGAGATGAAGGTAGCAGGATATTTTCTTTCAAATCCAGATCTGTACCGAGTTGTTCCTCCAAATTGACCTTGGACAGTGAGGGTGTTACTAAAGAACATGATCGGATGAAATTTATTAATGAGATTCTCTATTGCTTCCTTACTTGTTTTACGATGTAACTCATGGGAGAGAATCTCATAGGCGTGGATTTGTTCTATATCAGCCCAAGGAAAGAACCCATGATGGTTTTCTTGATCAAGAGAAATGGTAACTCAGTTAGCAGTGGGACTACTTCTAGCCTGTAGGAGCCTGAAGGATGTGCAGAGAACTAAGGACAATTGTTCCATCTTGTTACCTCATTTCAGGGAGATCACTTTGCTTAGAATTTTGCTAATGATAATGTTGTAAGGCATGGATCGGCTAGGACTCAAATCAATGACCTCCATCATCATTTATTGAGCACTCTACCTTTGAGACAACGGTCCTTTCGCAGGTTTGGGGTTTGCTAGTTGTTTGTTTTCCTGTAGGCATGGTTCAACTTTGCAATCTTTTAAGGCCGATCTGCTTCATATCAGAATATTCATGAAGCACAATTTGCCATGCAACTATATGAGCATATTCTACGAGTCAATATGTTGGCAGGCATAAAGGGTGTTGTTGGAATTATCACACCTTACAAGCTATAGCTGCAATGTTTGCACCGAGATTTTGATGCTATCCCCAAATCTGATGAAGGAAAAGGTTGTGTATCATCACGGTAGATGCCTACCCGAGCCAGGAGCGTGGTGTAATCAATATGTCTCGTGTCCGAGCTTCAAATCATGGGGTTGGTTTGTAGCTGTTTTTCATCGCGTGGTGTGGCGCTAGCTCGAGCTTCATCGCAAAGCACTTTGGGTTAAAGGCAAGCAACGGCATTGAAACAATCATATGCATGGAGATGGCGTTTTAAACCATGCATGTTAAATCTACTCTCTGTAATAGTTTTCTACCTTCTTTCAGTATCTTGAAATGAATTTTCTCTCCTCTTGAATGGCGCCTAGACTAGATGTTTTCGTGGTTGTTTATATCACTGCCTGATTGTGTGGTTGTTCCTTTAAATCTTATTCCTATTTCGCTGATTTTGCTTGGAATGTTCCTTCCTCTCTTATAGCTTACTCTATTTCATATTTGTCTAAATGGGTTACTGCAATATTGAGTGATGCAGTCTAGTTCGTAGGGAAGGAAACATTATTGAGGTTTGTTTGCTTATATGACTTTCTTTTAAAAAGAATTCTGTGATGGTAATTATAATTGAAGGTTACTAAATAGAAGGTTAAGCCTACATACCTCTTTTGGTTGAATAAATACGCATTTCCTGTTTAGGGCTCTCTTGTTTTGCTAAAAGGTACATTAATAGTGACGTTGTGTCTGAAACTTGTTTAAGCCTATGGGCATTCCTTACTTTATGTTTGATTAGAAAATGGCATTTGGGGTTTGTTTTAGAACTGTACATGGTTGACTGTTGTACCTAGTCTAGATGAGGGATAACCTGGCATCTATTTTGGCCTCCACGTGTTGAGAGTATTACTATACCTAATTCTTGATGTAAACTCTTGTATGATTAAAGCAAGGGGAAACATTGTAAGTTTAACTGAATGAAATCTCTACAATTTTTATTAAGGGTCGCAAGCAAGCTATTACTAGCTAGACTGAAACAAAAGTTGTAGGTGAGTCCATGGTACTGGACTCGTGAACTCGTTTCCTGTTAGATGACAGCTGATTTCAGTGATAATATCATAGGTGGCTGTTATTTTTATCTGTTTGATATTTGCTAAGACTTTTCCTCGATAAGCCCACATGGATCGGGTAAAATTTTCCATCTTCTTTACCTTTGGCAAGGAGTTCATAGAACTTCTAGCCCTGACCGCACTGCGTAACCTTCCTGATAGCTAGGTGCGTTGGTTCTTGGTCTGTGCTTGTACTCATGGTAAGGTCTTTTGAGCGTGGGGCATCGTTGGTGTTTTTCCCTCTGCGTATCGAATCCCTTTATTTTTTCGAACTCGAATACCTTATACTTCAAACTTGGTTACTAAAAGGTCCCATTTTGTGGCCTTGTTAGGGAAATCAATTTTTATTTTAATGTTTATTGACATTGTCTGAATTATATAAAAATTAGTAACGAATTTTGGGTTTAGTCTTCCCTTATATTATGTAGAGAAGTTGACGATTAGGATAGGGTTTGTTGGTAGAATAATGGCCCTTTCTGTGTCTCTTTCGTACGCTTTTGGAAAAGTGGATTTGTTTTGGTTAACTAGTACTACGTTTTAAGAAATCCGATAAGGAGGTAGTGGTAAACTCCTTGGTTAAAACCAAAACTATAGTTGTGTTCTTTTAAGGGCATCGAACCCATATTACTTTGAAGCCCCCTGGAAGAATTCGATAACGTCATTTTTGCTTCGCGCCTACGATCATAATTAGTACGCTTTGTCTTCTCTGGACCCCCTTTAGTTGGATGGAGTAAATTTTGGATTCCTATCACGTAACTCATAGCATTACATGAAGGAGATATCAACACTCTTGACTTTCTTGTTCCCAACCCATAAGGTCTTGCCTTGATTTATGTAATTTTGTTCTTACTAGTATTTGGACTTTCTCCTTATTGGATAATTTTAGTTTTCTCTCTCATGAGATTAATATTGGAGTTGTGAGTTGTGTTTTAATCCATTTTGAATTTAGAATATTCCTTTCTTGATATTGTTAATTGTTAGCTTACTATTGCATTGTGTAGCCTTAACATGCTCAGTTCTTGCGAACTGACTTTAGTTAATATTTGTGCAGATGGATTATGCGAGTAGACTAGAAGAAAAGAGTGTAAAAGTTTCATCTGTACCATTATGAAGTTCCTTAAAAAAAAATGTCCAATGTGTTGTAAATTGTGTAACATTGCTTGTAAAGAGAGTTGATATGACCTCTTGCCTTGTATTGTTTGGTAATGGTGAAATAAAGTGTCTTGTTCTTGTGTAGTTAAGCTTGAAATTATCCTTGTGAGAAATGGCTTTCAATCTTTACATTGATATGAGTATTGAAAAACTTTGATCTTGAGAATGAATTGTTAAGTTAAATCTTTCTAAGACTTAGCGACAATATTTTATAAGTAAAGTGCAATGAGTCGGTTAACCCTTAAAGAAGCTAAACAAAAATAATAATTTTATATTCAACAAATATAAGTAAGGTGATCTTTTTGAAATCAAATGACTCCATGAGTGATCAAAATGAAAACATCCTTTGTGAAGTAAACATTTATAAATTGATACCCCTAGCTAAACTAGCGAACACTATCCCTTTGGGGTGAACTCTTAAACAAGATTAAAGGAAAACAATGGTTAGTTTCTCGGAAGATATTAAGATTTAGTAAGTAGGAGAAGACTTTAAGTGAACTACTCCACAGTGTTTAAGAAATTAACTTAGTTGGTGAGATGAATTTGTGCGAACCATATATTGATTCCTTCTGAAAACTTAAGTCATGAGCTAAAGGGTGTCTTACCAAAATAAATAAACCCTAACCATTTCTTACTGTGGCTTGCCCTAGCTGTGAGTGTGTCATGTGGTTGGACTTCCATGTTGTCTCGTCAAAAGAAAAATAAATTGTCCTTGATAAGTGTGAACGTTTCCGTGCTGACCTTGTGGTCTTCCCCGTAACAAGTGGTTCCAAGTGTTGGTTGTAACCTTGTGACGACATGTTGTGTCGTGTTGAGTCAAAGCAAGTCAAAAAAAAAAAATTATCCTGTATTTCACTGTGTAGTTCTTGTGTTGGTATTTTTGGTGCGTTACATTTTGGTATCAGAGCGTAGGTTCATGCTCTCGAACCTATGGGCCGGATTGGTGTTGTATGGTGATGTTGCATGGTGGTGGTGGTGTTACATGATGATAATGCATGCATGATGATGATGATGTTGCATGATGATGATTTATATTGGAAGAGTAATGTGCTTTAAGCGTGATGTGATTATTGTCGTAATTGTGATATTGTGAACGCACGTGATGTGTATGTCACTCAGTGCGTATTTGTCATCATGTTGATGTGTTGGGGATGAGAGTATTCTCTCTCCTTCTTGTGGATTCTAGGAAAAATTCACGTGTAAATTATTGTTTTTAATGTGTGAAAAGAATTCTAATGTGGATGACGTAGTGTTGGAGCATTGTGGCATATTGTGATATGTGGGTGTATCAATGTGTTGTATGACTGGTTGATGTTAAAAGAAACGAGTCAGATCATGATGTTTTTACCATGTTATGAAGAAATGTGTGTACAACCTTGTTATGAAGCAATTATTGTTATGTTGTGATGTTATTATGTTCATCGTATATATGAGTTGTGCAATATGTAATGCCTCATGTCGTGAATTAGGGTCATACGGTGAGTGTATGAACCCTATCGTATTGTGATTGCACTTTGGGTGCGGAATGTAGTAAAGTGATGTATTGTGCCCTGTGAATGTATAATCGTGATCTACCCCTGTGTACCTACCCTACGTGAGACGTTATGGTAGCTATGTGTGTACCACCATGGTGTTAGTGATGTAGTTACATGTTATGTTGTGAGCCTTACACTAACCGACCCTGAGGGGGATCGGTAGAAGTGTATGTTGAGAGTGAGGAATGGTGTACCATGGGTCAATAACTCGAGTCAAAACTCGGTTTAGTAGATTACGTGTGACTCTTTCCTCTCTCCCTATGTGGTTGTATGTATGCAACCCTAGTGTATCTATGACTATGTTTAGCCTTGTCGAAGGGTGGCAGGATTGATATATATATATTTTACGAGCTGAGGCTCGATATTCCGAGTGCCAGCAACTCGTTGAGTACCCCTTTGGTGGCTAGATAAGGCCACACAGTTATCGTAATGTGACATTATTATAAGTTGATTTTATTCGTAAATTGAGCTTTTACTTTATTTTTGCAAGGACCAGCATCTTTTCTTGATTGCAATGCTTTACAATTTTGGGCATTTCCTTGGTTTGTGGCACTAACATGGGGATTTCGATACTAACTTTGGCTATTTGGCCATTTATTTTAGCTTGATTTGGGGTTTTCTTTTAAATTTGGAATTTTTACCGCCTTGCCCAAGGCTTGTACTTTGCCACTTGGCACTTTGACTGGATTGTTGTGCTGGTTCTAATGTCGTGATGTGTGGAATAGGGTCATGGGATGCACCATGGATTGGTTGGACCTATGGACCCGCTTCGTTGTATGGGGGTACGCCCCAAGGGGTACATATGACTAGCGGGTTATGGAGAACTACGCGTTATTATGTCACTTGGGTTAGGAGTGTCCAAACTCGATGTGCCTTGGGCACAAAGAGACAACCGCCTCCCGAGGGAGGCAAAAGAGTTTGAGGGAGGCATAAGAGACTTGAGGGAGGCATAAGAGTTTGAGGGAGGCATAAGAGACTTGGCCAAGGTTGTCTCGAGCACTTCCAACGTGCAGGTTGTCCGCTATGTTGTTGTCTGTTCAGTTCGACTGCATCCTCAAACTCGGGTCTTTCCCCTTCTGGTTACATTCTCAATCGACGAAGTGACAGTGAAAGTGTTGCAAGGGCAACGTGTTGGCGGGATTGACCATTTTAGGTGTTCTGTCCATTCTGTTCGGACGTTGCACGCGACCACAGCCATGATCGGCTGTTGCAAAATCTCGTAGCTGTAGTAGGAGAACGAGATAAAGTTGTAGATTGGGCTGTCTTGCCCTTTTCTTTTGGGAAGTCGCCTCTGTCCAGGTGGCAGATCTCGCATAGAAGAAGCCCGATCAAACCTTGAGGCAAGTTTTGCAATGAGGCTGAGATCGTGTTCACCACTGTTCCTTGTTGCTCTGGCCATGGGTTTGATATGGCGGTTACAGATGAAGCTACAAGACAGGGAGGTAGGCGTGTTACCTCTACGTCCTTTTGGTGCTGTATGGTGTGTTCTTGTTCGAGATCCACAAAGAATCATCTCAGAATAATTATTAGCTAGGCAAAGCAGCTTGTTGCATTAGTAGAAGCCGGGTTGAGCGCTCCAACAAGCAGGTGGTCCAACCTTGTTGATAATTGTTCGGCATCGTTTACACCCTCGAATTTGGGACTCTCCTTCAAGGATACAGATCACACCCATGGCACAGGAGATCTATGCAATGTTGGAGACAATGTCTTGGGAGATGAAGGTAGCAGGATATTTTCTTTCAGATCCAGATCTGTACTGAGTTGTTCCTCCAAATTGACCTTGGACAGTGAGGGTGTTACCAACAGACCGGATGAAATTTATTAATGAGATTCTCTATTGCTTCCTTACTTGTTTTACGATGTAACTCATGGGAGAGAATCTCATAGGCGTGGATCTGTACTATATCAGCCCAAGGAAAGAACCCATGATGGTTTGCTTGATCAAGAGAAATGGTAACTCAGTTAGCAGTGGGACTACTTCTAGCCTGTAGGAGCCTGAAGGATGTGCAGAGAACTAAGGACAATTGTTCCATCTTGTTACCTCATTTCAGGGAGATCACTTTGCTTAGAATTTTGCTAATGATAATGTTGTAAGGCATGGATCGGCTAGGACTCAAATCAAGGACCTCCATCAGCATTGCTGAGCACTCTACCTTTGAGACAACGGTCCTTTACATGAGAATTAAATATGAAATTGTCGTCGTATTGCATCCAATAAATTAAATTTATACAAACGTTAACTATAAATATGTAGAAATAAATACGAAATTACAAAATCAAAATGTATATCACACGTAATCAATAAATCTTGGTGAATTTTAAATGATTCACGTTTAGAAAAATTAATCACCATATATCGCTGAACAAAATTACACAAAATTAAAACTAAAAATTAAAAATTATCAAAAACTAAATTATCATATCATAATCATTAGTGTCATCGTTATCAAATATCATTGTCATCGTCATCGTCATTATCTTCACCACCACCGTTGATCATTTTCGTCATCATTACTATCTTAATAAGTATGAATCCTTATCATTGTCATCATCATCATCATTTTCATCATATTCTCTATAACATTGCAAAAAGACGACGCCACGCTCACAATAATGACGACGACGATGGCACCGCAAAACATCCGTCCCGAAAATGCGACAATTTTTTTTTTTTTGCAAGGTAGAGGTTCTTGTTTGATTTATTTTATCTGTAAGTTTTGAGACCTGCTTGATCTTGGGAACTGATGAGCTTCACTCTTTTCTTTGTATTCCGCTCACAAAACTAGAACTACATGATTGTCGCAATTCCATTTGCTCGAGATTTACTTCAATATTTGTTGTATTTGTCTCTATCCTTAGCAGATAAACTTCGAGTTTCAAGCATGGTGATACAAGACTGCATAAGGGTAATTGACCGCTGACCCCGTTTTCACTTTATGATCCAATTTATAAGAGGATGAAGGTGACCAGGGTAATGTATGTATTATAATTTTATTGATGTTTTTTTTTTTTTTTTGATATATTTTAATATATATATATATATTTGCATAGGATATGTTGCAAAGATAACACATATATGGCTATCTTGATGACTTTTAGAAATCTTTTAATATATATGTTCTTAGATATCTATTTAGATACTTTTAATTTAAGTGATATATATATATATATATATATATATATATTAACCAAGTTTATACTCAACTAAGCCTATATTCCTATACATGCATTGAATTTTGAATTTAAAGGAATAAAAGTCAATTCCATGAAAAACGTTTCAAATTATATTTAATTCTTTTTGGTGGGGCGATGGGTCTCATCTACCAACTATCACGATTTAGTAGCTTCCACTTTGGCGTAAAAAAAAATACTCCTACAGCCGCATAAACATCCACTCACCCATATTTCGCCAATCTAAGACGCCTGCACACCGCCGTTTTCTCTGCTATCGTCCTAGCTACGCATTAATAGAGATAGTTGAGGTGAAGTTTTAGACCAGAAGTAAGCGAAAACATCGGTAAATTCACCCAAACCGCGTGGAGGTAGATGAGGTGCACCCAAAATAGATTTAAGGCGATTATGGTAGGCATGAAGTCTTTTTCTACTCGGCCCTGGCCTGGCAAACCGACAGTATTGTTATCTGGGCAGATCTCGGTGCGACTACGAACTCGGGCTCGCCCACAAGGTAATTCGTGTCGAAACGTCTCCAGGGACAAAGAGGCACTTGCAACCACGATCCGCCAAAACGTGCTGTTATCTTGTTCAGTATTGAATGTCCCTTCAAATTTTGGGATCCTCCTTTGTAATATTTTATCCAAAAATGAATTTAGAAATGGTGTTATGGTCAAATCTACTACCCTAGGTGGCCTTGAATCGATTTCCAGTATTAGATAAAGCGAAAATGATCTCGAACGGACCTCCTCAAAGAAGCGGTTTCAACTCCTGCAGTGACAAATTTTTCAAATGCATAGGTGTTTCAACCGTATCCAAGAAAGGAGTTGATGGTTTTTCCCAATAACACTGCTTTGTGCCATGAACGGTCAAGCTGAACTCACCCAATCCTTACTCGAAACATTCTTAGGGCAAGCCCATTTATGAAGACCTGGAAATGCAAAATTTTCGATTCTTAACATGTCAAAAAAAAAAATGATCGAGAAGCTGTGGCATGAATTGGATTACAACCCATATCAGCTCCTACACTACTAACTCTTCCAAACTGGTTTAACCCACATGTTGCCATTTCAAACATACAGAGGACATAATTTTTTTAATCTGTTCCTTCTGATGCATCAAACTACTTTTCAGTTGGGCTGATTGTAACATAGCCGCAAGAGTATGATTTTTATGTTGGAATGAAGGATTTTCAAAGTGTTGAACGATTCTATGATAATTTGATCCTATTCAGTCCTGCTTATTCGTTGGACTCTATTCGAAAATTCGAGACCACTATCTTGTTTCCCATATGGTAAATAAGTATCTACGAAAGTTCTTTGCACCTCAGAAGTCATATAACATGGTGGCGTTACCGAAAGATATCCTTTGCATATTTTTAATTAATATTGTTTCTTGGCTATAACTCACAATAGTTTACTTGTTAATATAAAGGAAGTATTTAATAGTGTATTGTTATAAATAGGATTTATACTAGGATATCCATTAGTTTTAGTAACACCTAAATATGGATAATATTCAAACTATTAGTACCTTTATTAGACATTAAGGAGTGTTGGATATCGGACTTGATGAGTTTAAAGTATTTGCATTAAAATTTATTTCTAGCTAACTTTAATAGACATTGCATGGAATTTTAAGCAAGTTGATTTCGTTTCCTTCTACAATTTGTCAAAATTTTTACAATGGATACTTAAAATAAGGTAAACATAATAGATCTAGGACATGATTCACTTTATTGGCATAATGGACATTCAATAAAACTTAACTCTTTCTATTCATACTACAAGAAGAAGATATACACTAATATTCTCACTTTTCAATACCTTTTTTTTGCAACAAAATGAGATCTAGTATGTATGTATATTTTTTGTAAATATCCTAACATTCAACATAAGAGTCCAACAATATTTTTATTAAGTTTTAAACAAGATCTATCAACATTTCAACCATGTGAACTTTTGGGCAAATATAGATTACAATGTTTTTTTTTTTTTTTTTTTTTTGAAATGAAAACAAGATGATACAACTTTCTTTCACATACAAATTTTACAACCAAATAATACATACAAAGGAAAAAGGAAGAAGTCTTCCCAAGCTCCAAGGTGTTCTTCATCCATGCTCCAAGTTCCAAGTATATGAAATCACAACCAAGATATGGGGAGAGGCAACACTCTCCTCCCAACCAAAACTCAATGGAGAAGAGAAGCAATCTCCTCCATTGACCCCCGAGCCCCAAACACAACACAATGTAGGGTGGTATCCAACTCAAGGAAATAACACTTGCTTCCACAATACAATTCTCTTCACAACATTCAAGGTTAAAAGAAGAAACAAAAAGGAACACAAACAACACAATACTTTTCACAACAAGGCTTTCATCCAAGCCAACAAGAGAAGGAACTATGGGAAAGTCTTCCTTATGCCTCCCCATTGAAATGAGATGCCCATACAAACCCTCCACAATAAAAAATCAAGCCCCTATGACTCTTATGCCTCCCTCAAGTACCCCTTTTTCCTCCCATACTCTTATGCCTCCCTCCTCTTATGGCTCCCTCAAAGACAAGGTAAGAATGTGAACATTCTTACCCAAGATGGGCATCCCTCTCAAACTCCCTCCACAATATCCTATTCTACTCTTATGCCTCCCCCATGAGTTTTCCCATAGACCTCTCCTACACTACACATTAAGCATTCTATCCATTTTTCACAATACACAAAAGTAAACATACATTTTTCACAAATTTAGCATAGAAGCAACAACAACAATATGAAAGAAAAAAAGGGAGAAGGTTTCCTACCTCTCCATTGGAGAAACCTAAACCAAGAAGCTTTGTCCGAGCTCCCTCCAACACAATCCAAGCATGCAATTCCAGGCTCCTTCTTCTCTCTCCCCCAATTCTTTCCTCTCCCCAAATAAAATAACAAAAATAACTCTCCCACCAAAACCTCCACCCCTCAACAAGAGAGGAAGTTTCCATAAATAGACAAAAGGGAAGGGTGAGGGTGATGTGGCTCCATGTAGGATGCCACATCACACATCCTCAAGACCACCTCCCATAGTCAACTAAACTCCCAAAACAAAATAAATGGGTGGTTGGGTTGAATGACATCTCTCTTCCACATCCATCCCTTCCCATGTGTCTTAAGGCACAATTAAATGCAAAAAGAAGAAAAGTGCACTCCAAAGTCACATTTCCCTTCCCAAAATAATAAATAATCCCCTTTTTGGCTTTCCAACCCATAGATATGGTTGGTAAGGGGTTTTGGGAAGTGTGGGACAAGTTCAACAAGTCCCCCAAAATTGTCCTAAATCTCAAATTCGAGATTCAAAGGATTTGGAGTGGTCAACACTCAAAACAAGCATTCAATACAAGAGGAAAGCACAAGGCTCAAGGAGCCAACCATCAAAATTAATTACACCCACTAGACTTCCCTCCAAAGCTTAAAAAAATAAAAGAAGATGTTACATTAATCTAAACATACTTAGCAAAAGTAATTTTAAAAACACATCACCAATGAAATCACCTACTAAGTAAGTTAAAACAAGTAATTAAAATTCTTACCCCCTTGGTCACATTAGAAAATTTCCTTTCATGGAAATTTTTCTTAACACATAAAAGAACAAAGGTAACACAATACAATACACTAGTTGCCTTGACAACCAAATGTTATAACCACCCAACATCCTGTTGTGTTTGGTTCCCAATCCCCTCATGGTTGTGATCATGTTGTGTTTCCTGCAAAATACAAAATACCTACTACTTCGGCCTTGCGGCCATGTCAAAATGTCCAAAATAACCATATGCATGAAATGCATTAACATCTATACGTAATTCAATTATCCATTATTTCAAGGTTTAAATCACAACTTAATTAAGCATTTCATCATTATCCAAAGTTATAGTAATGTAAATTAAACAACTACATTCTATTTAACATGGCAAAGATTTCCAATGTTAGAACACATGCAATATATCCATATAAAAATAATATTAGTATCCAATAGTCTGTCCATGAGCCAATGTAGATCATACTGAAAACAAAATCCAATCATAACCCAAATGCGTCTACTCACAAAACATCATGCTAATCAATGTAAGTATAAGTCATATCCATATCCAAAAGTCTGCATAACTCAAAATGATAATCAACTAAGTGTCATAGGAAGTGGGCATTACATTCTCAATCAAATCGTATATCGGTGTCATCATTATCATTTCCATCTAATTTTTTATTGTTATTTTCATTATGATCATCATCATCATCATCATCATTGTCATCGTAATTCTTGTCATCATCTTTATCAACACCACCATCGTCGATCACTATCATTGTCTTTATCATCACCACCATTGTTGATCATCGTTATCATCATTATCATCACCAACATCATTGATCATTTTCATTATCATTATCATCATCATTATTGTCTTCATAATCATACATCATTATTATCTTCATTCTCATCATCATCTCCATAAAATCATCATCATCATTCTCATCCCCATTAAGTTTTTACCATTATTTTCATCATCCTCATCATCATTGTTGTCTTCATAATCATTATCATCATCATTATTATCACCACCATAAACGATCATTTTCGTCATCAACATCATCACCACCATCGTCAATATTTTTCGTTATCATCATCATCACCACCATCGTCGTTCTCATCATCATCACCACCATCATTGATCGTTTTCATCATCACTATCATCATCATTGTTGTTTTTACTTTTTAAATTATAATAAATTTTAACTTTTCAAATTTCATAAATTATTATCATATTATAATTCACACCACAAATGCATTCAAAGCCGTAATATGTAAATATGTAAAGTTACACATGTCAAATTATAAAAAAATGTGGTTAACTTATGAAAGGTCAACAATATTATTGAAACATAGTTCCAAGTTCTCTAATTTCACATGTGTTTGTTTTCCTTCCATAAAAATCTCGCCGCATATGATCTCACAACTAATAATGATGCACTCGATGAGTTTGTGAGACACCGTGAAATGTAAAAGTCCTCATAGTGCATCAAATAAATTAAATTTATGCAAGCATTAATTATAAATATGTAGAAATAATTACAAAATTACAAAATCAAAATGTATAGTTCCAAGTTCTCTAATTTCACATGTGTTTATTTTTCTTCCATACAAAAGCTCATCGCATATGATCTCACAACTAATAATGATGCACTCGATGAGTTTGTGAGACATGGTATGAAATGTAAAAGTCGTCATATTGCATCAAATAAATTAAATTTATACAAATGTTAACTATAAATATGTACAAAAAATACGAAATTACAAAATCAAAATGTATATCACACGTAATTAATAAACCTCAGCCGAATTTTAAATGATTCACGTTTAAAAAATTGATCACCATATATCGCTGAACAAAATTACACAAAATTAAAACTAAAAATTAAAAATTATCAAAAACTAAATTATCATATTATAATCATTAGTGTCATTGTTATCAATTTTTATCATCATCAAATATCATTGTCATCGTCATTATAATCACCACCACCGTTGATCATTTTCATCATCATTATTGTCTTAATAATTACGAATCATTATCATTGTCATCATCATCATCATTTTCATCATATTCTCAATCAAATCATTATCATCAGTGTCATCATTATCATTTCCATCTAATTTTTTATTGTTATTTTCATTATGATCATCATCATCATCATTGTCATCGTAATTACTGTCATCATCTTTATCAACACCACCATCGTTGATCACTATCATTGTCTTTATCATCACCACTATTTTTGATCATCGTTGTCATCATTATCATCACCAACATCATTGATCATTTTCATTATCATTATCATCATCATTATTGTCTTCGTAATCATACATCATTGTTATCTTCATTCTCATCATCATCTCCATAAAATCACCATCATCATTCTCATCCCCATTAAGTTTTTTACCATTATTTTCATCATCGTCATCATCATTGTTGTCTTCGTAATCATTATCATCATCATTATTATCACCACCATCAATGATCATTTTCGTCGTCATCATCATCACCACCATCGTCAATATTTTTTGTTATCATCATCATCACCGCCATTGTCGATCATCATCATTCTCATCCTTATCACCACCATCATTGATCATTGTCATCATCATTATCATCATCATTGTTGTTTTTACTTTCTAAATTGTAATGAATTTTAATTTTTCAAATTTCATAAATTATCATCATACTATAATTCACAACACCAATGGATTCAAAGCCTTAATATTTAAATATGTAAAGTTGCGCATGTCAAATTATAAAAAAAATAACGTGGTTAACTTATGAAAGGTCAACAATATTATTGAAACATAGTTCCAAGTTCTCTAATTTCACATGTGTTTGTTTTCCTTCCATACAAAAGCTCGTCGCATATGATTGCACAACTAATAACGATGCATTGATGAGTTTGTGAGACACCATGAAATGTAAAAGTCCTCATAGTGCATCAAATAAATTAAATTTATGCAAACACTAATTATAAATATGTAGAAATAAATACGAAATTACAAAATCAAAATGTATAGTTCCAAGTTCTCTAATTTCACATGTGTTTATTTTTCTTCCATACAAAATCTCATCGCATATGATCTCACAAATAACAATGATGCTTGATGAGTTTGTGAGACATGGTATGAAATGTAAAAGTCATCATATTGCATCAAATAAATTAAATTTATACAAACGTTAACTATAAATATGTAGAAATAAATACGAAATTACAAAATCAAAATGTATATCACAAGTAATTAATAAACCTCAATGTATTTTAAATGATTCACGTTTAGAAAAATTGATCACCATATATCGCTGAACAAAATTATAGATACACACAACTATCAACATATTAGAAAAGACACATATTTAAGTATTCAAGGACGAGTGATCAATGTCGTTCCTAATGATGTTTGTTCACATTTCAACAGACGATCTTCCTCCTTCTTCCTAATAGAAACGTATGCACCGCATCCTTCATCTTAGAATAACTCTCATAAGAAAAATGAGGACATATGCGTAATCCATCAAGAGACTTCACTCTTGATATCACCGTGAATGTTAGCCCTTGTTGCTCCCTACTGCCTATGTCGATCGTTGCTCTGTTGAGAGTGAGTCCCTGTGACTTGTGAATTGTAAGAGCCCATGACATCTTCAAAGGCACTTGTCTGCGACACCCCCTCAATACTGGAGGCACTGGTACATATTTCGGGTGACTTAAATCCCATGGGATGCCGATGTAATTCTGAAACTCCACAACAACAAATATTGGCAGATCTGGAGGCTTCGTCCCAGGGTAATACACTATGTTCTTCACTTGTCCAAGAGATCCGTTAACTAAACCTGCCTCCACCCACAAATTGCACACCAACATAACATGTTGACCATTGCAAAGCAACACCTCACTCTCCAACTGGTCATCGTCGCTTTCTCCATATGTCACTCTTCTCACACGGGTTGCAACAACTCTCGCCACAGGCACATTCAATTTCTTGAGCATGATCCTATTATGAAACGTCACTTGTACATTCGTCGAAAACAAATGACTGGAAGAGTCAAACATCGAGATTTCCTCTGCACCAAAGCACGAATCTGTTCTGGACATCAACAACTCCCAATCTTCGATCATGGGATTCGCATTTCTCAAATTACATAGCAAGTTTCGAAACTTCACCTGATCCACACTGTCCCCTTCTTGACGAAAAATCGTGTCGAGAGTCACGACATGAGAAAAAGATCTCCATAACTTTTTTCCCTCTGTGTTTCCTGCATACATCGGTATATCCTTTACAGGTGGGAGTTGGGCAAGATCCCCGACTAAAATTACAGACCTACCTCCAAATATGACATTCTCGTGCGAAGGGAATGCTTCTCGCAAGCGAATATCAATTTTTTTCAACAATTTTGGACCCACGAAACTCATCTCATCAATAAGAATGTATCTATAATGTCTCATCTGCTCTTGAAATACAGCCAGTGTCTGTCTAGCCAAACATCTCATGTCACGTAATGGAATTTTCAGTGACGAATGCACCGTTGTAGCACGAATGTTGAAAGCAGAAACTCCTGTCGGTGCCAAAAGAAGAAGAGGATTCTTACCTGTCACGACACTGTTTGCCAAGACATTCTTAATGCAATTAATCAAAAAAGATTTCCCCGTCCCGGAAGTACCTTGTATTATCATTCTGAGTGGAGCTTCCTCGGGGCCCTTTCTAGAATGTTTGACTATAGTTTCTAGAGCAATACGTTGTTTTCTTGACAACATGTCCACACCCGATACCGAATTATCTGAAGAATCAACCACATTTTGCATGGATTTGTTCATTTCTATAAAACATGTTGGCGTTTCTGTACGTCCTCGTCCTCCTCTCGTATCCCAAACACGGTTCAAATCAAAATCTGTCTTCCAAGCATATGAAGATCACTCAAATGCACCTGATTGGGAGGAACAATGCCAGAAAACAACTCCCACTCATCCATTCCATCCACGCCCACAAAACTTTGCATCTCATCATCATCAGTTTCTTCTATGTCTTCTTCATCCATTGCATCCTTCCTGGTCAACATGCCATACACGATACATATTCTTAATTCTCTCCCAATTTTCTAAAATTTCATCTCTAGTACGACCTATGTCCCTGTGTATATCACGAAATGGCTTATACAACAACAATTCACTCCAACAAAAGTTCTCGTGATCCTATGATCCACTTTCAGGAATAGAGAAATACCACGGCCACATGGGTGTGATAGCAGGTGTATCCCTCGACTTCCATTTGTCTTTCTTTCTCTTCGCATTAAACGACCACGATCTCGCAGCATCAATCAACGAGATGGATTCCAATTGTACTGGTCGATCTTTATATGCATCAATGAAACATGATCCACTTTCATTATCGTCCGATGTCACAATCACCTTGTAGAAAACCTTCCTATTAACATTCAGAGTCATAAAGGCACAACTGCATGAACCAACGACAACTTCAATAGCATGTGACATGTCTCTTGCGCCCCAATATCACGTTCCACAATTGTTTCTGTCAAAATCCTCTGATATATACATAGTGCAGACTCTTCCCCCTCCACATCATCTGATATCCTCATCAACATATCATGAAAGCTCTCTGACCTCTTCTCTTGCCTTTGAAGCATATTTTGCTATATACTTTAACATCGTGTGTCTAGAAACAACAGGCTGACAATCTATATTACCCCGCCATATGGCCAACATGTCGAGTTGTGAAGGTTCAATCTCGCATCATTGTGGGAAGGTTCAAATCTCTTCCGACCATCTGCATCAACAAACAAATCCGAATCATCCCGAGAGGTCCCACGGAACATTATAACGAAAAACCATGGACGATCCCTTCTTTCTCAAACAAGACATCTCGCTACATTTAGTGTGCCTTTGCACATGGTTGACAAGTTCTTCATAGTCATAAAGTGGGTCACGCTCTAATATCTGCGAAGGCTTCATCGAGCAAGGATCTTCGTCTCTAGACCGACCGAGCATGACATTTATTTGATGGCTGTCACGGGGATTCCACGAAGTGACGTATCTATCAAAAAATGATCTCACAGCCATTACCTGATTCTCATCTTCCCAATCCAATGTTTCCATGCATGGGCTACCAGGAACCCACATGAATCCATGGACATGTGTAGATCCTTGATGTTGCCACTCAAACTTACAAATACCATGCCAAAAAAAATGCGGTTTACAAAACCATTCGTTCACAATATTGAAAATGGATCAGATCACTGCAAAAATTTAAATAAATTTCAATCGAACAGACAACTACAAACCTGTACCAATAATCCTTTACACCAATTAGTTTTTGTATCACCTCTTCACGAAATATCTCAAATATTTTGTGCATGTATGTCGTGACGATATGAGGATAATCTATCACATTCTCAATCCACCACCTATACGCCCTCAAAGAATTTGAAGGAGGTTCCCCTAGCATCAACTGGTGTAAATCAAACCACTTTGTGTCTGCTGCGGTAAGTGTAAAAAAAAAAGATTCGGGCTACCCAACTGAACAATCATATCTGCATCAGCTCACTACGACATGAGTACCAGTAAGACCTAGTCCCATGAAGTTTTGTTCCAAAATGCATCACCTGTTCTGCCAACTTATCATCATTCACATTATTAATGTGACGACGCAAGTCTTCAATAGACATGGGAACATTGTCCTCCAAATTTCTCTTGACAAAAACAGAAGCTGTGGCTTGACTGTGGTGCCACATTTGTCTATTATATGCACAATATCTAAATCTCGGGTGCCTTCCAAACCTATTGTCATGATACCTTATCAAATGCTTCACATAATCATGAAATTATACTATTCTAATCCTCGGCTGCAACCATTCAGCATCTCCCATAGGAAAGAGGGTTGGAAATGCCATGGAAAACATGCCCTCCATGTTGTATTCATTTATTGGAGAAGACCCAATCGGTGGCCAATCAACAACATCGACCGACCTCAAATCCGTATTTTCAACAAACAATCTGACTTCCTCCATCTCCCTTTGTGGATTAGGAAGCCTTAAAGCAAACGATGATGGATGATTATGTACATGTTCTTCTTCGACACTCACTATATCCGTTGTTCCTTCTCTCTTTACGTGCTCATCTTGTATCTCATATTCCACCCGACGAATTCTTTCTGATACATCTCCCTCTACTTCGGGAGATCTTCTAATGCTGCGTAGTCTATCTCCACATCTTTGTAATACCTATCATTACGAATTTTGTAATGCAAAGAATTCAATACACACGAGTGACTAACAATACATTCATACTCCCTCTATCCAGCATTTTGTCTTTTCACAATAAGAATATCCACATCCTCTATTCGACGAGGAAGCAGTCTAGCAATAGAAGATACATCTTGGGGAAAGCAAATAGTGTGTCCACTATATTTGTACTGGCCACCACGTGCATGAGTTACATGCAATATGGGATTCACCTGCGCTATCAACATTTCTTCCACCTGCGTCAGTACACGCAACACTTCTGGTTGATCCCCGGGATCCATATTGTTCCACTTTGAATATCGATGACCACCTCGTTCACACTTGCATCTCTTGCAAATAGGTCCTTCCACTGAAAGTGTCACAACTATACCAGGATATGACTCTTTGCATATACCACACATCTGAATAACTTCCAGCGCATCAATCCTTTTCAAAAATTCACGACGAGACTTGAGCATCCTATTCAATTGTACACCATAACGTGATGAGTAAAATTGTGTGTAACTTTGATTCGGGCAATTATTCACACCACTTATCGTAGGTATGTTTCGATGTCAAATGTCCTGTTCTGACTCAATATCACGCTCACCATCCCTGGGATAGTGGATGTTGTTGTTCCCTACTGAATCTATTGCATGAAACTCCATATTCTCCCTGTTCACAGACCTCTTGCCCTCACCGTCTACATTTGCAAAAGAATCCATATAATTCATTTTCTCGGGTAAATTCTGATCGCAAGCATTCATGTTATTCTCCAAATGCTCACGTACATCACTTTGGATCCCAACATGCAATTCACATGAACTTGATGCTCTCGGACATGTTCTATCCATTCCATTTCACATAAGACTTCTGGATAATATATCTCCTTGACAACCTACACACAAATATACCGAGTCATAAAGACCTAATAAATGAAAAATGCACCATCTCTGACATTGCATCTTATTTTAATGCATAAATTTTAAAAAATATATCACAAATAAAATTTCACCTGCACTTCGATTCATGACTGAGTTGTTTTGTTTTTTCTGCAATATTTCATCCAACATCGGATGAGGAATATCAGATATTCCAATAGAAATATCCTGCAATGAACCTCTCCCATAGCTACTTCCACTCGTTGCTACATTTATGTATAACAATAGCAATTTGTGAGACATTTTTAGAAAATTTTGAAAATTCACATATACATAACATTCAAAGACATTTTGGTTAACAAAAATCGACCAACTCCAATAGATCATAAATTCAAAACTATTGCAGGAATCTATAAATTGGAGAATAAAAATGCACCATCCCTGACATCATAACTTATTTTGATGTATACATTTAAAAAGTATCTCACAAAGAAAATTTCACATGCAGTTTGGTTCACGATCAAATTTTTGTGTTGCTGCCGTGAGATTTCATTCAACATCGGATCAGGAATATCAGATATTCCAACAAAAATATCTTGCAACGACCCTCTACCATATCTACTCCCGCTCATTCCTATATCTATGTATAGCAATTTCACCTTGTGATATATTTTATAAAATTTCAAAAAAATTAGATATACATAACATGTAAAGAGATATTGGTTAATAAGAATCCAACCAACTGCAACAAATCATATTTTTAAAAACTTTGACAAGGAATCTATCAACTGGAGAATAGAAACACACCATCTCTGACTTCTCATATTATTTTAATGCATAATTTTTTAAAAATATATCACAAATAAAATTTCACCTGCACATCTATTCACGACTAAGTTGTTGCATTGCTGATGTGACATTTCATTTAACATCGGATGAGGAATATCAGATATTCCAACAGAAATATCCTGTAATGACCCTCTCCCATAGTGTAATGCCCAGTTGGGCATCGGATTCTTTTTTCTACCTGCGTCCTTCCAACCACCCAACCTGTAAATTTTTTTAGATTGTCACATGTCTGTCCTTGCGTGAGGAGTCATTTTCTTCACCATAATCTTATTTTGGATTCTCCTTCAATGCGTACATGTGGGTGTTGGGTGTGTTTTCTTGGTCTACGCGTGGAGTGGTTGAGAGACGTTTTCTTCCTATTGCGTGGGCTGAGAGGCCTTTGAAATCCTTACCTGCTAAGGTGTTTTCCTTCCTGGCTCCTCCAGGACACCTTCCTTCCTCCCTGCTGGCCACGTGGGTTCTCAAAATCATGCTGCTCAGGTAGTATCAGTGGAGTGTAGAACTGAACATCTCCTGGGAGTGCCGTGAGGAAGTATTTGGCTGTATGCAGCAGCTACAGGGTCGAGAGGTAAACTTATCTCAGAAAATCAGTGGCCTCCGGAGAGAGTAAGTGTGACAGCTCTGCGTAGGCGAGCCAGGAGTCGTGGGTTGATCCTAGTATTTCGGTTGCACGCGACCATAGTCATGATCTCTTTGTTGCAAAATCGCAGCGGTGTAATAGAAAGAACGAGATAAAGTTTTGGTTGAGCTGTCTTGCCTTTCATTATGGAAAGTCACTTTTGTCCAGGGTGGTGAATTTAACATGGAAGAAGCTCAACCAAATCTTGAGGCAAGTTTTCAAGTGAGGTGAGCTTTCGTGCACCACTATTTCTAATACTCGATCGGAAATTTTTCAGCGCCTAGCCATGGGTTAGATATGGTGGTTATAGATGAAGCCACAAGATGGTGAAGTAGCGTATTACCTCCTCTTCCTGGGGCGCTGTGAGGTGTGTTCTTGTCGGGGTTCCACAGAGAGCCCCGCCACAGTGTTCCTGCATCACAGCAGCACGTAATAAGAAGAAGAAGCCTCTTTCTTTGATCCAGTAGTCTCTCTCTTTGATCAGCATCCTCTTTATTTCATTCGGAATTTCTTATTGATCAGATCAGGAAACAGGCATATATCACAGGTCATACTGTGCCCAAGGACAATTTAGATGTATTGGACAAGCTTTTTGCTACTCATCATGATCTTGCACAGGGAGATCTGGGACGCATGTATCTTGATTTGTATGTACGCAAAGACAAGTACCCAGGGTGTGCACTTTTTGCAATCAAAGGTGGTAGGCGTTTGTCTGAAACAGAGTATCAACTCCCTGTAGTTGCATTGGTTTGCAATTTCCCTCTTCCAGCAAGATCATCTCAGGCATTGCTAAATCATTGGGAAGTAGAAACACTATTTCATGAGTTCGGCCATGCTATACACTCTCTTCTTTCACGCACGGATTATCAACATTTCTCCCGGACAAGGACTGTACTTGAATTTGCAGAGACACCAGCGAACCTCTTTGAGTACTTTGCTTGGGATCATAGGGTGCTAAAACAATTTGCAAAACATTACTCAACAGGGGATGTGATACCAGAGGAGTTGGTCTTATCTATGAACAAAGAAAGAAAAATGTTTGCAGCAACAGACTTGCAGCGCCAGGTTATTATAGTTACTGTATGTAAAATGCTTTCTTTGCGTTTGTGGTAGAAAGTTTGTCGTGAAGATCCTCTTTCTTTGGAAACAGGTTCAATTCTTAGAAATGATTTTATAAAATATTGTGGTGCCAAGGATCCTTCAATACTGTTGAGTGACTGTTTGGGGGAGAGAGTTCTAAAATCATGTCCTAGTGGTGGTGTGATGCCTAATAAAGATGATCTCCTTTAGGAATTAAATCTCTGACATATTTTGATTGGTTGTTCTTAGTCAAGCTTTATGACAGAATGGTGATAAATTCTGAGATTGAAGTGAGCATCTTCAACGAGTCACTAAGTTGGCAGGCATAAAGTTTCCTGTTGGAATTATCACACCTTACAAGCTTTAGCTTCTAATGTTTCCACCGAGAGTTTGATGTTGTCCCCAAATCTGATGAAGGAAAAGGTTTATGTATCAATACGGTAGATGCCTTTCAGAGCCAGGAGCGATGTAATCATTATGTCTTGAGTTCGAGCTTCAAACCATGGTTGGTGTTTAGCTTTCTAGCGCAAGTGCTCTCAGACTGAGTGGTAAGTAGTTCAACTCTCACCCCCAAAGCAGCTGCTTTGAAGCAATCTAGTGTTTGGATCGCCACCTATTGCATTCTTCTAGTCGTGCCTTCAAAAGGAAATCTTGGTGTGGTATATTACAAGAAAAGACCTAGTAAAGTAGAGGATAAAGCGGAGGGCGTGTGGCTGTAGCAGTCCCTACCGGATGTACACGACTGGTGGATGCATTAAAACAGCAAGATAGACTAACCATATACATAATATGCTAGTATCTAATAAACCTCTTGAAATGAAACTTTTTCTTTCTAGAAATTGGTTTAAATCTGTGATTTTGTGGATTTGTGTTCAGTATATGGTTAACAGTTTGTTACTTCTGGATTTGCCTCTGTTGGATGTTCTTGTTGACGTAATCAAACCCATTATATATATAAAACAACAAAGGTTCTGTATAAGTGTATACTTTGATTGATCATTGAATCATATATATATATATATATATATATATATATATATATATATAATTTTAAAGTTACTTCCTTCTGCAAAAATGTCGTTGTTTCTTTTGTGAACCTGGGTATGTAATCACCCCTAGAACGTTGCAGCTTTGACTAGTATTGGATTCCTATTATGTTATTGCCCTGGAGGAAAATATACAGTTAAATTATTATTATTATTTTTATGATAAGCGTGATTATGCACTTCATGTATTGTGCAAATTATTAGGGCATTTGGGAATTAGAAGTTCAATATATATGCTTGTTAAGAAGGAAGTTTTGGGCCGAAAATATGTCCTGGGTTGATAGAAGGGCATAAATTATTGATAGAACCCCATTTGATTCTACTCTTTCTATGAGTAAAATTTGATAAAATTAATGACCTTTATGGTGTTAAGATATGGTATGTTGATGATTCCTTGTGTGATCGATTTAATGATGTATAGACATAATGCCTTGATGGAGTAAGGTAATATCTTTCACGGTTCGTGAAAGTTAAGGCTTTCATCAACTGCTTAAGGTAACATGAAGTCCCTTAATTTAGTCAAATTTATTTTGTACTTCCTTCTTGATGAGTGACCATTCATTACAAATTTAGAATGATTGTGATGGAAGGTCGTGAATATATTTTGTTGTCTAAAAAGGGAAAAGAAGCTATGGAATAGTTTGTTTATGTATCGAACGTAATAATTGTAGTTACATCGTTATAGAAGTTCATTATTGGAGGATATCTATCTTCAATGGTATATTATGTGATTAATCACTGCATAGGTTACCATAAACTTAGTGATGTGATGTAAATTAAGGAGAGTTGAGAGACCTTTTTCTTTGTATACATCGTTTATGTTATTAGAAAGTGAGTTGACGTCGGAAAAAATTTCAACCAAGTCTAGATTCATGGCTATGTTCCTCTAGAACGGGAGGGTTATAAATCTAAAGTATTATGGAAATTGCAAGGATGTGTTTAGAATGCTAGAATTCCTACTCAACTTGGGTATTAGTGAGGCTTGTCACTATGCCAGCCCCGGTTATGTTCGGAGAGGTAGGTGTTAGACAATGCCTATTAGGACATTCTTATCGTCATTTCCACTCATCCTTATTAGCTATGAAGTAACTTATTACCTAAGATATAATGGTTGTGGGTTTGAATATAAGATTTTCATCCTTTAAACCTTTTTATTACATGATGGAACTTTTGGTTCTTACCCTCGTTGTTCGTTTCTAGCCTATTAGGCCTATGGCCCTACGGAACGATTCTAAAACTATATTCTTTTGGCAACTAAGATCGGGTCTAGTTTTTATCTTTTGACTTCACCTTGAGAATGATGGATTGATGGGTTACACTTTAGATTTCAATCACGTAATCTATGGGATTACATGATTGAAATCCTAATACTCTCAACTCTTGTGTCTAATCATTTAAATTCCATAGTCTTGCGTATTTGGTTGTCAAACTTTTGTAGTTTTCGAGGTATTTTTCATAACTAAAACTTATGGATTTCTTCTTAGTTGATATGTTGAAAATTATATCTTGTTCCAAAAGGTTGTTAGAGGTTAGAACTTTGATCCATTTCTTGAAATAGAATGCTCCTTTCATGGTTTTATTAGCTAGTAGCTTATTGTTGCTATGTATAGTCTTATCTTGCTAAGTTCTCGCGAACCGACTCAAAGTTATTAATTGTTTGCAGATGGCTTACGTGGTTAGATGATGGAAAGACTTGTAGATTATTGCATCAATCTTGGTTATGATGTTCCTTTGTATGAATGAGTATTATGTTATTAAAAAAATTGGAAAAAAAAGGCCTTTGGACTTTTTAGAATGAGGGTCGGTGCCTTAGTAAATGTATTGTAGAGTATCGTTGTAGAATGTTGAAACTTTGATTTGTTTGGTTATCACGTGAAAGATGAAATTTGTTTACCGCTTGGTTTTGGGATATCCTAGTGTATTCTAAATCCTTAGAATAGTAGCGTGGCACGTTCCATGTTTTACACTCTTGTTCCCTAGTCATGGATTAATAGAGATGGTAGGTCCCTTTGGTTTGTGCATCATGTTGGAATGAATTGATATAACCTTGTTTTGTTTTCGCAAACAAGTACTGTTAAACTTTTCTCTTGAGTTAAAATGTTGAGTTGTAAATCCTTCTAAGGCGTAGTAGCAACGAGTTTGTAAGTACTATGAAGTGAGCTGGATAGTCCTTATTAAAGTTAAACTAATAAACATTATCCTTTTATGGTGAAACCTTAAATGATCTCATGGTGAAATCAATGGTTAGATTTTAGAAGATGATAGGGTTTAATAAGTAGGAGGGAAATTGATTAATAAAACCATAAATATTTCTATATCATTTGAAATGTTCTCCTTTGTCAAACATAATTAAGTAAAGTCTAGATGGAACATTTAACCAATCTTGATAAACTCTTAACCTCAATGAAAGACTGATAGTAAACAATGTGACCCTGAAGCTAAATTTTGTTGTCCTGTTCTATTAACCCTTGCCTTGATTCATGGTGATATTTCTTAAGAAAGGTCAAAATTTGATCCTTAAACAAGAAGGTCGTTGTTATGAACCCTAAGCGGTACTTTCCACTCAATCGGAGCTTATGCCTTCATCCATGCAGTAGAAGTGTGGAACATGTGTTAGTGGCTTGAGTAAGTTTAATTAACCTTGTAAGAAATGGAAAATGTTCTAAAATCAAATGAATAAAAAGCCTTGGACATAAAATTGTTGATCCTAGTTTAGGAAGCTTGGCCTTAAGCTATTTAGTCAATAGTTGAAAAGAAAGAAGTTCTCCCTTGTGAAAAGAATTGTGTGAATCATTACATGAAGTTTTATAAGAACTTAAGATAAGAATTAAGAGACATTTTAGCAAACAAGAAAATTTAACAAGAATTTCCTCATGGGATGCCCTAAATGTAAGTGTGTCATGTGGTTGGATTTCCATGTTGTCTCGGTCAAAAGAAAAAAAGTGTATGTATTGTCCTTGATAGGTGTGAACATTTCCGTGCTGACTTTGTGGCCTTCCCCATAACAAGTGGTTCCTAGTGTTGGTTGTAACCTTGTGACGACATGTTGTGTCGTGTTATGTGCCAAAGAAAGTCAAAAAAAAAAATTCTGTCTTTTTCCCCGTTGTCGTTGTGTGTGATTTTTGGTTTTACACTTTGGTATCGGAGCGTAGGTTCATGCTCTCGAACCTATGGGCCGAATTGGTGTTGTATGGTGATGTTACATGATGGTGGTGGTGTTACATGATGATCTTTGCAGGATGATGATGATGTTGCATGATGGTGGTAGATATTGGAAGAGTAATGTGCTTTAAACGTGATGTGATTATTGTCGTAATTGTGATATTGTGAACGCACGTGACGTGTATGTCACTTTGTGCGTGTTTGTGATCATGTTGATATGTTGGGGATGGGAGTATTCTCTCTCCTTCTTATGGATTCTATGAAGAGTTCACGTGTGAATTGTTGTTTGTGATGTGTGAAAAGAATTATAATGTGGATGACATAGTGTTGGAATATTGTGACATATTGTGATATGTAGGTGTATCAATGTGTTGTATGACTAGATTGATGTTAAAAGAGATGAGTTGTATCATGATGTTTTTACCATGTTTTGAAGAAATGTGTGTACCACCTTGTTATGTAGCAATGAATGTTATGTTGAGATGTACTATGTTCATCATATGTATGACTGTGCAAATGTGTAATGCTTCATGTTGTGATTTGGGGTCATACGGTGAGTGTATGAACCCTATCGTATGGTGATTGCGCTTTGGGTGTAGAATGTGGTAAAGTGATGTATTACGCCCTGTGGATGTATGATTGTGATCTACCCTGTATACATACCATACGTGAGACGTTATGGTAGTTATGTGTGTGCCACCGTTATGTTAGTGATGTTGTTGTATGTTATGTTGTGAACCTTACGCTAACCGATCCTGAGGGAAATCGGTAGAAGTGTATGTTGAGAGTGAGGAATGGTGTACCATGGGTCAATAACTCGAGTCAAAACTTGGTTTAGTAGATAACATGTGATTCTTTCCTCTCTCCCTATGTGGTTGTATGTATGCAACCTTAGTGTATCTATGACTATGTTTAGCCTTGTCGAAGTGGTGGCGGGATGATTCAGATGGAGGTGATGATAGTTGTATTATTGATATGTATTTTACGAGCTGAGGCTCGATGTTCCGAGTGCTAGCAACTTGTTGAGTACCCCTTTGGTGGCTAGATAAGGCCACACAGTTATCGTAATGTGACATCATTATAAGTTGATTTTATTCGTAATTGATTTTTTTCTTTATTTTGTAAGGACCAACAACTTTTCTTGATTGCCATGCTTTACAATTTTGGGCATTTCCTTGGTTTGTGGCACTAACATGGGGATTTTGATACTAACTATGGCCATTTGGTCATTTATTTTTCTTGATTTTGGGTCTTCTTTTAAATTTGGAATTTTTACCGCCTTGCCCAAGGCTTGTACTTTGCCACTTGGCACTTTGGATTGGATTGTTGTGCTGGTTCTATTGTCATGATGTGTGGAATAGGGTCATAGGATGCACCATGGATTGGTTGGACCTATGGACCCGCTTCGTTGTATGGGGGTACGCCCCAAGGAGTACATATAACTAGCGGGTTGTTGAACCACGCGTTATTATGTCACTTGGGTTAGGAGTGTTCGAACTCTATGTGTCTTGGACCATAGGGTCAACCGGCCTCCTTGAGGGAGGCATAAGAGTTTGAGGGAGGCATAAGAGACTTGAGGGAGGCATAAGAGTTTGAGGGAGGCATAAGAGACTTGAGGGAGGCATAAGAGACTTGAGGGAGGCATAAGAGTTTGAGGGAGGCATAAGAGACTTGAGGGAGGCATAAGAGTTTGAGGGAGGCATATGATATTTGTGTGTATGGTTGATGTTTTGGGATATATGTTGAGTTATTGTGATGTTTTGGTAGTGGTCTTTTGATGTATGTGTTACTCATGTCAGATGGATAGGTGTTGTGGTATTGTGGTTAGGTCATTGATCCCCTTGTGGACACTATGTACCTGTAGTATGGTTTGGTGATATGTGAGTTTTTCATTGATGCAAATTGAGGAAATGTCTGGTGGATTGTAGTACTCTTTTGTTCGAGTATTTTGTATGTCAGTCATTGATGTGTGACGAGTACTATGTTATGTGGACTGTGCTAATTCCATTCCGTATTTGAGTAACCTTTTTGTGGTGTAATACAATCTTGAAGTATATACTTGTGTACTTGTGAATCCGTAGGGTCTTGTGAACCTGGTAGGGTGTTGTGTTAGCAGCTCATGTTGGGCACCCATAATAAGGAATAAATCAAAACTCTTCAATGATGAAATTTTAAAAGAAATTAAACTAAGAATAATGATAATGGAAAGAGGCTAATGAAATGATGAACAAGAAAGAACTGCCAATCTTCACAGAACATTGAAAGTTAAAATTTCTACCAAATGTTCCTAAGGCTACCCTGTGGCCATACTTTAATCAACTAATTTTTTTTAAACCATAGAGTGTACTTTCTCCTATGCCTGTTCTTGGTCGCAAACCCTTTCTTTTTTCGTTGTGTTATGTCACATCGAGGACGATGCTTTCTTAAGGGGAGGAGAATGTAATGCCCAGCTGGGCATCGGATTCTTTTTTCTACCTGCCTCCTTCCAACCACCCAACCTGAAATTTTTTTAGACTGTCACGTCTGTCCTTGCGTGAGGAGTAGGTGGAGTCATTTTCTTCACCATAATCTCTTTTTGGATTCTCCTTCAATGCGTACCAGTGGGTGTTGGGCACGTTTTCTTGGTCTGCGCGTGGAGTGGTTGAGAGACGTGTTCTTCCTGTTGCGTGGGCCGAGAGGCCTTTGAAATCCTTCCTGCCAAGGTGTTTTCCTTCTGGCTCCTCCTGGATGCCTTCCTTCCTCCTCCCTTGGCCGCGTGGGTTCTCAAAATCGTGCCGCATGGCAAGATGCTCGGTGGAGCGTAGAACCGAACATCTCTAGGAGTGCCGTGAGGAAGTATTTGGCGTATGCAGGTAGCTACGAGGTCGAGAGGTAAACTTATCTAGAAAATTAGTGGCCTCGGGAGAGAGTAAGTGCGACAGGCTTTGCAGGTGAGCCCAGGAGCCGTGGGCATTGATCCTGCTTGCATTTACAGTTGTGCACGCGACCACGGTTGTGATCTCACTGTTGCAAAATCTTGCAGCTGTAATAGAAGAACGAGATAAAGTTTTGGTTGAGCTGTCTTGCCTTTCATTTTGGAAAGTCACTTCTGTCCAAGTGGTGAATTTAACATGGAAGAAGCTCGACCAAATCTTGAGGCAAGTTTTGCAAGTGAGGTGAGATTTTTGCACCACCTTGTTTCTATATCGACCGGAAGTTTTCAGCACCTAGCCATGGGTTAGATATGGTGGTTATAGATGAAGCCACAAGCTGGTGAAGTAGCGTATTACCTCCTCTTCCTGGGGCGCTGTGAGGTGTGTTCTTGTCGGGAGTTCCACAGCAGAGCCCCCGCCACAGGTGTTTCACCAGGCATCAGGCATGTAATAATAAGAAGAAGAAGCCTCTTTCTTTGATCCAAGCAGTCTCTCTCTTTGATCAGCATCCTCTTTATTTCATTCGGAATTTCTTATTGGCAGGCATATATCACAGTCATACTATGCCCAAGGCCAATTTAGATGTATTGGACAAGCTTTTTGCTACTCGTCATGATCTTGCACGGGGAGATCGGGATGCATGTATCTTGATTTGTATGTACGCAAAGACAAGTACCTGGGTGTGCACTTTTGCAATCAAAGGTGGTAGGTGTTTGTCAAACAGAGTATCAACTCCTATAGTTGCATTGGTTTGCAATTTCCCTCTTCAAGCAAGATCATCTCAGGCATTGCTAAATCATTGGGAAGTAGAAACACTATTTCATGAGTTCGGCCATGCTATACACTCTCTTCTTGCACGCACGGATTATCAACATTTCTCTGGGACAAGGACTGTACTTGACTTTGCAAAGACACCAGAGAACCTATTTGAGTACTTTGCTTGGGATGATAGGGTGCTAAAAAAATTTGCAAAACATTACTCAACAGGGGATGTGATACCAGAGGAATTGGTCTTATCTTTGACCAAAGAAAGAAAAATGTTTGCAGCAACAGACTTGCAGCGTCAAGATATTATAGTTACCTGTACGTAAAATGCTTTGCTGCCAGTTTGTGGCAGAAAGTTTGTCGTGAAGATCCTCTTTCTTTGGAAATAGGTTCAATTCTTAGAAATGATTTTATAAAATATTGTGGTGCCAAGGATCCTTCAATACTGTTGAGGGACTGTTTGGGGGAGAGAGTTCTAAAATCATGTCCTAGTGGTGGTGTAATGCCTAATAAAGATGATCTCCTTTAGGAATTAAATCTCCGACATATTTTGATTGGTTGTTCTTAGTCAAGCTTTATGATGACGAGAATGGTGATAAATTCTGAGATTGAAGTGAGCATCTTCAACGAGTCACTAAGTTGGCGAGGCATAAAGTTTCCTGTTGGAATTATCACACCTTACAAGCTTCAGCTGTAATGTTTACACCGAGAGTTTGATGTTGTCCCCAAATCTGATGAAGGAAAAGGTTTATGTATCAATACGGTAGATGCCTTTCAGAGCTAGGAGTGATGTAATCATTATGTCTTGTGTTCGAGCTTCAAACCATGGTTGGTGTTTAGCTTTCTAGCACAAGTGCTCTCGGAATGAGTGGTAAGTAGTTCGACTCTCACCCCCAAAGCAGCTACTTTGAAGCAATCTAGTGTTTGGACAGCCACCTATTGCATTCTTCTAGTCGTGCCTTCAAAAGGGAATCCTGGTGTGGTATATTGCAAGAAAAGACCAGTGAAGCAGAGGATAAAGCGGAGGGCGTGTGGCTGTAGCAGTCCCTGCTGGATGTACACGACTGGTGGATGCGTTAAAATAGGCAAGATAGACTAACCATATACATAATATGCTAGTATCTAATAAACCTCTTGAAATGAAACTTTTTCTTTCTAGAAATTGGTTTAAATCTATGATTTTGTGGATTTGTGTTCAGTATATGGTTAATAGTTTGTTACTTTTGGATTTGCCTGTGTTGGTTGTTCTTGTTGACGTGACCAAACCCATTTATATATAAAACAAACAAAGGTTCTCAGTGTATGCTTCGATTGATCATATGAAAAATATATATATATATATATATATATATATAAATTTTATTTACTTCTTCGCAAAATTTTGCTATTTCTTTTGTGAACACAGGTATGTAATCACCCCTAGAACGTTGCGACTTTGACTAGTATTGGGTTCCTATTATGTTATTGTCCTGGAGGAAAATATACAGTTAAATTATTATTATTATTTTTATGATAAGCGTGATTATGCACTTCGTGTATTGTGCAAATTATTAGGGCATTTGGAAATTAGAAGTTCAATATATATGCTTGTTAAGAAGGAAGTTTTGGACCGAAAAATATGTCCGGGTTGATAGAAGGGCATAAATTATTGATAGAACCCCATTTGATTCTACTCTTTCTATGAGTAAAATTTGATAAAATTAATGACCTTTATGGTGTTAAGATATGGTATGTTGATGATTCCTTGTGTGATCGATTTAATTATGTATAGACATAATGCCTTGATGGAGTAAGGTAATATCTTTCACGGTTCGTGAAAGTTAAGGTTTTCATCAATCGCTTTAAGGTAACATGAAGTCCTTAATTTAGTCAAACTTTATTTTGTACTTCCTTCTTGATGAGTGACCTTTCATTACAAATTTAGAATGATTGTGATGGAAGGTCGTGAATATATTTTGTTGTCTAAAAAGGGAAAAGAAGCTATGGAATAGTTTGTTTATGTATCGAACGTAATAATTGTAATTACATCGTTATAGAAGTTCATTATTGGAGGATATCTATCTTCAATGGTATATTATGTGTTTAATCTTTGCATAGGTTACCATAAAATTAGTGATGAGATGTAAATTAAGGAGATTTGAGAGACCTTTTTCTTTGTATACATTGTTTATGATATTAGAAAGTGAGTGACGTCGGAAAATTTCAACCAAGTCTAGATTCATGGCTATGTTCCTCTAAAGCGGGAGGGTTATAAATCTAAAGTATTATGGAAATTGCAAGGATGTGTTTAGAATGCTAGATTGCCTACTCAACTTGGGTATTAATGAGGCTTGTCACTATTCCAGCCCTGGTTATGTTCAGTAGGTAGGCTGTTAGACAATGCCTATTCCGGACATTCTTATCGTCATTTCCACTCATCCTTATTAGCTATGAAGTCACTTATTACCTAAGATATAATGGTTGTGGGTTTGAATATAAGATTTTCATCCTTTAAACCTTTTTGGTTACATGATGGAACTTTGTTCTTTACCCTCGTTGTTCGTTTCTAGCCTATTAGGCCTATGGCCCTACGGAACGATTCCAAAACTATATTCTTTTTGGCAACTAAGATCGGGTCTGTTTTTTTATCTTTTGACTTCACCTTGAGAATGTGGATTGATGGGTTACACTTTAGATTTCAATCACGTAATCTACGGGATTACATGATTGAAATCCTAATACTCTCAACTCTTGTGTCTAATCATTTAAATTTCATAGTCTTGCGTATTTGGTTGTCAAACTTTTGTAGTTTTCGAGGTATTTTTCATAACTAAAATTTATGGATTTCTTCTTAGTTGATATGTTGAAAATTATATCTTGTTTCAAAAGGTTGTTAGAGGTTAGAACTTTGATCCATTTCTTGAAATAGAATGTTTCCTTTCATGGTTTTGTTAGCTAGTAGCTTATTGTTGCTATGTATAGTCTTATCTTGCTCAGTTCTGAACCGACTCAAAGTTATTAATTGTTGCAGATGGCTTACGTGGTTAGATGATGGAAAGACTTGTAGATTATTGCATCAATCTTGGTTATGATGTTCCTTTGTACGGAATGAGTATTATGTTATAAAAAAAATTTGGAAAAAAAAGGCCTTTGGACTTTTTAGAAGGAGGGTCGGTGCCTTAGTAAATGTATTGTAGAGTATATTGTTGTAAGAATGTTGAAACTTTGATTTGTTTGGTTATCACGTGAAAGATGAAATTTGTTTACCGCTTGGTTTTGGGATATCCTAGTGTATTCTAAATCCTTAGAATAGTAGCGTGGCACATTCCATGTTATTACACTCTTGTTCCCTAGTCATGGATTAATAGAGATGGTAGGTCCCTTTGGTTTGTGCATCATGTTGGAATGAATTGATATAACCTTGTTTTGTTTTCGCAAACGAGTCTTGTTAAACTTTTGCTCTTGAGTTAAAATGTTGAGTTGTAAATCCTTCTAAGGCATACTAGCAACGAGTTTGTAAGTACTATGAAGTGAGTGGATAGTCCTTATTAAAGTTAAACTAATAAACATTATCCTTTTATGGTGAAACCTTAAATGATCTCATGGTGAAATCAATGGTTAGATTTTAGAAGATGATAGGGTTTAATAAGTAGGAGGGAAATTGATTAATAAAACCATAAATATTTCTATATCATTTGAAATGTTCTCCTTTGTTCAAACATAATTAAGTAAAGTCTAGATGGAACATTTAACCAATCTTGATAAACTCTTAACCTCAATGAAAGACCGATAGTAAACAATGTGACCCGAAGCTAAATCGTTGTCTTGTTCTATTAACCCTTGCCTTGATTCATGGTGATATTTCTTAAGCAAGGTCAAAATTTGATTCTTAAACAAGAAGGTCATTGTTATGAACCCTAAGCGGTACTTTCCACTCAATCGGAGCTTATGCCTTCATCCGTGCAATAGAAGTGTGGAACATGTGTTAGTGGCTTGAGTAAGTTTAATTAACCTTGTAAGAAATGGAAAATGTTCTAAAATCAAATGAATAAAAGCCTTGGACATAAAATTGTTGATCCTAGTTTAGGAAGCTTGGCCTTAAGCTATTTAGTCAATAGTTGAAAAGAAAGAAGTTCTCCTTGTGAAAAGAATTGTGTGAATCATTACATGAAGTTTTATAAGAACTTAAGATAAGAATTAAGAGACATTTTAGTAAACAAGAAAATTTAACAAGAATTTCCTCATGGGATGCCCTAAATGTAAGTGTGTCATGTGGTTGGATTTCCATGTTATCTGGTCAAAGAAAAAAAAATGTATGTATTGTACTTGATAGGTGTGAATGTTTCCATGCTTTGACTTTGTGGCCTTCCCGTAACAAGTGGTTCTAGTGTTGGTTGTAACCTTGTGACAACATGTTGTGTCGTGTTATGTGCCAAAGCAAGGCAAAAAAATTTCCTTTATCTTGCTCTCGAACCTGCGACTTAAGGAAACGACGGCGATCGTTGTCCCTCTGACATTTTCCAGGAGACTTTCGTTTCTTACCGCTACAAATAGCGGAATGTTCCTTCATTACCTACAACAAAAGGACGCATTAAACAACATTCTTTACACATATATGAAATATTTAGTTCTTAAAAATACAGGAACAAAGACATCAAATAATACATTACACTTAACATTACACCATGAACACCAACCGTGTCATCACGTGATAACAATACACACATCTCTTCTCCAACATAATCATTTCGGAGATATTCATTCGATGTTTCTATCCTCTCTAAAGAGGAGTTAACATTCACATTATCTAAACACACCTCCTCTGTCGCATCTATTTCTCTCCTGATCCTTGAAGATGGAAAAACATCTACATTAACTTGTTGGCCTGATAAATACATATAACCTTGACCTCCCATCCCTTTCATTCTCTGTTGTTGTCGAATTTGTGACCTTCGAAAACGACGATGCTCAAAGATCCGTCGAGAATTTCTAGGTGAATCTATTTCCTCGCGTGTGTGCATGGTGGCATTCTCACTCAATGACTGCAAAACAAAAAAATTGCAACAAACAATCATCATCACACATGCAAGACATATTTTTTTCATTAAACAAGTAACAAAGACATTAAATAATAAAAAATGCAACATTACAAGATCAGTAATGGTTTCTGCGTTACACAACAATGAATTCCTTTCGAGCGCGAATCCCCTACAGGATTAATCACAACATTCGATCTTCTCATTATGTCAGACATCGGAAGAGTCTTTCATGCAACGTTACTCTCACTCGACCATTCATAACCCGTAGGAAGTATCGCATCCATAAGTCTTTCATTGTAGAATTGTGGCCCACGAAATTGGCATCGATTAACATCACTCGACGATTCTATCATCACATTATTTTTCTTTCTCGTACATGCATGTTTTCGTTCCTCCATCATCTACAATAAAATTAAAAATTTAACGTACAAAATTTTGAAAACATAATTATTATTAATTGAATAATGCACTATGCAAAACATGGATGATAAAATCTTCAACAATTAAACCAGTAATACACGTACATCAAAATGCAAAAATTACAAGACAACACATTTAATTATGTAAAATCTTCCACACAAACATGAGATACATGTAAAGTTTTTCAACCAAGGGAAGAAAAAATATCAGTCAATACTCAAATTATGTAGGTAGAAATATTTTCACAACCAGGAATCAATGGCATGAAACTCACACCAAGAACTACATCTCTACAATCCTCTCTTGTCGGGAAATAACATCCATAACGTTCTGATGTGCACAATTTCCTAAAAGCTGGAATGCAAGTTTTTCTATCCAAATCATAAAACATGTATGGGATTTGTGCATATTTGCACACAAGGACGATGGATCCAACCAAACGAACAGCCACGTACCCTGGACATTTTTCGTTTATATCTCGAGAAAAATCCATCAAATACTTCCACACAAATCTAAATCCATCTTCAAACACATTCTCATCATCATGTTCGAAACCCATCTCTTGTTCTTCACCTTAA